>JACMZG010001893.1:6166494-6283994 GCA_018340805.1 Microvelia longipes | reverse complement strand
TCACGATCCCGGTATATTTAAGGTTTTTCTTTTAACCTTAATACCATGATCCCAGTACTTAGGGTATTCCTTTTATCCTCAATATCACGATCCCGGTATATTTAAGGTTTTCTTTTAACCTTAATACCATGATCCCCGTACTTAGGGTATCCCTTTATCCTCAATATCACGATCCCGGTATATTTAAGGTTTCTTTTAACCTTAATACCATGAAGTACTTAGGGTATTCTTTTATCCCTCAATATCACGATCCCGGTATATTTAAGGTTTTCTTTTAACCTTATACCATGATCCAGTACTTAGGGTATTCCTTTTATCCTCAATATCACGATCCCGGTATATTAAGGTTTTCTTTTAACCTTAATACATGATCCCAGTACTTAGGGTATTCCTTTATCCTCAATATCACGATCCCGGTATATTTAAGTTTTCTTTTAACCTTAATACCATGATCCCAGTACTTAGGGTATTCCTTTTATCCTCAATATCACGATCCCGGTATATTTAAGGTTTTCTTTTAACCTCAATACCATGATCCAAGTACTTAAGTATTCCTTTTATCCTCAAATATCACGATCCCGGTATATTTAAGGTTTCTTTTAACCTTAATACCATGATCCCAGTACTTAGGGTATTCTTTTATCCTCAACACGATCCGGTATATTTTAAGGTTTTCTTTTAACCTTAATACCATGATCCAGTACTTAGGGTATTCCTTTATCCTCAATATCACGATCCCGGTATATTTAAGGTTTTCTTTTAACCTTAATACCATGATCCCAGTACTTAGGGTATTCCTTTTATCCTCAATATCACGATCCCGGTATATTAAGGTTTTTTTTAACCTTATACCATGATCCCAGTACTTAGGGATTCCTTTTATTCCGGTTTTCTTTTAACCTTAATACCATGATCCCAGTACTTAGGGTATTCCTTTTATCCTCAATATCACGATCCCGGTATATTTAAGGTTTTCTTTTAACCTTAATACATGACCCAGTACTTAGGGTATTCTTTTATCCTCAATATCACGATCCCGTAATTTAAGGTTTCTTTTAACCTAATACCATGACCAAGTACTTAAGGTATTCCTTTTATCCTCATATCACGATCCCCATTTAAGGTTTCTTTAACCTTAAACATGATCCCAGTACTTAGGGTATTCTTTTTATCCTCAATATCACGATCCCGGTATATTTAAGGTTTTCTTTTAACCTAATACCATGATCCCAGTACTTAGGGTATTCCTTTTATCCTCAATATCACGATCCCGGTATATTTAAGTTTTCTTTTAACTTAATACCATGATCCCAGTACTTAGGGTATTCCTTTTATCCTCAATATCACGATCCCGGTATATTTAAGGTTTTCTTTTAACCTTAATACCATGATCCCAGTACTTAGGGTATTCCTTTTATCCTCAATATCACGATCCCGGTATATTTAAGGTTTTCTTTTAACCTCAATACCATGATCCAAGTACTTAAGGTATTCCTTTTTATCCTCAATATCACGATCCCGGTATATAATAACCCATGATCCAGTACTTAGGTTCCTTTTATCCTCAATATCACGATCCGGTATTTAAGGTTTTCTTTAACCTAATACCATGATCCCAGTACTTAGGGTATTCCTTTTTATCCTCAATATCACGATCCCGTATATTTAAGGTTTTCTTTTAACCTTAATACCATGATCCCAGTACTTAGGGTATTCCTTTTATCCTCAATATCACGATCCCGGTATATTTAAGGTTTTCTTTTAACCTTAATACCATGATCCCAGTACTTAGGGTATTCCTTTTATCCTCAATATCACGATCCCGGTATATTTAAGGTTTTCTTTTAACCTTAATACATGATCCCAGTACTTAGGGTATTCTTTTTATCCTCAATATCACGATCCCGTATATTTAAGGTTTCTTTAACCTTAATACCATGATCCAGTACTTAGGTAACCTATCACGATCCCGGTATATTTAAGGTTTTCTTTTAACCTTAATACCATGATCCCCAGTACTTAGGGTATTCCTTTTATCCTCAATATCACGATCCCGGTATACTTAAGGTTTCTTTTAACCTTAAACCATGATCCCAGTACTAAGGGTATTCCTTTTATCCTCAATATCACGATCCCGGTATATTTAAGGTTTTCTTTTAACCTTAAATACATGATCCCAGTACTTTTATCCTCATATCACGATCCCGGTATATTTAAGGTTTCTTTTAACCCTAATACCATGATCCCAGTACTTAGGTATTCCTTTTTATCCTCAAGATACGATCCCGGTATATTTAAGGTTTTCTTTTAACCTTAATACCAATGATCCCAGTACTTAGGGTATTCCTTTTATCCTCAATATCACGATCCGGTATATTTAAGGTTTTCTTTTAACCTTAATACCATGATCCCAGTACTTAGGTATTCCTTTTATCCTCAATATCACGATCCCGGTATATTTAAGGTTTCTTTTAACCTTAATACCATGATCCCAGTACTTAGGGTATTCCTTTATCCTCAATATCACGATCCCGGTATATTTAAGGTTTTCTTTTAACCTTAATACCATTGATCCCAGTACTTAGGGTATTCCTTTTATCCTCAATATCACGATCCCGGTATATTTAAGGTTTTCTTTAACCTTAATACCATGCTCCCAGTACTTAGGGTATTCCTTTTATCCTCAATATCACGATCCCGGTATATTAAGGTTTTCTTTTAACCTTAATACAATGATCCCAGTACTTAGGGTATTCCTTTTATCCTCAATTTCACGATCCCGGTATATTTAAGGTTTTCTTTTAACCTTTACCATGATCCCAGTACTTAGGGTATTCCTTTTATCCTCATATCACGATCCGGTATATTTAAGGTTTCTTTTAACCTCAATACCATGATCCAAGTACTTAGGTATTCCTTTATCCTCAATATCACGATCCCGGTATACTTAAGGTTTTCTTTTAACCTAAAAACCATGATCCCAGTATAAAAAGTTTTTTTTTTTCCTCAAAATTATGATCCCGGAATATTTAGGGATTTATTTTTAACCTCAATACCATATCCCGGTATATTTAGGGTTTTCCTCATGACCTAGTTAACATGATATGGTTTTTCATTAAACCTTCAAACCTTGACCTCGGTAAATTTAGGGTTCCCCATTTTCCCCGAAACTATGACTTTTGTATATTTAGGAATTTCAAGATAAAATAAACCGGGTTCAAGTCACTTTTAAGAGATCCTTGTTTAAGGCTTCTTTCCACTACAAAACAAAACCTAAAAAATCCCAACCAGGAAACAACGCAGACAGCCTGTTAAAGCGAGAATACTATTAACATTTCTCTAATGTTTCCCATATAATTATATAGACGAATGCACATATTTATTCTTTTTGAAGATCATTAATTGTTAATTAATTTTATAATTAAAACCCTTATAAATATAAACAAAAAAAAAATATATTGTCTTTACTTCTAGTAGAAACACCGATACTGAAAATCCACATGCGACCCACACGTTGGCGCTAACTTGAATTAATTTAATTAGGGAGCTCAGGAAAAGTTAATTAAAAATGTCAAAAAGCTATTTTAATTTCTGTGTCCCTGTGAAATTGAAGTAAAAGCGAAAATAGGGAGATAGGAGTGAAAAATTGAATTAAAAGTTTCAAATAACCAATATTTTTCCACAAATTTTCCGAGTTAAGAAAAAATAAATGGGAGTTGAAAAAGTAGAAAATAAAATAAATACTAACTTAAAAAGGAAATGGAAATATTTGTTCCTATTTACTGACTTAGATATATTCTTCACGTAGCTTCTCTTATTACATTTTTTTTCAAATATTTAATTAAACTGCGATGAGGAAAATATGAATTAAAAACGTTAATTAAGTTTCATCTTAAGCTTTATATTGATCAGTTAATATCCTGAAACTCTCTACATAATTTTAATTTTCTATGAATCAGTTCAGTCTTATTAAATAAAGATTAGTTCATTTAAATTTGATAAATGTTAGAAAATCATATAAACAGCAAAACATATTTTTTTATAAAAAAAACTTATCCTTATTGTAAGAAAGTTAGTTGAGACTAATTTTCTAAAAGGTATTTGACTCTAAGTTCTTAAAGTGAGTCGATCCTAATTTTCTAAAAATAATCGAAGAATCAGCTACCGTCGATACTTGCTGTTGGATATGAATATCCCTGGACCGGTTTCGGCATAACGTCATCATCAGCAGGCGGGGCAGCACTTGAGCACTCAACTAATAAGTTATATCAGTGATTAACTTTCTAGTCCTAATGAGCACGACGAGCCCTCCGAAGATTCTCCTTGTCTTCAGAAGATTCCCTCTGAAATTCTTTCTTCCCCCGTCGTGCTCATTTGATTAGAAGTTAATCCACTGATATAACTTTATTAGTTGAGAGCTCGAGTGTGCCCCGCCTGCTGTGACGATTGCGTTATGGCGAAACCGGTCCAGGGAAATTTTATATCCAACAGCTAAGTATCGACGGTAGCTGATTCTTCGAATGCTTCTTCAAACTTGCGGTTAAATACAACTTTTTTTTTACGCTTTAAGCCGTAGGGTCATTTAGCGTTTCCCCTCACTTAAATCTCACTCAACATTAACCCCTGAGTTTGTTACACATTCCAATCCATCTAGGAAGCACCCCCTTCCGTACATGGTAGCACAATGTAAACCGTTCTTACAGTGTGCTAGTTCATCAACCAGCTAGACTCTGCCTAGGCTCAACCGCTCTGGCTAGCGCCGGCTACTAGTTCACTTGTGCTTGTTTCATCTAGTCTTACTAGCTCCTCTGATCACAGTTAGTGTCTCACTTGACCTCGATACCCATCTCACCAATCTCACAGTAGTCCCTACCATCACCAGACTCTAGCTAGGCTCACCGCTCTGTGGCTCAGCCAGCCCACCTGACAAAGAACTCTTAGCACCCAGATGTCAGTGTGTACAAACTCATTCTATAGCCCTGACCTGAAAGTCAAAGCTCCGCAGTGCCATTAGGAGACGTCCTGTCTTCAAGAACCGAGCACTTTTGTCCTAGTCACTTATTACTCGTGTCGTCGCCATCATCTTTTCACTGACTAAGTTTCGGACATACAAAGGCTTAGTATATTTTTCCGACCTCCATCTCCCCCAGCCCGCAGAATATTAACTTTCGTGAGCTGGAGACAACGAAACGTGGATCCAGACTTGTCTCAGATGAAACTAGATAAACCCCGCATTTGCGTATAGTATGCAAGAAACCACGTAAAACCTTGGCTGGGTCGGCCGGCCTTGAATTCAAGACCTCCCGAGTGTACGGTAAACAAGGATAACCTCATATTGAGGGTCTCCCCGGCTGGATTTGAACCCTCGACCTCCAGGTCGAAAGGCGAGCGCTCACCACTGAGCTAATACTGACCGGTACAACCTTATTAATTCTAAAAAATAAGTTAATCCATATTTACTAAAATGCAAATGACCCCAAATAATAATGATAAAATGCAAATATAAATATAAAGAACTTTAATCAAATGAAAAATTTATCCGAATTTTATGTCAGTTTGTCTATATAAATTTTAAATGAAAAAAGTTTTTACAAATTTTTAGACGATTGATTTTTACATTAAAATGTTTTACAAACATTATAAAAAATGCAAATCATTATTACATTAAATAGTACTAGAGTATAGGTTACTCACTCACAATGTAATGCGTACAAAAACAAATCACATTTAATACATTTTATTTTAAGCTATAAAGATCAAATGAAAATTTGCTCCAAAAAGTTTAAGTTAACTTGAAATGAGTTTAAAAAATCGTCAAAGTGCTTGCTATGCAAGTATAAAGAGTTTCTCAAGTATGGACAAAATATCATTTATTCTTAATTTTTAAAAATTAAATAGTAAGAATTCAAATCTGTAAGGACCTAATTTTAAAGCATAGAGTAAAAAACAAAATATTCTATGGCTCGCTTCGCTTGCGTTAATGATGGTGTTTTTCAGAACCTAATTTAAAAACAAAAATTAGATATATAAAAAAAATTCTATAGCTTGATTCGCTTAATTTTATGTGTGTGTTTATTAGCACCTAATTTAGAGCATTGATTAAAAATAGAACATAATATTCTGCGTTCCTCTCCTCTCGCCTCTATATGTATGTTTGTTAGTACCTATATTTTAACGTAGATTAATAATATAATGAAAAAAATCTTTATATTTTTCGGTATAAATTATTATACTAGTCACATGTTATGTCGCTTTGTAATAGCAAATTCGCATTTCCTGGGCCAAGAAATATGTATTACACATATATACTATTTTGCACTAGCTTAGTGTTGTTCGTCGCAAGTTTGTTATGTTTGTTGTTGTGGGTTAATGACGTCGAAAAAATACTACAAATAATAGGATTTCGAATCCTCCCATATGCCAACAGTGTTATCTTAACAACTTCATCAGCGTCGTTTTCTAATGAAAACTCGTTTGAATGAAAAACACTCAAAAGATAAAGTTTGCTAATATATTTAAGTAAAATAAAAAAACTTTCATGGCATACATCAGATAATTGTGTAATAAACACTTATTCTTTCAAAGGACACCTTCCTCCAAAAGTTTATAAATAGATATATTATAAGATAAGAAGCAGGTTGGCTCGCTTAAATGTATAAGAGCTGAGATCTCATACATAAAACAACGCTTAATAGATCTTTTATATGTAAAAGCCAATGTAAGGATGGCAAGGCTACACCATTTATTTCAACAGTTTGCAATGTGTTCTAAAATAATACTTACACAATTTTTACAAAAAATTTGTCCTACCTTCGGGAATCGAAAACATATTGAATCTGTGCTTTCACCAATAGAGTATCTTTGTTAAGTCAGATTTAAATTACTCTATTTAAATGGTGCCAAGAGAAGCTCGTTTTAACAACAAACTTGAAAAATATAGTCTTGAAATTCATAAAATAATAGATTTTTTATCAATAATAATCTCAGTTACAATAGATTTAAATTTAAAAAAAAAGTAGTACAGAGTTCGTTAAAGAGGAGCTTTTATATTGCACATCAATTTAATTTAATAACACAATATAATTGTGCGAGAGACACCTAAGAAACGTAGCAAGCAAAATGCAATGATGACAAATGTCGAATGATGGAACAGTTCATAGATGTATCATTACATTTGCATGTTACATTTCCTAGGTGTTACATTCCTCTCGCAAATTATATTGTGTCAACTATCATGTTTGTAAAACTCGGTAGTATCAAAAATATATACATTTAATAACGTTAGGCAAGAAGAACGTCAAAAATGCAGCCTCTATATACGCTTGATTTAATGTAGAACGTAATACAAGAATACGTTAACTGGCAGCTTTTATAAGGTGCATTAATTTAATTTAAAAACGCAATACAAGAAGTACGTGACAAGACACATTCTATGTGGTACTTTGATTTAATTTAAAAATATTTACACGAAATAGGTTGTAAACTTAGAATAATACTAATATAAAAGAAGCATAGGACCGTAAACACAATTTAATTCTACAGATAACACGAAAGGTTGACTGGTGGTCTTAAGTAGGGGTATCACCCTAACAACAAAACATTATTTTAAATATGAGTCATAAATATCCATTAATTAAGAAAACGTAAAGAACAAATATAATAACTAAAAACACCTGCTGAGTATTTAATAAAACCGGTCTTATATGGTAAAAGGATAGCGGGATACAAGAATCTACATTTAGTTGACGAGGACTTATTTTAATATAATTACAATTAAAAGTTAAACTACAATTTAAAATTCTTAAATTGTGATACACCGATATTTATATTAGTATTTTATAAATAATCAATCATTAGTTAATAATAAAACATAATAGTTTAGCAACCGGAAGTATTTCCAACTTTTTTTATAAGAAAATTGCATATTGTTGTCCAATATGCACAACAAGTTACTTAAGACCAATAGTGAACCGCCTTTCGTGTTATCAGTAGTGCTCCTTCTATATATAATATTATTTTAAGTTCATATCCAACAACAAATATTGACGGTATACGACACTTCAATTACATCTTTAACTTACCTTAAATATAGCCTCTTTAATTTCAGTGCAATAGATATTATCATTTCAGTTCTTGACTTTTATGAGGGTATTTATTATTCATGTCAATATAGTGCCTAATGCCGTTTTAAATTCCAATATTTTTGTTTTTAAAACAGGAGATAATTCTTTTTTGTTTATCATATACCTCCTGAAAATCGGAACTCTTAAGTCCATAGAAAAATTTCTGTTTCCTCCAATTTTGATCATTTTACAGAAAACGAAAAAAACATATTTATATATATTTCAAAAAAAGTTTAATCTGCCCAAGAGATTTTATAAACGAAAAACTAAACTTTTATTTGATAAGTTTACTGAACGGATAAACTTTTCCACAGAGGTTTCATAAACTGAAGGGAGAAAAATAAAAAAAAAGAAGGAGGCAAAGAATCGGTACGAGGAGTAAAAAGAATCGGGGAAATAAAGTAACTCCCTCTACAAGTAGCGAGTATTGTCATGAATACCAAAACGGGGATCTACACAACATTTCTTACATTAACAAACAACGGATAATTTCATCTTTATTGCTTTTAAGCAAAAGATATTTCAAGAATATAAAATATTATAATTGTCGTTTTTTTAACTAGAAAGTTTGGTTTAAAGATTAACACAATTTTTATAAAGTTTTAAGACAATAATTCTTAATAAACACTAAACTTTTAAGGAAAAGAAAAGTTAAATAAAATGTCAAAAAAGTATAAAGGACGATTGAAAAAGAAATATTTAGTTTTATTTTGAAGAATGTAAATCAATTCACACTTAGAACCCAAAAACTCAAATTAAGTATTAACACAGAGATAATGTTGAACCTTAGGGGAGAAGGCGAGTAAATTCATGTTTTGCAAAACTCTGTAGTATCAAATTATATATGTTTAACTTGCCAAGCATGATTGCGTTTAAGGAATACCGCACGTATCTGATACGTACTTTACATTACACTCTTTGGTATGGAATTTTAATTGAAGGGCGAAGTAAATTCAGCCATTTCATGGCCCTGATGAGTTAGGCGTAACGAAACATAGGGACGTGCAATTAAGTCTTGCAAAACTCGGTAGTATCAAATGATAAGTGAGTAAATTGTTACTACCTAAATTGCTGAAGAGGCTTGCAATATTTAAATTTACACTGATGCTTAACATATATCACTTACGAGTTAATCGTTTTCCAATTTTCTTAATCAATCTTTAAAACTCTAAGTTGACTCTTTGTTAAATCAAATCTAACAACGCTAAACGTACTCCACAGTTCTGAATAAATCGTGTTCAAACTCAGTCCGATTTTGATGAAGAATTGAGTTTGTGATTCGGGGGGCTAAAAGTAGAATTTATGCATTATAAAATACTGACGCATTATCTGTTTGATATGTGTACAGTCCAAAATTAGGATGTAAACAAAAGCATGTAAACACAGGGATAATGGGCTTTAAATCCAAGGGTAATGGGATAAAGAAACACCAAGTATTTTATTGGAAAATAAAAATGCTCATAACATAATGGAAGCGT
Source organism: Microvelia longipes (assembly GCA_018340805.1). Taxonomy (NCBI): domain Eukaryota; kingdom Metazoa; phylum Arthropoda; class Insecta; order Hemiptera; family Veliidae; genus Microvelia; species Microvelia longipes. The sequence continues at coordinate 6,274,393 of JACMZG010001893.1, read as the reverse complement.
TTTCCTCTCTAAATGCCAGTATCTTCTTAAAGTCACAAAAAGAAATTTAATCAATACTACATTTAAAATGATAATAATCAACAAGGACGATTCTTTGTTAAGCATTGAGTGTCTGCAGTGTTGCAATTTACTTTTCTAACCCCGTATTATAAACATCACAAGAAGTAATGACAAATAAACAAAAACTTTTTTGAAAGAGCGAGAAACAAATAAAACCTTGGTATGGTATTAAGAAAAATAATAAAGTTTTTGAAAGTTACTAACAAATAAAACCTTATTTGTAGAAAGAATAACAAACAAATATAATATTTTTAAGAATGATAACAATCTAAAAATCGCTACCTAAAGGATTTTAGGAAAAATAAAAAGAATAACAGTTATTTTGACACCAAGAGAATAAAGTTAGTTGTAATTACAGACAAATAATTACAAGAGTTAATTCCGAGGGGATCAAAGATGTTAAGTCGGTAAGCGAAGCCGTGGGAAATGTTGTTCCCGAGGCATAGCCAAAATCACGAAGAATTTAAATTCTAAAGCGTAGTCAAGGAAAATAATTACTTGTTTAGGAAACAAGATTTTACCTTTGGATAGGAGGAAACAAAGCACGAAAATACAAAAAAAACTTGGTCCATCAATTTGAAATAATGGGCCACAACAAATTATATTACATGACGTGACAACTTATGTTTTCAGTACTTTTCTTTGAAATCCACTATTTTATCATTTATAATCATTCGTTTTTAAAACCTTTAGTTTGGACTGTAAAAAAGAAACTAATTAATTTAATTAAGAACATAAATCCTTAAAAAGTTTGTATAAACGCGAATTTCTCTACAATAGATCAAAGAAATATGGACAGCTGATTGCAGAGTAACACTGCTTCCAACGTAAATATTAGTTAAAATCAGACTAAATAAAGATTTATTTAGTTTCTATTAAATTGAAGAATCACTTATCGTCGATACTTGGTCAATAACCTTTTCACTTCAAACTAAGTTGGGGTCAGTTCATTTCAAGTGATCCAGAGAAGTTGCTCGAAAAAAAATAAAAATTTATAATTATTTTTCTGTGTAGTCAAAAACGCCTAGTATTAATTTTTTCTACATCTTATTTCATTTTCAAAAAACACTTTTTATTTCCCAAGACACCCAAATTTTGAGTTTTTTGCCAATTTTTGAGGCTTAATATTTCGGCTTTGGTTTAACCTAACTTAATGAAGCAGGTCTCGTTTGAAAGTGTCCTCTTTGGGCTTTACATAAAAACAAATATTTTTGAACTACTGCTGCTAATCTACTCGTGAGTTTGCATAATAAATTTGACCACAAAGACAGAAAATACACTTTTTCATTATTTTTTTAACATGGAAGATAATATTGGAAAATCTTGAAATAATTTTTTGGTTACTAAAATGACCATAAGGAACAAGAAAAAAATATTTTAATGTTCCAAATTTTACCTTTTGGAATCATTGAATTATTGAAAGTTAAGGTTTTCATGATTTTGGCGTTTTCAGGGCGAATTATCGTCCAATGGGACTGGGGTGATTTTTTTTCAAATATAAGGGCCTACAATGACCTCTGTACATAGCAGTTTTACGCCCAATATGTTACATATTGTTTATTTTGGTTTTAAGGTACTCTACAGCTTTTTAATATCGGCAGTGTATTTTCCAAAGGAAATGCGCTAAAACCTTGAAAGATAACTGACTAAGCTTAAAGATAAGTAACTAAGCTTTAAACTAGTGCAAATAATAGTGCGTACTTCTAATTTTAGAGGCATAGTTTTGTACAACCAACTGGATAATTATGCGCATTTCCTTTGGAAAATACAGACAAAATGAGTTACGAGCAGTGCTTGACAATTGAGTAACTGCTTAGGTTCTAAAGCATGAACCGGAACCACGCAATGGGCATGGTTCTTACATAAGCAAGAAATGGGTTGTTTAGCACGGAAACACGCATTCTAAATGAAATTCGCCCGACAGCGGACCACCGCGCCGGAATTATTTATTTAGTAGTTGTAAACTTATATAATGTAAAAAGCACGGAAACACGCATCCAAAGGAAATTCGCCCGACATGCGGACCACCGCGCCAGAATTTTTTCTTATGTTATCTTCCTTGTTAAACAAAATAATGAAAAAGCGCATTTTCAGTTTTTGTGGTCAAATTTATTATGCAAACTCACGAGTAGATTAGCAGCAGTAGAACAAAAAATATTGGTTTATATGTAAAGCTCAAAGTGGACACTTTCAAACGAGACCTGGTTCATTAAGCTAGGTTCAACTAAAGCCGAAATATTAAGCCTCATAAATTGACAAAATAACTCAAAATTTGGGTGTCTCGAGTCATAAAAATATATTTTTTTAAATGAAAGGCTGTAAAAAAAATACTAGGAATTTTTGACTACCTATGGGTAGGACCAGTTTTTATTGTTTTCGAGCAACATCTCTGGATCACTTGAAATGGATTGACCCATTGGCTAGAATATTACTTCAGAGAGTTATTTAAATATTTCCTGTGGTTTAGTCAGGCTGTAAAATAACACCTTATACTCTGAAACCAGGCTGTAAACCTCGTTTCTTCTCACGAGTATAGTAAATTATTTAGTAAATTATTCGCTTAGCTCGTCCTCAGGATATAGAAATAATTTAATTTATATCGCAATATGTCTTCGGTCTCGTCTCGATCGTATTTACACAGAAAAAAATCCCATTATGTAACATAAAAAATGTATATGTTATATGTATAAATAATTCATATAAAACATGAACAGTTTTATTCCCAGCCGTCGCCCATCCCGGCGCTGACCTCGTTTGACTCTGCTTAACATTAGTGATCCAAGAAAAACCGCAGATATTTATTGCGGTATAATTATTTACTAAATAAAGGGATAAACTTGTACTAAATAGCTTGAATAAAATGTAAAACACTCGGTTGAAAATATAGAACAAACAAATAAAAGCTTTATAAGAATACCAACAAATCCAAGTGTTTAGGAAGTAGGACAGACAAACAAAAAGAAGTCATAGACGGAACTAACAAGCGAGTGACAGCAGGACAGGAAGTAGGGCAAATGATTTGAATATTTAAACAAATATAATGATATATGTTTAAAATGAATTAATTAAAGTAATTTGCAGTCTGTTATAATTAAGAATTGAGAGTAAATGTTTTGTTAATACGATTCCTTTCCCTATATACTAGATTTATTTTAATTTAATTTAACCCTAAAGCTTCCGTGAAAATTAATTTTAAAGCGGCAATAAAATCACGTTTTAACAAGCTCAGGGGATAGAAGCAAATGGAAGCATTTATTCGTTAATAGAAAACTTAGTAATGATTAGGGTTTCAACTAAATTATTTTAATCTGATCTTTTTAAATCACTTTCAAGTACTGTTACACATGAGTTCGTTTATTTCTTTTTTTGAGGAAAGAGGTTTTCAACTAAACTTGAAAGACATGGCCTCGCCTACTATTGTGTACACGATAGCAGGCAATGTGTAAAAATCATAGAGATATATTTACTGGGGGGGGGGCATATCCTATATTTATACACTGAGAGGCTTCACGCTTTTTGGCGATTTCAGTGGATCTGTAAAAGCTCGTTGTAACCTATTCCAAAGGTGATTTGGGTTAAGTTGATCATTGACAGCTTTTCGAACATTGTTTATGATTTAAATCATGTTAGTAATGTTTTATTATACAAGCTACTTTAATTTTATGCTAATTGTTAGGTTATAATAATCGAACGCGTTTAAATAATTTTTTGATGTATCAAAATTCTACTAATATGGCCTAAGTAATAATACTACCTCTAATAAAAATAAAATATCTATGGTGAGAATAGACTTCAAATTTAAACATTAATTTCCATAAAACAACCCTTAATAATTACTTATAATAGAAACATTATATCGAATGATGGAACAGTTTCCTGGTGTAGTAAGTAGAATTGTATTTTTCTCTTAACATTTTCTAGGTGTCTCTCACACAATTATATTGAGTCAAACTACATGTTTTGCAAAACTCGGTAGTATCAAATAGTATAGAATAAATTGAAAGATTAATAAAAGTTTACCTATAAAGTGGTTTGGAAGCCCCCTGTCTAAACCATAATACCATATAGACTCTATCCTCACGATGACTTGGCTCTATATTACATGGTAATTCAGCAGATCTGCCAAGAACAGCGTCTACTCCTTCTAATTCAACTGTAACACAAAAAAAAGTTTAATTAGAAGTAAGAGTGACAGAAAGGAAGACATCGCACACGCTGGGGAAACTTAAGTGATTCTATGTATTATCAAATACAGAATATGTAAGGATTTCCAGCTCTCGATAATAACACTGTTCGGTGACACACCAGTCACCCAACTGGATCAAACCTAGACCGCCTGGGCAGCAGGCTCGGGAGTCAACACTTAGACCGCGACGACCAACATCATTCTTTGTTTACTGATTTAACCACGCAGTATCAGGACCACATGTTGCTCGCTTCCATTTAAATAGTGAGTGAGGAAATGTAAAAAGAGAATATACAATACAATTATACTAACATAATGCAAAGATATTAAATTTTAGACTGTTTAAAATGCCAACTGTTTTAAATCCAGTGTGTGTGTATGTCTGTTATCGTCGTAGCTCCCAGCGTATTATGCTGGAGAGTTTAAACTTGGAACAAAATCAATCTTTAGGTCTAGTTGTGCAACCCGGATTTTTTATGAAGTCATTAACCGGAAATGATGACTCAACAAAAATTTCAGAAATTCATAAAAAGCGGAGAAATGAGATTTTGCAGGCATGCAGACAGATATAAGCTCAACATATGTGCCATGTTTCTTTAGCATTAGCGTAAAAAAATTGTATTTCTTTACGTAAAAATAATGTATAATAAGTTTCGATTCAGTGGGACAAGTATAGATACTGTTTTTGTTGGATTATATAAGTTAAGCAGCATCGAGAGAGGTCACTGTCTGAATGGGTGATCGCTAGGAATTAAACGAATAATTTATTTTTAATTACAACTGGTGTGTTGCTATATGTTAGTGATCTTAAACGTGATGTATGTAACTGTAGCGGTAGCGGGTTATGTAATAGACAACACATAATCGAGGCATTTCATTGCGATGAATTTTAGAATGAAGATTAGTCCGTTATGCAGTACCTGATTATACTCATCAAAACTCACCGGCAAGACATTTAATTTCAAAGAGTTTCTCAAGATATTAGATATGACGGTTTTAAAAACAAATGTAGTAATAAACAATGTAGTAATAATAGTCAAATTACTACATTTGTAATAAACAAATGTAGTAATAATAGTCAAATTACTACATTTGTAATAAACAAATGTAGTAATAATAGTCAAAACGTCTTCTTCATTTCCGTTTCCATGCTTTAGTGTATCTTTGACAATTCTTAATATTCTGTACTATCTCTGTCCCTTCTGATTTTATTATGTTTTATTTGATAGTTGAAACCATAAATATAGTTAAAGTAAATAATGTAAACTATTGAAGTATGAACGATACGAATTATAATTAATATCAAGCAATGTAGAATAAGTTGGATCCGAGTATTTACATACATAAATAGAGAATAAAACATATTTTTCTGATGAACATTTCAAAGTATTGTGTAGGACGAAACTTGACTAGGACTAACTATTTTATTATGACGTCACTGTCTTATAAACATCCAAGGTTACTTCTCTTTCTTCTTAATACATCATTCTACTATATTATTTCGACTTTTTATTTTTCAACGTATATGAATACTTGTTTCTGACACTGCGGCATAGGCCATGCAAGACGTGCTTACATGTTGTTGTCTAAAACATCTCATTTGCCTTTAAACAATGAAGGCTTAGGAATTTTCTTGCATTTTTCACAAACTTTATAACTTTTTACTACATTGGACTTAGAACTATCAATGTATATGAATATTATATATATATATATATATATATATATATTATATATATATATATATATACATATAATAATTTCTTTCTCTTCTGTATAGAATAGCCAGCGTTCGAAACGTCACAACGATTGTAAGTCTCTTTACGGTGTTTTTTAACTCTTTAAAATGTGTTGTATGTATGTATGTACATACATGATATATATATATTATATATATATATATATATATATATATATATATATAAAGTCGATTCACGCTCTTCTAACCCACTATTTGGTCATTCAAGTCACCTTAAGAGCGTTATATTTAGATGAAAATCCTCTGAAATTTATAATCCTGAATTACCCTTTCAAATCTTTATCGGACACTACCACCATGAATAGTAATTGTTTTGACAATCTTGATTGTCTAAAAAATGTTGAAATCAGAACAGTTTTTGTGTTGAATTAGTGAAAATTGTGTACATATTTTTAGCATACTTTTAATTTTATAGCATAAACTTTATGTAATTGACCATTGTCAATTGAATTCTGCTCTGAAGTTCATAGAGAAATATAAAAAATATTTATTTTAATTTTTTTTATTACTTTAATGCTCTGTAACTTTCATGCCCTACAATGAATTTTGTTAATGAAAAGAAGCAATCTTTAATTTTTAATTATTAGCCTTGTTTAAAGTACTTGGTGGCAGGATCTGGATATTTTTCACAAAAGAAAATAGAAGATGTCAAGATAGATGAAGGCAATGAAAAGTCGGGATAAAATATTGATTTAATGTATGATAAGAAAGATCTTTCGGAGCCTACGCGTGTCCATCCTCTTTAACAGCGAAATGTCCTCAAAGGAATTTGAATAAATTTGAAAGAAGGAGATTCCAAGAAATTTGATAGTCAAAAAAAAGTCAAAAGAATAAATAGAGAAAGGCCTGGAAGATAAGATGAGGATTTATCTGCAGAACTAAGTCCTGCAAGTTCTTCACACCGCTCATATAACCCTTGCTTACAAACCCCTTCTTAGAATAACTGATTTTAACGGGCGCCCATGTATTTTCATCAAAAATTCGCTAAAAAATAGGTTCATGAAAAGTACCTCAGTAGGCTTTTGATTATGCTCTCAAATTCAAAGAAGTGTTCTGTAAATAAAAACTCGGGTATAGAGTACCCTATGATTTTTTTTAGGAACTTTTCCTCACAATATTTGGATAGGTTGCGCTCATCGTCACCACTTTGAACTAGCTTCGCACGTCCTCAGAATATAAAAGCCGCCTAATTTTAGTTACAGAACGTCTTTAAACTCGCTAAACTTGTCCACAGACAGTTAAAGCATCCGTTTCATTACCAACGGTCACCCTGCGGATTCTGCGTATCATTAGTGATCCGTATCAATGCAAACCGTAGTGATACAATGTAAAAACTTCGTATAAAACCTTAACTGATCCACTTGTACTAAATTTTAACTCAACTAAATCATTTTTTTTATTTTTAACTATTATTTAAAAACGTAAACAGTAGATTTGACAAAAGTTGAAGTAAATCTGATAACAAGATGATACTTGGGACATTTTTGTTCTTATATAGTACCAGCATGTCCAATTTTATATTGAACTCACCAGTTTTGCCAGGTATTGACGTCATAAAATAAATCTGGACGGCACAACAAAATTTATATATTAAATTTTGTACCAAGTACCATTTCTCCAGCATAAAGACACTGTGAGCTACGATAGTAAGACACACACATACAGACAATAACTTCGCAAACACCACTTATCATATATATACTAGAGGGAGCATAGCTCATCTCAATACATGGAGAGGCCTGAAACATCATTTTGGGGCTCTCAGGGGTTCTGTGTAACCTCATTGAAACCCCCTTTAAGAGTAAGTTTAAGTTATAATAAATTTATTTTTTCGTCTTCCTACACATTCGAAGAATCAGCTACCGTCGATACTTGCTGTTGGATATAAATATCCCTGGACCGGTTTCGGCATAACGCCATCATCAGCAGGCGGGGCAACACTTGAGCTCTCAACTAATAAAGTTATATCAGTGATTAACTTCTAGTCTCAATGAGCACGACGAGCCTTCTGAAGAGGGGAGAAAGAATCTTCAGAGGGAATCTTCTGAAGACAAGGAGAATCTTCGGAGGGCTCGACGGTAGCTGATTCTTCGATTGCTTCTTCAACTTGCGGTAAATACAACCTTTTTAATTTCCTACACATTGCTTGTGTTTTAATTTGTATTTTCAACGTTCTACTATATAAGTTATAGTCATTGTGTACTGATTACTTCATTGTATTTAAAAGAGAAGGTGACAATGTTATAGGTTATAGGGCTTCTCTACTAATACTGTCTCTATGACTCAGGTGGTGTACTAATATTGATTATTCAGTTCAAATCTCAGTTTCGGATTTTTAGAGTAAGCACATTATTTTTGCATTATAAATAAGGAAACTTATGCATAGGTATGTATAAGGAAAAGTAATAATAGACATGGGGCACGTTAAATTAACAGTATTAATTTGATAAATACGAAATTATTTCAGTTAAAAAAAATCAAAAACAAAGATAAAATCAAATAAATTATTCACACACCAGTAAAGAATTATAGGAGTGACAACTTTTTATATTTATTGCTAAATCAAACTGATAAATAAAGCAAAAGTGTTTTTTTAACTCAGTGGGTTCCTTGAAAGATCGTTTGAGCAATTGGAGGGGCAAAAAAATAAAATAAAAGGGGAAAAATAAAATGGGCAAAAAGAATGTCTTTGAGTGACAGATGCAGAGTTTCTTAGAGTCAGTCGAGCGGCTAAACAGAATCAACTTCTCTTTCAACTGGTAACAGGGAAAAGTCTTTGGCACAAATTTTCTTACAATTTCTTATAAAACAATCTGTTACTGCTTTCTCCTTTGGCAGAATTTTATCATAAATTTAATTTTTAAAAGCGGTACCAAAGTAACGACTTAATCATTCGCGGAGGTGCTTAATCCGAGCGAATTTACTTTGCAGTGTTTGGTTCCTTGCTTAACACACCATTTATTGCTAAAACATTTGGTTTAGGCTTCATAGTCTGACAATGAGTTGATATTTTTTCATATCTCCTGGATTTTCGAAGAAAACCACCAGTTAATCCTAAATTCATAACATTGTTTACGTTTAACAAATTCTATACGTTTCTATGGGGCACGATAACTTTCGAAGGTTTTTTTTCGGATCGAAATGAAAGTTGGTTTAAAATCGACCTTGTTAATGTCCCGTACCCTACTATTGCTTATTAAATAAGTCTGACATCATTGACCTACAATAATGACAACGAAAATTTCAAAAAACCACAAAACAATAAAACGTGTTTTAATCAGGCAGGAGTTATATTTTCATGTTGCATTGTGTATGGTTAACAAATATACAAATAAAAATGTTATTGTCAGCATTAGTTTTGGTTTTAGTTGACATATAAAACATAATTTGAACAAATCATGTTTTTATTTCTAAATTTGAAAATTCGCTTATAACGTGGCAGTATGCCACTTATATAAACTAGTTAATATGACAATCTGATGTAAGACAAGAGATTGGTCAACAGATTGGTTTGGTTTGTGGCCACAACCATGTGGCCACAAATTAGGCTAGATGGAGGCACTATGGCCGCTAAGTGCCGAAGCCGCAGAGCGCCAAAGAAGTCGAAAGTATCTTGTTAGTAATACAATACCCTTATATAGTGTAAAAACACTGTTAGATATATCTAATATCTCTATGCCCGGAACGGATAATTCAGCTGAAATTCCGGTATGAGAATTTTATTGCAAACACATACTTTTCTTACACACTGCGGTACAAATAAAGGAAAGTAAAAACCGAGCAATTAATAACATTAAATAATAAAATCAAAAACTTTTCTTATAATTGTTTAAAAATTAGCTTGTAAAGTTTATAACTGTTTTGAATATTCATAATGAGTTTTGCTCTATGTTTTTTTTTCATTTTTTATTCCCATACAACCATAATTCTATTAAAACTGACTACTTCCTTTAAGATAATTGTCTATCTCAAGTCTACGTGACGAATTTCAACAACAAGTATTAATTTATTCTTATTTCTCACATATTTTTTTTTCTTCTTCAACAAGATAACAAATCTGTCACGAACTCAACTCGACTCAAACTTTCGTCAGTAAATTACTTTTGCCTCCGTTTTTTCTTGACTTTTTGTAACAAATTAAAAATAAAAGTTTCGCACATTTAAGAATCCTAAAAGTTTGGCTTTATTATTTTTTTTCTGTGTCAGTATTTATAAGTTTTTTTTATTTTTGTGTTTTGAACGTCAGGGGAGTAAATTGAAATGTTTTTCTTTTCTTTTTATTTGACAGTTATTTACTTTTTTTAATAAACAAGCACCTAACTATAAACTATAAATGGCTTTTCATTTGATTTAAAGTTGCCTTGGGCGCAGCGGCAGTATTATAGAAAGTTACGTATGTTTAGATTATACCTATAACAACATATTACAACTTACACCTACCTATCACCTACCTACCTACCTATCAACTTACCTAACTATCTACCCATAAACTTACCCATCAACTTACCTACCTAACACTTACTATCAACTTACCTACCTATACACCTACTTATCAACTTACCTACCTATCAATCTATACACCTACCTATCAACCTATACACCTTTCTATTATTAACTTACCTACTTATCAACCAAAACACCTACCTATTAACTCAACTACCTATCAACTTACCTACCTATACACCTACTTATCAACTTACCTACCTATCAATCTATACACCTACCTATCAACCTATACACCTTTCTATTATTAACTTACCTACTTATCAACCAAAACACCTACCTATTAACTCAACTACCTATCAACTTACCTACCTATACACCTACTTATCAACTTACTACCTATATCATCTATACACCTACCTATCAACCTATACACCTTTCTATTATCAACTTATACCTACTTATCAACCAAAACACCTACCTATTAACTCAATTACCTATCAACCTATACACCCACCTATTATCAACTTTGCTTAGTTTTTGTTGTTATTTTCAGTGTCTGAATAGTAAAATTCTAAACTAATCAAGAGAAAAACATGTCGCTGCTTCCGAGCAGTAATTAAGACATTCGATCTCTCTTCGTGAGTTACTTGAATGATATTCTCAACAAAGCTCAAGATACATATAAATAAAACTCTGAAGAGGTTATACTTATTTAGGCTACAAGGAAGGGAAGAAACTTTTACGGCTTAAGTTAAGTTAAGCTAGGTTCCATTAATTAAATTAGAGATATGAAATTCATCATACTGTAACTTATTTCATATTCTAAAACAATACTTAAGTTTGATAGATAAAAGGAATATTATCACAATACTTACTCTAACTTATGATATATTCAAGAACATTACTTATGTTTGATAGACAAAGGTATTTTATCACAAGACTTACTCTAACTTATTTTATAGTCTAGATAATGATTTAGACTATAAGTTCTATAAGAGAAATAGTGAGACCAAAGAGTTTTTGTTGAGTAATGACTCAACAAAAACTCTTTGGTCTCACTATTTCTCTTATAGAACTTCCACATTTTTAATAACTAGAACAAAATGGCTTATAGTTTCTATATCACAATAAAAACAGTATCAATTAATGATAGCTATATATTTCAGCCAACTCTGTGGTCATCTTTAGGCTTTTAAACATAAATTTAAAAAAATATACACATCACAATCGACTAAATTAGAAAACACACACATTATACAACATTTAAAAAAGGCTAACAAAGAATAAAATGATTAAACAATAATAAAAATTAACTCGGTCTGACTAGAGAGAAAGGTAAATAAATAGGTTAAAACATCAAGGTCATAGAAGAATAACCTATCGGGAAACTTACAATGTTTCAGATTATTACTTGTGATTGATAGATAAACGTATTTCATCACAAGACTTACTCTAACTTATGTTGTAGTCTAAAATATTACTTACGTTTGGGAAATATATTTGTTTTAAACAAAACAATCACACAATCGTAGGTTATATCATAACAAAAAATTATTTAGCAATAGATATGTAGTTGAGCACAAGGCTAAAAGGTGGCCTTAAGTTTATAAAGATTATAATCACAACTTCACAAGCGGAACTGCTAAAATTATTTATAGCAACATATTAGCTTGTTTGAAATGTAATGAAAAAGTCAACAACTACATTGCTTTACGAAATAACAACCAATTTAAATAAAATTGAAATTAAATGGTTAATAATTATAGTAGTTATAAGTAAGAAAGAGAGTGGGAGGTTATTTGCTTGAAAAGGGTTCTCTTTGTCAATAAATAGTTTCGTATTTACATAATGATAATTAGTTAGTAGAAACTTAACCTAAGCTACAACATTGTCAAATGTTCAGTTTTATTAAGGAATATAAAAGATATTTACAGCTTCTAATACCTTGAAATTGTAAATTGTTTAATTTATTTTTGTTATGAATAAAATGTTTAATACTTATTGATTAATTCTTTTTTAGCGTGTGTGCATAGTTTATATCAATAAGTACACTTATTAATTAGTGTAAAACTTAATGATTTTCCTATTTACTCTGAGATGTCCGGTATACAAACGCTGAACCACAACTAAACCAGACCAGTGTAGCCGCTGGACCGTTTTTTTCGTCAAAACTATTTTCGTATAACTTGATACAAATCTGTTCGTTAAATTCTAGTAATTTAAATTTATTTTGAATTCAACTATTGCAGTGGTCTCTCTTGTTCGCATGTTCGGACAATTTAGCCGATCGAATTTCCGTTTAATTATAATTTGAATTCCTTATTTTCTTATGTAATGTAATCTTCTTAGCTTTATATTATACTAAATTAATTTAAAAGGTTATTTACTATACTATGTATGTAAAAGTAGTTTATTTTTAAATATTTGTTCGTTTATAGTCAGGTACAGTTATTTTTTGTTTTTGTTTACGCTCTGAAGATAAAAATTTTCAAATCTTGAAAGCTTAGTTTATTATGTGTTAATAAAATTCTTTTTAACGTATTTAAAACAAAATATTTAAAAATTTATCTGTATTCTAACCTTAGAATAATACTAATATAGAAGGAGCACAGGACCGTAAACACAATGTAATTCCACTGATAACACGAAAGCCGGTTCACTGGTGGTCACAAGAGTCTAGCCCGCAACTGTGCACGGAGAAAAATATTAAGGAAATATGTAGTTATGACCCAGTTTTAGTTTAAATATTCTCATATATTTAAACTTTTATTGCGGGTTTAACTCCTCATTCTATTTCTATACAATAGTAATTTATTAAATTTTAATTTATACTTATTAATATTTAATAAGTATATATTAATTATTATATCAACATAAATAATTTGTTTAATTGAATATTTTAAGAGAGAAAGATCTATTTATGAAGCTCTTTTACATTTTTTCTGTGATAATTATGTGATTAATAATTTCTGAAATTGTTCTTAAAAAATATGTATATGATTAAATGTACACTGGTACCTATCGTTAATATATTGTAATATTTTGGTGGCTAATTAATATCTATACATAACAGATGACTTAAAAATATATTTTGATTAAAAGTAAATTTATATATTTACTGTTTGTTCTGTTTTTATTGGACTTGAATTATGATGTTATTTAATTACATCATAATTAACTTGTGATAACATACAAGTATCACTACTTTGTATGTCTAAATAAACATGAGGCACCTCATGTTTATTTAGACATAAAAATCTAAATTTAAAAATAGGGTACCCCGTACCCGATGGTACCCTATTTTTAAATTTAGATTTTTATGTCTAAATAAACATGAGGTGCCTTATGTTTATTTCCGTGTTTTATGCATTTTTAAAAATGCATTACTGTCGGTAAAAGTTTTTCATAAAATTAAATTTGGTTAGCAAAACTAGACCAAAATGTAGATTTTTCTACCATATTTTTAACTCTCTAGTATAAAGAGAGTTAGATATATTAGAGTATAGAAATTAGAGTATAGAAGAGAGTTAAACGGGTTTTGTTAGATCATAAAAGTTGAGCAGCATCAGATCCTGGATAGGGGACCGCTAGGAATGAAACTAATGTATTTACTATCTGAAGACGAGCGAAGCGAGTCCGAAGATGTGCTGAAGTACATTTGTGTGAATTGTATATTTTGAGGACGAGCAAAGCTAGTCCATATTAGGGAGGCTGAGCGTAGTGAATCCGAGGAAAAGTTCCGAAGATCTTCTCAAGAAGATCTTGAGTTCTTTTTAGCAAGTTTCTATTTCTTTTGAAGTTGTAATACTTAAAAATACATTATAATTAAGACTAACTCTTTATTATAAACAAAATATTTGTCTGCTGAAATTATAACTTATGAATAATTAATGTACATAATTAAGGCTTAATATCTAATGCTTAAAAAATAGTAATGCAACGATATTTATACAATTATTTTATAAATAATCAATCATTAATTAATAATTAAACATAATTATGCAGCAATCGGAAGTATTGCCAATTGTTATAAGAAAATTGAAAATTGGCAGTATTACTTAAGACCACCAGTGAACCGACTTTGCTGATATCAGTCATGCTCCTTCTATATATAGTATTATTCTAAGATTCTAACTTACGTTTCAGTTTTCTATGCGTTGAGCAAACCTCGCGCTACTGCGCTCTATAACTCTCAATTTTAGAATAGTTTAAGAAAATATTTTGGTAACTTAAAAATCGGGTTGGGAAAATTACTTCTCCCCGCCTTATCGGATTCGCTACGCCATCATCACCACATCGTACTCATGAAACGGAACATGAAAGTCGCTAAATTTATATTGCAGAACGTCTTGGACCTATCCTCAGGCAGTAAAAATAAATCCGTTTTTCCATATGGTTACCCATCCTCTAACTGACCTCGCTCACTTCGGAACACTAGTGATTCCTCATAAAACAGTAGGTGTACTACTTAATAAACAATCGAAACTTTGTACTCATGATTACTATACAAAGAAATATTCTCATAAGTAGTGGGTTTCTTGGTCTCATAAATATTATTGACTTAATAATAAATGTGACAAAATAATGAAATGGCTGATTTAGACATTTCATACATACATGCATTACACGTATACACGGATTTATTTGATTCAATACTTATTTCATTAACTCCAGTACTAAATGAAAATAATTTTGATTCCTATCTGCTTAATATAATTCCTTTAAGTGACGATTATGCCCATTATTCGGAATCATTAAGAGAAATTATTAAAAGTTTTGCCTATTAAATCTTAATCTTTTTTTTTTAAAAAAAAACTAACACCACTTGTGTCTGATTATTTTGATCCCAATAAATTAGACCAAAAAAGAGAACACATTCTTCGAATTATCGAAATAAAAAATGACACAAAATATGTTTAAATAAAGAAACGATAAACTAGAAGGACAAGTAAAATACATCGCAAGTGATAGAATAAGAACGTGACAATATAAAAAGGCAGCTAGAGAGATTTATCAAGAATGCGTAGAAGAAGGGACTGGAGACGGTAGCCTAGGGGTATCTTACCAAGTACTTTAAGTGACCACAACTTGAGACTTCTCCTTAGGGGGTTAAGAAAGCCGCAGGCCCTGTTTAGTTCTAATGAGACCTTGCACAAACTCAACCTGTGCCTATCTCTAAGAAAAATTCAAGATGTATCCCTCTTTTCGCTAACTCTTGTTGTTAAGAACTTGTTCTCTATCGAGCAAACCACATTTACAAGAATCGAGTCTCGAGAGAAACTCGTACATGGTTTGAGAAATACTTGTACTTTGGTAGTTTCAGAATTGGCAAAAAAATCTTTACAGAGTGGATGCTAAGAGCTTACTCTAACTTTTATATTTATACGAAGTCTCCGTATGGCTAACCATTTAAAACTACAGGGTTTTCCACCCTTGACTAAGGCACTTAATGTATTGACCAAGCAATGTAACTAGTAATAGAGACCTCATAACATAATTCAGAAATGCTTAACACTGAAGTACCAGAAAATTTTATAACATAAAATCGGAAATACCTGATAATTGTGTACCAGAGACACCTAGCTCAAATGCAGAAACATGGACACATTTTTTACTATTTTCTTGAGTAATATAACAACGATAGTGTTGCTATAAGTCTAAGGATTAAACTAATTTTAGTGGCTTCAAAGAGGAACGGTCAGTGATTGTACTCAGAGGGAAGTTCTTCAAAATAGGTACATGAGAAGACAAAAAGCCACCTCAGTTACAGACAAGACATCTGATCATCTAAATCACGGAAATTTATTTTTATCATCTAATTCATAGAAATCACGTCGGGTCATATAATTCACAGACATGGCGTCAGATCATCTTATTTAAATCACAGACATCGCGTCGGATAATCTTATTCAGTGATTGAATCATCGACAGGGTTTCAAACAAATGTCTTAGAACTAGTAGTAATCGATACATATTTCTTGATAAGCATGAGAGTTATAAAAGAATCAAAATATAAATGTGGTAAAAGTTACAGTCATATTTCATAGTGAAGTATATTTGTTATGAATATATTAAAAAAGGGTCAAATATAACGGTGAGAGAAGATTATTGATGATTATGATGTAGATGGGATAAAGAAGGAAAAGAGGGAGTTTTCCTTTATTTATATTATATCTCTAAGAGATTTGTTATTTTTGTGAATCAGAAAACAAGTTGTCTGAGGTTGCTAAGGAATTATATAAAGCTCATAGTTGGGGATCCAGTTCGCCATGAAATAACAAACTCCTCAATAAATCTCCATATGGAACACACTTTTTTCTCGTCCCTACATTTATATATTTATATATAATTCGCAACAGCTCAGGGGTTTTGGTTTTTCGTAAAAAAGACATAAAAACGTTGTTAGAGTTTCGAGATAGGGTCATGTTATTGCTTCGCAATCCCTTTCACAATAATACTCGTATTATTAAAACTAATGTTTCTTTTATTTTTTCTACAAATATGATCTGTAAAAGATCAGTGATTCGAGATTTTCAGGGGAAAAGTAAATCCAATAAAGAAAGAAACAGCAATAAATCCTTAAGATCGATATAATGCAATTGGAACGTTTAAAAAAGGTTATAACTGACAGCTAGGCTATGTTTACAGTTCAGTCATATGTCGCAGCAATGTCAACGAAATTAAAAATAAAGGTTTCAGTTATTTTTATCAAGGTTTGCGTATCTCTTTCACTGGTCGCCGCGTCACGTTACATCTAGAATCCAAAACAGCCATGATTACTCAGAAACAATAGCGCACTATTAAATTGTTTCCAGATTTTGATCGATCCCTATAGATGGATCTAAATTTATTCACACTTTCCTATTCACTACTGATCATTATCGGTCATTACTTTTAATCCTAATGTTTAGTTCTTTGAGTCTATAGACGGATAACCCGTCCATCTAACAATTAATATATCATTTGTGACCATTACTTATTACCTCACATCAAAATAATCACAGGTCAAAAACCCCATTAAACGATCCCATGTAAGAAACTTGTATCGTTCCTTATTAGGAATGAATTAATCGTCGTTCATATCGCTATATAAATACTTAAATTTCAAATTAGTCAGGCACTGAATGTATATCAGTCCAACACAGAGTTAGCTTGGCATAAGTAGTATGATAGTTTATCATTTTCACAACTTCTGGATGAGTTTTTCAAGCTAATTAACGTGCTCAGCAACCCAAATCATTTGTATTATTCACTAGTAGAATCAATTTATTAACCGCTAAGAACTCATATTTCAATTTAAATGCTCAGGGGGGTTTTCCAAAATACGCGATATCCTTGTACATTAGAGCTTAACATAAAGACCCTTCCCTCCTGTCAATAATACCATATACTCGTAGCATTTCCAAAATTATCTATTGATAGAGTTATGAATGCATTATCACTATTTACACTATTTATAGGGAAAGCATTAAAGGATAAATGTTACTAAGGTGTTCTTTAACTCAACAAAAGGTATTGGTTGTCGAGGTGTCAATTTTTCCCTGTATAGTGCGATAGTTCATGTAGTTTACCTTCGAGGCATTAAAACTGGAAGGGCCCATTATCGTTAGGGAGAACCATCTTTTATTATGGCCTTCTACCTTTAAACCCCTTTATCAGTGTGTTGGTCCATCTACACGTTATAGGTTAAACCTGTTTAAAACCTTGACAATAACCTAACTTAACCTTTTGATAATCAATTACAGCTTATTTATGATTTTTACACTTGCGTGCCTTTAAATGCGTTTAGCGAGAAAACAAAAGTAAAACTAAACATACGAAGTATATATACTTTTTTGCATTTTAATAGTTAAATACTTTCTAAGACGCTATATAGGAAAGGTATCTTCCCAAGAACGATCCAATGTAATTGGATTGCAACAAAATCATTCGATTTAATCATTTTAAGAAGCCGACCACAACTCTGACCGTTTTGAGTCATTTTCACTGTCAAATCGAAGTGTTAAAGTAATATAACATTTAATACTACTGAGTTTTGCAAAACATGAATAGTTGATACAATATAATTTTGCGAGAGACACCTAGGAAATGTAACTTGTTACATTTCCTAGGTGTGCAAAATGCAATGCTACATCTGGGAACTGTACCATCATTCCTCATCATTGATGGGACGACTTAATGTCATGTCCCACTCCGTTTTGTTACGTTTACCTCATCTGGGCAATGACATAGCCTGAACTCACTCTGATCTTCAATTAAAATTGCGAAGAATATAATGTGAAGTATTTTTCACATATTTTCTCTGGTAAATACTCTACATTATTTTCTTCAGAATTCAGGTTCTGTCGACGCATTGATGAGTCAGACGTAACGGAACACAGTAGACATGACATTATATCGAACCATCAATGATGACGAATGTCGAATGATGGAACAGTTCCCAGATGTAGCATTGCATTTTACTTGTTACATTTCCAAGGTGTCTCTCGCACAATTATATTGTGTTAAAGTAATACATGATTTTAAATGAATCATGGATAATTTTCAAAAACGTTAATGCTAAAAATTAAACTAACTATTACTTAGCTTACTAACTAACATGATTTCAATGTAACAAAGAGACTGGGATGAAGTAGTTACAACAACTTACTCCATCATATTATATCGCATCAATCGGTAGTAAGGTAGTTATCTGTGCACCGTGGTGTCATCACTAGCCGAGTCTAAGGCCGAGAGTTTAATCACAGAGACTAGCTGAGGTTATTGTTAATAATTTACCTGTAGAAACTATAAACAAGGCTATAGTCTTTAGAACTCGGAAAGGTATAAGTAGCTTTGTTTATATTCGAATCTTTAGTTTTGAGATAATGGTGGTTTATTGAATTTTTGTTTTGACAGATTTATGGTTAGCGTTAAATAGTTGATATAAATTATTTAATTGCATGGATTTATTTTGTTATCATATTTTTACAAACATTTTTGCACTTAGACCAAGATAACAACGATTTTATTAATAAAGAAACAGTAAAAATTTCAATTTCGTTAAAAGCTGTCAGTACAGGCAATACTAACTCTAGCACTCGAGGATTCCACTTCTTCAGTAGATCACAAGTCTTTATAAAAGACCTTTCAATTATTCATGGATTTAAAAGATAAAAGGAATATTAATAGACTGTAAATATTACGACCAACAAAGGTTAATAAAGAGAAGACCATGAAATTGTTGTTTCTCTTATATTTGAACCAGTGAACTTTTATAATTTTGTTGGGTTTTTAGTTTTAAATTTAGATTTGTTCGTTTGTGATTTAACAATATCTCTTTAGCCTGATGAAGACCTGGATCCCTAGTTAAAAGCTCAATACATGAATCTCAGCTATTTCCCACTGCTATCTTTTTTTTATTAACCTTTGTTCCTCATTCAAGGATTTGTTATTTAGACCATATTTTAATTATATGAGAGCCGAAAGGTTTTTTAATTTATGAGATATATTTTGTTAAAAATCTTTTTAGGTTAAATCATAAAGCAAACATGTCTCTCAAAGGTAAGTATTTACACACTTACAAACCCGTGTGCTTAACCGTTAAGTTGTGAATCGAAAATCGTAAGGTACGAGACAAATAGGTTGAAGGGCTAAGTGTATGATTAATTCTAAACCCTTCAGGAAAAGGTGGCTGTTACTTGTGTGGCTTGAAAGGAACTCATTAACGTCTCTCGGATATTATGGGGGTTAGAATAAGGCTATCTAGATGTACCGGTAACTCGAAAAGCTTTCGGGAGACCATTCAACGTTTTACTATCGGAGAAACGGAGGGAGTCGGGAATGAGGTTTTCAACTAAAAGACGTCGTAGCTCGTAGACCTCCCCTCAGAGTCCTCTCAGGAAACGGTTTTCTTTTACTCGTTTAGGCACTGATCCCACCTCCATCCTGATAATATTCAACACTTTCAACCTTCCTTTTTGTAAAGCAAATAGTCGAAACTTTTTTAACAAGGGGGAATCAGAATTAACAAAAACTGGGTTTAACTTTTGCTTTGTTTATTTAATACGTCAAAACATTTGCCTTCATTTTAAGCAACATGTTCTAATCAAGTATGTAACAATAACGAAATATTGTCAAATTGTTTTCTCGTTGTTGTGCTGAATTTATCTAATAATTTCCCCCAAAATCAATTATTTTATTTATTGTAAAAAGTAGTCATTGAAATTCGACTCACAAAAATGCATTATAATTTTATAACTACCGATGTTAAAGAATAGAGTACGGCTTATTATTTGTTTTGATTTTTAAAATAGTTTAGATTACTCGTAGGTAAGATATGACGCAAATGCGTAACTGCGACTCGCAAATCTGATTAGACGTTTTAGCCTTTGTTAAAAAAATTATAAGGGATGATGAAGCGCTGTATAACTGTATCTGAGAAAGTTTTTAAAAATCACTCAGCGATATGAACAGTAAAGGCAATATTATAATTATTCAGAAACCTTCTTCCAGCTTAAAATGGCCCTCCTCGCCATTTAGAAACGCAATCATTCATTAATTTATTACGCTTTATTTTCTGATCATGCCTTGATAGGGAAACATTAGTGACATATTTATGTCAGACTTCTTGTTATCATTGAATACCTACTTTTTGTATTATTACCTTAAATCATTAAAGCTTTTAATGATTGACTAAATAAAGCAAATTAATTAAGTGAATGAACTGGAATGCATTTTGAAATGCACTTAATTACAATAAGGTATCTGCACTACAATAATGTAGCGCATGTGAAACTAAGACGTAATGTGAAATTTATTGCTGCGGAAATATTGACGAGTCATAGTGAGACAATATCAATATTTAAAACAAAAAAACATACTGTACAGCTAAATTGCAAATTCCGCTTTTTTGAGAGGTTCTGAAATTCTAAAAATATTCCTTTAAGTCTTGCTGCCTAGAAAGAAAAGTACTTATTTGTATAAATTATCATGTTTATTGCCAAGGCAATAGAATAGAATTTTTCTAATTTTTCTGGGAAGTAAAGTAGGTGCTTTACAACCGCACTAAAAACTAAATGTTTTAATTGAAACAAACATACTTTCCTTATTGTTAAGAAAGTAAAGTATGATACATGTCATAGACATATAATCTTGTATTGGAGAGGAATAGATATAATAAGTAGAATAAAAGGTGTTACTCAAGGGTCTCCCTCGTTGTTTTAACCCTATCAGTACACAGAGCCTTACCTCATGTCAAAAGCTAAACAAAGCTATAGAAAAGCCCGTATCTATATGTACCTAATATATACCCTTTTCTATATTTTCTACAGGTTGAAAATAATATCAATAGGTGGGGGTTTTCTAACTCAATACGTGACAACTTGAAAATCAATCGGTAAGTGTGGACACAATGAGTTTTCTCAAATATAACCTTTTAATAGTCAGAGATGAGATAACCTCAAATGCTACTAAAAATAGAGTTCTATTGATCGAGTTTTTAAAAATTAAAATTCCCTATTGAAATTTGCTAGGACTAAAATGAGAAAGCATAGAACTGTGGATAAACATAGCTTACAAAGCTATGTTTAAGTTTGTTAAGTATAAGGTTACAAACAGCCATATGAATACACATGTATATGAATGTGTAAGAAAAATACAGCTGAGTAATTAAAAAGGAATAATTGCAATATTAATGCAGATAAATAATAGAACATTAAAGAGGCAAATGCAGTCAAACAGAGCCCGATGATGGGCCCTTATCAAATAGATAAGTAAATATTGATGATTAAAAAAGGTTTAAGCTTTTTAAAATGTACGAACAGCTTCAAGTGTCATTATGTAACAGTCGCTAAAATAACTTGTTCGTCAAATTAACGAATTTGTTTAGCATGGTAATATGAATAGAAATGCAAGTAACAACTTATGATCATTA
Source organism: Microvelia longipes (assembly GCA_018340805.1). Lineage (NCBI taxonomy): Eukaryota > Metazoa > Arthropoda > Insecta > Hemiptera > Veliidae > Microvelia > Microvelia longipes. The sequence continues at coordinate 6,252,028 of JACMZG010001893.1, read as the reverse complement.
ATAATTCAATTGTTTTAAATCCTTAGAGGAATAATAGTCGAATGCGTCAATTCCCTAATCTTTAGAAGACATAGAATGTTTCTATCTAGCTTCTTCATCCCAAAGGTAGCAGGTCGTAGACTGGTTTGTAGGTTACCTTCAATAGTTATTCGTCTTTAGCTGTTGGAGCAATGGAGGCCTCTAGTTGGACAATAATATTCTTGTCTATAACGGCCAACACATTATTTTTTTAACATATGTATCATTAGCTATATTTAAATCCGGCTTAACATAAATATTTTCCTTTTTAAATTCCAACCAGGAGTGACCAAACGTAATAGTGATTTGGAATGGATAATGCCTTAAACCATAGGTCATCATTAATATATTCTATTTAATATTAGGTATAAATGAAATGAAGGATTATTATATGTATTTACTAAATGACTTTATCCGTATAAACTCATTATCGACAAGCAATTAGTGATAAGAAGAGAATAGATGTGATAAACGTGCCTAGACAAATTGATTAAATTGTAACATATGTCAAGGTTATGGACACATACATATGTATCGTATAACTTATCTAATTTACATTTAACTGTTATACCGTATGAATATTTGTGATTCCAATTTCAAGAGAGTATATCTTACTATGAGAATAAATAGTGGATTTTGATAAGACAACTCTTCTTAAGTTCGGTTTTAGAATAAGCCTAGGATAGTGGGATCATGTATCAGTTAGTTAATTGAGTCATTAACTTTTATATTATACCTGTCAGTTTTTGTGCTTGGTTGATTTTGATAGGAAACTACACTTTTTTGGCTCTGTTTGTGGAGCTATCTAGAATAAAACTGGCTGTAGTCTAGTGTATTTTTGGAGATCAAATTTATAAACAATTTTATGAACCATTATTAGATCAAAAATAATAAAAGAAAGGAAGTCTCTCCACAAAACAAAACTTTATTGGCAAAGCGCTTTCAACCTAACTAGAGGCCATCATCAGTGCAAAACCTAACAAACAAGTTACAATAGAATAAATAAAGCGAAAAAATAAAAATACAATAAATAAAACTAAATAAATAAATATAAACATAAATAAAGCATAATGAATAAAATACATTGGAGATAAAATAAGAAAGAGGAGATAATAATTATTAGATCAATTATGTGCACCATTAAGGTTTTTTATTAAGTTACCGTCAATAAGTTATAATTACTAGGATCGTCCTTACTACGTAATCTTGATTCGGGTTATGTTATTGATAATCCGAATTATTTGATCATTATTTGATCAAATAATGATCAAATAAGAGGTAACCTTAACAACGTGGCAATTTGCCAGGTTACGCCTCCCCACACTACTGATATTATTGTTGACATCAAACATAATGTATCCTTAAGAAACCATAAAACAGAAACATAAAGCAGGTACTGTCGCTTTAGTGAGAAATCGGGTCCTTGTATTTAGTTACAATCATTTCTATATAATAAGCTAAGAATTTTAGAGAAGTCATCACATTATTACTTTTATTTTATTTTATTTAGTCAGTAATAACATAAGTAACAAAGAAGTCAGTAATAAAATTGTTTACAGTAAGATGAAGATGAGATTAATGAGTAACGATATCTTTAATTCAGTCAGCTGAAAGAGTGTTAAAGGAGAAGGAAAGATACAAAGTAACCTTAAGTATCACTTTTATACAGTAAGATAAAGAATAAAAGAAGTTATTAATGATCAATTTTATACAGTAAGATATAGAATGAAAGAAGTTATTAATTATCAATTTTATACAGTAAGATAAAGAATAAAAGAAGTTAGTAATGATCATTTTTATACAGTAAGATAAAGAATAAAAGAAGTTATTAATGATCAATTTTATACAGTACGATAAAGAATGAAAGAAGTTATTAATGATTAATTTTATACAGTAAAATAAATAATAAAAGATGTTAGTAATGATCACTTTTATACAGTAGGATAAAGAATGAAAAAAGTTAGTAATGATCACTTTTATAAAGTAAGATAAAGAATAAAAGAAGTAAGTAATGATCAATTTTATACAGTAAACGGCGCTCTGATAAGTTAGACGTAACGAAACAGAGTGAGACATGACATTATGCCGAGCATAATTCGTCAACATTATGATGACGAATGTCGAATGATGGAACAGATCCTAGATGTAACATTGCATTTTGTTTGTTACATTTCCTAGGGTTCTCTCGCACAATTATATTGTTTCCTCTTACGACTTAAAACAGACATTTTATTTTAAAATTAAAAGGTATATCGTGTGTAAGAATAAATAGTAAATTCTTGCCATTTATGAGAGGTTTAATAGATTATATCTTTAGATTCGGAACGACTAAACGATGTTTACCTGCAAGTGAAAAACTCATAGTGATAATTAGTTTACTTTTCTCCCGGGTCCAAGACGTTTAGCAAACACCTATTTTGCAATTTAACCTCCAACTATCCCATTACGCTAAAAACCACACCCCAAAGTTCAACAACGTCCTGACCATCAAGAGTTATTATACCCGTTATTAAAATCCTCTATCCACAAAACTTATCAAGGTTTCGCTTTGTCACGTATGTAGCGAGAGTCGAATTTATTACGATGTAACGTGAAACCCGAGGAAAAGTGGATACTTTTGTAGCAAAGACTAGAAGGTGTTTATTAGACATATAACCTACACTCTTTACTTTAGCATAAGTGCCTCTCCTTGCCTACTAGTATGGCAGCCTAGCTTCCTTAATATACTCTTTATTCCATTATCTACCAACTCCAAGACTAACCCGTATAATATATTCGCTATTAAAATAAATGAGGTTGTAGTATAACTTGTACATAGTCAGACTTTAACTAAATCAATATTAACAGTGTAAACATATTTATGTTATAAGATGTTAGGTAAACATGGTAGTAAGTAGTCGTTAGTGGTACTAGGTATAATTAAATTACATTCATGTAGAGAATTAACCATATCAATAAAGCTTCCGCGTTTATTTAATGAAATACTTAAATCTTTAGATAAGGATTTATTTTAGCGAGCATACTGCAATAGTTTACTTAACTATTCTTATTTAAACCGATGTTTAAACAAGAAATTTGGTTACCATTGTTCATAACAGCAAACAAAACCAATAACTTAATATTCTTTCTGAAATATTCCATATATATTATATATATATATATATATATATATATATATATATATATATATATATATATATATATATTATATATATAAGCATATCACGTATAAGCATATTAAATATGCTGCCAGGCGTGTCTATCTTCCCTAAACCCATGCATGACACTTTTCCATCCATTTTACTATTGTTATATAAGACAATTATTTTAATATGTTTTTAAGACATATTAAAATAATTGTCTTATATAACAATAGTAAAATGGACGGAAAAGTGTCATGCATGGGTCTAGGGAAGATAGACACACCTGGCACAGTACATACTTGGAATAAAAATTATTGAAACTCAGGAGGTTTCGGTACTTTGGTATAAAGGTTTTTGGGATTAATGAGAGATTCTATTTTTATTCGGTACAAAAAATAGAAACTGAAAATTACTACTTAGCTCCCTGATTGGAAGTATAGTGGCGCTGATAACCACTGCTAAGTCTTTTAATGTATTTAGGATTTAGAATTTCTGTTCAGCTCTCTAGGAAAGTAGGATTGGGGGACTCCCAATCCTACTTTCGAACTGAATTACTACCAGACCATATTCGGTACCTAGATTAGGAATAGTTGGAGAGGAAAGTCTGCTTAGCTCTCATTTAGATAGTAAAGTTTATTATAGTTGTTATAACATTGGTAATCCAACAGTTGCATGTAAAGTAAAATATTGGTGACAACATTTTTTGCCAGTTGTTTGTTTTACAAATGTATCTCACATGTTGTGACCACATATCTAAAACCGATAATTGCTGCTTAACAATAAATTAATGCAGATGATTAAAATACTATTGAAGAACCAGCTACCGTCGGTACTAGTTGTTGGTTTTTTTTATGTGTGAGACATTGTCTGTTAAATCAAATGCTTGCTATAGTGTTGTGTAGTTTAAGAGATAGGAATAAAAAAGGTGTTTAACATGTTAGCATGACTAGCTATGTTAAAATTAAAAAAAGTTTGAATCAGCTAAGTTTAATTAAAATTGAAGAATCAGCTACCGTTGGCTGTAGCTGATTAAGCAATTTCAGCTAAGTCTTGCTGTAGCTGATTAAGCAATTTTTCGAACTTGCTGTAGCAGCTTTTACTTGCTGTAGCTGATTAAGCAATTGAAGAATCAGCTACAGTCGATACTTGCTGTAGCTGATTAAGCAATTGAAGAATCAGCTACAGTCGATACTTTGCTGATTAAGCTTGAACCTGAATTAAGCAGAATCAGTTACAGTCGATACTTGCTGTAGCTGATTAAGCAATTGAAGAATCAGCTACAGTCGATACTTGCTGTAGCTGATTAAGCAATTGAAGAATCAGCTACAGTCGATACTTGCTGTAGCTGATTAAGCAATTGAAGAATCAGTCGATACTTGCTGTGCTGATTAGCTGAAGAATTAAGCAGCTGATTAAGCAATTAAGAATCAGAAAGTCGAGCTACTTGCTGTAGCTGATTAAGCAATTGAAGAATCAGCTACAGTCGATACTTGCTGTAGCTAAGCAATTGAAGAATCAGTTACAGTCGATACTTGCTGTAGCTGATTAAGCAATTGAAGGTTACAGTCGATACTTGCTGTAGCTGATTAAGCAATTGAAGAATCAGCTACAGTCGATACTTGCTGTAGCTGATTAAGCAATTGAAGAATCAGCTACCGGTCGATACTTGCTGTAGCTGATTAAGCAATGAAGAATAATTGTAGCCGAAGTAGCTGATTAAGCAATTGAAGAATCAGCTACAGTCGATACTTGCTGTAGCTGATTAAGCAATTGAAGAATCAGCTACAGTCGATACTTGCTGTAGCTGATTAAGCAATTGAAGAATCAGCTACAGTCGATACTTGCTGTAGCTGATTAAGCAATTGAAGAATCAGTTACAGTCGATACTTGCTGAGCTGATTAAGCATCAGTACAGTCGATACTTGCTGTAGCTGATTAAGCAATTGAAGAATTCAGCTACAGTCGATACTTGCTGTAGCTGATTTAAGCAATTGATCAGCTAAGTCGATATGCAGCTGAAGAATCAGTCGATACTTGCTGTAGCTGATTAAGCAAGCATCAGCTACAGTCGATATAGCTGATAAGCTGAAGAATCAGCTAGTCGATACTTGCTGTAGCTGATTAAGCAATTATCAGCTCGATACTTGCTGATTAAGCAATTGATTACAGTCGATATGCAGCTACAGTCGATACTTGCTGTAGCTGATTAAGCAATTGAAGAATCAGCTACAGTCGATACTTCTGTAGCTGAAGCAATTGAAGAATCAGCTACAGTCGATACTTGCTGTAGCTGATTATTCAATTGCTACTTCTTTCTATCTCTTAAACTACACACTATAGCAAAAATTTGGTTTAACAGACAATGTCCAAAGCAATTTTTTCACACACAGAAAAAAACCAACAGCAACTATCGACGATAGCTGATTCTTAAATTGGGTTTAAACTTGCGGTAAATACAACCTTTTTGATTAAACTACTAAGGTTTTAATATAAACAAATATTCCAAGCATTCATGAGTCCTTCATGAAAATAATTATTATTATTGTAGCTAGGAAACTAAAAATGTATTAATAATGTAATTAACATGTATTTACATCCTCATTTCCAGCTCGTGTAACTTTTACACTATTACAATTGTAGATAAAGATAATTTATAACATATATCTTGAGGATTATCGAACCATCCAGACTCTGGTGAGACATATCATATAATCTTTTGAATAGAAACAGTTACTTAAAACTTTTTAGAATTAGTTTCTTTCCTCTCATATTAATTTACGTTATATTTATTTAAACGTCATAAGGATATAGTTTACACATCGATCTTATTTAAATTTAAGAAAGGATGAAAGCTAAAAAAATTAAAAGCTAGTAAAATGTTTTAAGAAGATTTTAAACTCTTAAGAGGAAAAGTTACATTATCGGTAAAAAAGGACTAAAATAATTTGACTAGATAAGAGGAAGTGCGGGGGTTTTGAGAGGTAGAACACTTAGCTAAAAAGGGAAGAAACGACGTCTTTATCCAATAATCGTAATAAAGTAAAACACAAGAGATGAGAAACTCGGCGCAAGGATAAAGTAATATGGAAACTAATGTTATACTTATGCCTAAGCACTCAACTACCACTACCCCACATCTACATAAACTTTAACCAATTACACGGTTTATACTTTAAAATATATAATATAGAAGAAGACAAGACATGTTCTAACAGTTTTATACCTACTTTCTTTATTTTTAGCTTTTCCTGCCTTGTGTTAATCTATTAAGAACCTCTCTCTTAACCCGATTTTCCTTAGATGAGTTAGTTTTAAATGTATTAAGCCAAGTTTTCAGACGAGATGAGTGGTTCATGGTTCATGATAGCAGGATTATTAAATTACTTAGTAATTATTATTCAGCGTTTTATTTACGCTTTTTCTGACACAAGAGTTAAATTCACGGAACTTTTATCCATACATCGCACAAAACTTCAATGATCGAAGAAGATAAGTAATTCAGTAAAAGTTCGAGTTGGATTATTTACTTATTAAATGCATCCTTGATTTTGTACTTCCTTATAATTAAATTTCCAATTGAATTGTTGATTTTTCTCTGTTCGTGATTGAGAATAGAATTTTAAATACCTTTTGTAAAATTTAAATTTAGATCCTTGATTAATGAATCAATGTTAGACTATCATAATAATGAATCTGAATTTAAAATATAATGTCGATTTTGATATGACGGTTCAGATTCTAGAGTCAGTTGGTTCGTCACACGCACGGTTGTCTATGCAGCCTTTCTTCTTAAAAATCGATGATTTTTAAGAGGTAATGTACGCGACAAACACAAGGATTATTAGAACGATTTAATGGATAATTTTGGTTAGCTGAATCGTCAGAGCATTTACACGCAATCATTTGTTATACGGATCAAATTCAATAGATTTGCCCGAATATGTGTAATTTCATCTAACATACTAAGAAAGAAAAAAAGTTTCATTATTTTTGTGTGAAAGAAAATGTTTTATTTTCATCTCTCGAAAATTGCTTTATTATATTTCAACAACATTTTTTATTATATTACCGAAAAAATCAGCGATGCCCAGATATCAATATTTTTTTAGTCTATAAATTCCTTATAAAGAAAAATGCATTTTTCTATTTATAGATCTAAAGTTTTTTAAAAGAAAAGGAAGTAGAATAAAGAAAAGGGTTTTATCCGGCTATTTTATATTTTATTAATTTCCATTCACAATTTTTTTCTAATCTGTTTTTAACGATTTATCTAATTAACTATACAAAACCTAATTATCAATTAAAAACATAAAAAACTAACTCTGTTAAATTTTTAATTACAATCCAGTTTTCGAAAGAATAATTAATTAAAAGGAAAGAAATACAATTTAAAAGATTTTATTTCGTCATCTCACCGCCTCTTAAAGGGAGTTAAGATGGGCTTAGCGGATAAGTAAAATCGGATCAAAGTTCAACCTTGGTTTTGTATATACCAGGGATAAGAAGGTAAAAAATAATGGAAAAATGTCTCCCCCGCCAAGTCTAAGGTTAAGAATAATTTTTAACGTTTTAAAAATGTATCTTAGGAAACAACAGGTAAGGGATTAAGTAGGTTTATTTAACATTTTTTATTCGTAATTTTTTTTCTCTTTTGATACACAGTCATTGAATCCGTATCAATGTAATGTCTAGTATGTGTTATGTTTCTACAATTGCTCCAAACTATACATTAAGAAATGCCCTTTTTGGTCTATAACGACAAATAAAGGCATAGACCAAGCTGCGTATACCGTATCTCTCGTGCCAAATTGGTCTGCAGAGTATATACTTCATGCGGTAAATCATCATCATTATCAATCTATTTTTCATCACTATCAAATTATTTTTCATCATTACCAATCTATTTTTCATCATTATCAATCTATTTTTTATTATTATCAAACTATTTTTCATCATTATAAATCTATTTTTCATTATTATCAAACTATTTTTTATTATTATCAATATATTTTTCATCATTATCAAAATAATTTGTATCATTATCAAACTATTTTTCATTATTATCTAACTATTTTTCATCATTATCTATCTATTTTTTATTATTATCAAACTATTTTTTATCATTATCTATCTATTTTGCATCATTATCTTTTTATCATTAACAATATATTTTTTATCATTATCAAACTATTTTTCATCATTATCAAACTATTTTCCATCACTATCAAACTATTTTTCATTATTAGCAATCTATTTTTCATCATTATCAAACTATTTTTCACCATTACCAATCTATTTTTTACCATTATCAAACTATTTTTAATGTTTAACTATTTTTCGAAGAAGTCTTATAATTTTTACGACTTTCCAATTTTATTTTTATATTTCATAATCTTTTTTAATGAAAATAACAATTTGCTTTTATGTGAAGATAAATATAGATATTGTTTGAATTTATTTTATATATTTTCATTGCTTACTTATTAATTTTTATTTTTACCACTTTTTCTATATTTTAAGTTCTCCAATAGTGTAACAATTGTTTTATTACCGTTAGATTTGATTCCTGCCGTAAAAGGTAATCCATTTCATATTCTATTTAGCTTAAGTTTTAATATTTTAAATATAATAACCATGAGTAATTGAAATTCGCACATGATAATGTTGGTCAAACAGAAGTCAAAAATATGTATACATGTATTTGTCAGTCTAACAAGACTGACAAATAAATCTGTATAAAATCAGTCTAACTAGACACAATCATCGTTTATTTAAATTTTACCTTTGTTATATTGTTTTTATATATTTATATTAACAGCAATATACCAAATATTTAGCTAGGAATACCTTTTCTGTTACCTTTCATCTATGATCTCAGTTTGAGACTAATAATAAATCTTTATTTGCTTAAAACATAAGTTTTCAACAAAAAAGGTCTTAAAACTAAGATTAACAATACATTTTATCATTTCATTAATAAAAAGAAATAATTCTGGCGCGGTGGTCCGCATGTCGGGCGAATTTCCTTTGGATGCGTGTTTCTGTGCTTTTTACATTATATAAGTTTACAACTACTAAATAAATGATTCCGGCGCGGTGGTCCGCTGTCGGGCGAATTTCATTTAAAATGCGTGTTTCCGTGCTAAACAACCCATTTCTTGCTTATGCAAGAACCATGCCCATTGCGTGGTTCCGGTTCATGCTTTAGAACCTAAGCAGTTAACTCATTAAGTAACTCATTTTGTCTGTATTTTTCAAAGGAAATGCGCATAATTATCCAGTTGGTTGTACAAAACTATGCCTCTAAAAATAGATGTACACACTATTATTTGCACTAGTTTAAAGCATAGTTACTTATCTTTAAGCTTAGTCAGTTATTTAAAGGATTTAGCGCATTTCCTTTGAAAAATACAGACAAAATGAGTTACGAGCAGTGCTTGACAATTGAGTAATGCTTAGGTTCTAAAGCATGAACCGGAACCACGCAATGGGCATGGTTCTTGCATAAGCAAGAAATGGGTTGTTTAGCACGGAAACACGCATTTTAAATGAAATTCGCCGACAGCGGACCACCGCGCCGGAATCATTTATTTAGTAGTTGTAAAACTTATATAATGTAAAAAGCACAGAAACACGCATCCAAAGGAAATTCCCGACATGCGGACCACCGCCCGACTTATATTAGGAGAGGTTTGAACCAATTTGAGTGCACGCATCCAAGAATTATATTATTTTCTAGTTGTAAAACTTATATTAAGTAAAAAAAAAACGATAAAAATTATGGACCCTTCCAGGATTCGAACCCAGGTACCCTGAGTTTGAGTGGTCGTATTGACTCCGGACCACTGGTATTCAACTCAGAGGCCCAAAAAACATAGAAAACGACACCCTACTCGAAATTTGATTTTCAACGACCGTAATTTTGTTTTTATAATTTTTGTGGTTTTTTCGACTTTTTGGTAACTTAAAGTGGACGTATCGACTTCGGACCGGTTTCATTCGATTCAGCGCCCAAATTACATAGAAAACGACACCCTACTCGAAATTTATTTTTTATCGACCTAAATTTGGTTTTCGGTCATTTACAATGGTTTTTTCGATTTTTAGGTCCTTAGAGTGGTTGTATCGACTTCGGACGGTTTCATTCGATTCAGCGTCTCAAAAAATAAATATTGACATTTTTCGCGGCAAAAAAATTTAACCTGAATTTTGCCGATTTTTTGAAAATTTCGCTGACTCAGCAAACCGGGTGCTGACGTCACAAAAACCTGGTTTCATAGGGTTCGTGTCCTCCAAAGGTTGATTTTTGTACCAAGTTTAGTTAAAAAATATTAATCCGTTCGAAAGATAGAGTGTTTACAAGAAAGTGTCTAGATTATATATATTATATATTATATATATATATATATATTTATTATATATATATATATATATATATATATATATATATATATATATATATATATATATATATATATATATATATATATATATTATATATATATATATATATATATAAGTCTCGCGAAAATTTTTTTTTCGTCATAAGGACCTCTGAAACGGATTTTGTGTCGTGGTCCGACGTTCGAATTCCGCCATGACGCCTATCCCATTAGGCGAATTTTCAAAGGAAATTCGCTAAAATAAGCAGACTGGAAGAATAGAAAAAAAAGAATATTTACTCTTTTCGGCGTCGTCACATTATGCGAACCGTTATTTAAAGAAAAATTAAAAAATATTTTTTATAATTATTAAATGTTCATCGTGTGATTAGAACATTTAACTAGAGTGCCTAACACTTTCATTAAGCTTCAATATATTACATATCTTTTGTAAGAAATACTTTGTCTACTAGTCCTGGGCTCTTCATATGTATCTAAAATGATATAACTTTGCACATTAGCTACAAACTATTTTTAAATACGGCACGCCATTGGAGCTCTAATGTCATTATGATAATAACAAATTTATATTATATTATTTATGAAGTGCCCAATACTTTTGGACATAGAATAAGTTTGTGTAAACTTATTCAGTTCTCTTGTAATTAAGATAAATGCAATTATTAAATGAACTGCACAAGGCCACCCCGGTCCACAAGCTACTGCTTAAACAAAGGTTGCACCTAATTTAATTTAATTATAGAATTGTAAAAAGAAGATGTATTATTTATATTACTGTTTTATAAAACTATTTTGTATTGTGTTTGAGTGATAAATAAAAAATATTAATAGGCAATTTGAAAAGTTAAACATGCTCCCATGCCTTTTATCGGTTTGTCTTTTGTTCAACTCAAACTAACCGGTGGTCGGAATTAAGTCACGTGTCAATTTCATATCTTGATTAAATTTCTACGATGGATATTAGAAGCGTTACCTCTGTGGCTTAATTCGTCAAAGACTCCTTCTTTACAAAATTGGCGGGAACTTAAGGAATGTACTAATTTCACTCCCCCTCTCTGTTGCGGTGGATTTGTAGTGGCAACCATAATGAAACCTTATCAACTTACCACGCTTCAAGTCCCGCGTTTTAGCAAGACTACCTCCTCCCATTTTACTACCACAGACCCACTCAAGAACAAGGCACAGGTGAATTCTCATGTGAAATCAAAGACATCCGTAAGTGACTAACCTCATAAACGTGAAGATTTAGGTTTTCCGGTGGTGACCTCGTCAATGTAGATGAAGAATCCGACGTTTCGCTTCCACTGTGGGAGGCATGTTCAGGGATGTAGGACATCATGGATAAAAACACAATGCTCAACAAAACTGAACTGGTTACTTACCTCATAAATTCAAAAGACATTTCAATATCAGTGTAAAATGTCGAAGAAACAGCAATTTCAATTTTCTCTATATTATTCACCGGAAGATCTTAAACTTCTTGATATGAACCACGGAAGCCTATGCTTTTATATGAGTATATCTAACAGTGAATTAAGATGAACATCCCGTACAGAAATTAAATAAATAAAGAATTACTCAATAATTTGAACTGAAATCCATGAGAAATAAAACCTTGCATTCTAGGATAAGAAATGGTATAAAAATTCTTTTCATTTGGTTATTTTTATTGTTCTAGGTTTACGGCTTAACATTGCTATTCTCTCTTTTACCTCTTATCTTCTATCTATACAGTCATAAAACGGTTGCAAAAATAAACTTAGTAATAATAAGTAAATATCGTTAATATAGGATATATAAGCCGCAAAATAAATAGTTAATTTTTTATCTATGGCATTAGTTAAAACCGAATATTTATACACATAGATAACAGAGGATAAAACAAGAGTCAAGTTTCAGGGAGAGAACCGAGCAGCTCTTTTTGATCGTTTTCTCCTAAGTCTTTAAAGAGTTCTTTCTCCAGTTTTTTTATTCATGTCTTTTAACCGCCACAAAAAGGAGAGTTTACGTCTTTCTTTTATTTCAGCAATAGCGAGAGTTGCTTTAGGTATTCATCGTTGGTTCCTCGTCCACTGCATAATAATATACCTTTTTTCTTTTTTTAACAGTTATTCTTTAAGTCTATCTCTTACTTTTGTTGCTTTTTTGTAAAAGTTGTTCTTTCTACAGACCTATATAATATTTTATAGTTAGCAAGACTATGTTAACGACTGTTTTATGAGAGGTTTAACTGAGATGATAGCAAAGATAAGATCATTTATGCGGTTCAGTAGGTTAGTTCTCATTTCCTAATCAAACGTCCAAATACACCCTTCAAGCAATTACACTCTCTTTCCTACAGATCAAAACCGTGTAACAGATCTCCTAGACATTTTTTTCCTTTTCATCTATCTTTACTTTTAACTGAATGATTTTTCAATCCTCACCATTCCCTTGTTCTCTTTACCTTACACATTACTCTTTCCATTATACGACTAAAACCAATACTAATTAATAATCACATTAACTGGGGCGAATTTCATAAATTACTTTGAGTTGAAACCTCACCTATGAATGCAGCTGAAATCTACGACAGATGTTAAACTATGACAGATCTTACGCAGTACAACTACTTGCTGATTCAGTACAGTCATCAATCTGGAACTCAGCAATTGACCTAATAAAATGACGTAATCAACCTTTAACATTATCAAATTATATACATACGCTTATTACACACTATAGAGACGAATCAAAACACAGTAGAAAAACGATACCTTTATGACAAAAGATCAATAAATGCTATCAGTTCAACAGTAACTAACCTTATTAGACATGACATTAAATTCGAGAACTTTAGTAAACAATTAACAGACCGAGACAGATACTTATAGTTTTCTTTGAGCAATCTGATTGTACCTGATCATTTTTTAAAAATTATCATGATTTCAAAAACCTCTAAACCAAAGCATCTTCATCCTACCGAATTGCAAGCCTGCTTCCTATCAAGAAAAAAGTTCTTGAGAAACCTTCCTTATCTTAATGACAAACTTAGTTAAGATAATGGCTATCTTAAGTAATTTGGTTTCCGCTAGCAACATTTCATAATAAAACAGTGCCATCAGATAATCCATATCGTTGCAATCTCCATTGAGAGGAAAAACTTAAGTTCGGGAGTATTTCTTGATGAGACGCAAGCGTTTGATAGATTATGGCATGCCAGACTACTTTGAAAACTAGAGGATGTTATAAACACGGTACTAGGTGAAAGAAGGAGTGCCAGGTTTAATAAGACCATTAATGGAACGCTAAAGAGGTCGTTATGAAGTTTTTGATTAAATGGAACAATTCAAGTTTGTTTATGTTATTTTCAATAATCTATCCGACAAAAACAAAATTATATGACTTATTATGACTTATCAGGGCAGGTTTACTGACTTAAGCAATACTGATTTAGAAGTATAGAAAGTAAACCAGATGAATATGAAGTCTACCTGAATTATTTATGTATAAAAAGCACTCTTGATGTTTGGGCTATATTCAAGCTATTTTACACATACTAAACCCTCACACTCTCGACTTAATTACACATTCCAGATCTAATTATGTGCCGCAAATTTTATACGGAAAAATTGTTGGTATATGTTCAGAATTGGAATGACTTTACTTGTTCTAATAGTTTATGACCCGATAGACCAAGATCTTCTTATAATAAAGACAGGATAAGAATTTCATTGGTTAATCCAAACCCCGTCGCAAGGGTTAGCAATCATACCTGAACAATCCTTAGAAATAAGTAAATAACTATCGACAAGGAAAAATCAGGATTTCTTCCTTTCCTAATAATAGACGGGTTGTCAACTTGTGAAAACAAAAATAACATGTAAACCTTGACTGAAATAAATGCCAAGAAAATCTCAAAACTCATACACAGACTAAACCCATTCCCCTGGGCATCTCCCAGCAAGACCTTCCAATCCAAATGAAAATCGTTAAAACTAAATTAAAATAATGCTGATGCAATACAAAAAAGAGTAAATGCGGAAGTCAAAAGAGGGGCTTAGTAACTGTTAAGTGAAGTAGGGTTGCTGGTGCCCCTGGGACTCGACGTGCAAGTTCAGCGCTTAACACCTTATTTTTTCGATTTCTTGATAAAGGGTCAGATGGGATATTTGTCCTTAGGAACTTGTGCTTTTACCTTGAGATTATAAAGGACTTAAAAACCCGTGGGACTCTGTCCTCGCATGAACGTTAACAGTAAGAGAGGGTAATTTTAACCTTTTTTAACCTCATACGTGGAAAGAATGTTGATTGTTTTTATACACTTATTACATGAGTATTTTTACGGTTGAGGATTCGATATTTAGCTCATAGGCAAATGATTCGGTTTTATTCCGAATTTTTAAAACGTCGCGGAAGTGTGATTACACAAAACACACATTGGCTCATAACAAAAAAGAATCCAATTATATTCTATTATTTGTTAGTTATGAGCCAACAGTGACGTATAGGAAAACTTCATTATGTAAAGAACGAAATTATATACGGTTAACTCCGTTAGCGTGTAACGTCCAGTATGATACTTGCAGTATGGATCACATTGAAGACAGCACTCTACATGTTAAACATTTTGATGGTTAGAATGTTTGGAACCATCGCATGATTCCATAACGAAAAGCTCTGAATTACTAGCAAAGAAAGGACTGTCTCCAGACTTCATAAGAATAAAGAATAAAAAAACACAAAATTATTACACCCCAATCCCGCTCGAATAAATTTGAATCTCAATTATTGGACGTCTACACAGTTGGTAGAGAAGAAATGCTCTATTTATCCTTGAGACCGTTTCTATTAACATTGTTTGAGAACAGATACATCAGTATTTAAGTGATGGAGGGTTTGCGCTGCGAGGAGACTTTTCACCAGAGATATCACTATATCCATAAAGGTTTTTATGAATACTTTTTAGTTAAAAAAAATGAGTGAGGTATCTGTGATTATTGTCTATATAAATGTAAGTCCAAAATTGTTATAAAAGTAATTAAGTTGTAAAAATATAAACTTTGCCAAATGTCATACAGCTTTAGTTGATTTACTTTAAATTTTTAATTTACAATGTTTTTTTTTCAATTACAAGGATTTATTTTTTAGGAAAATTCAAATTAGTTGTTAAAACATCAGAGTTGTGATGTTTTATGAACAAAAAAATAAATTTTGTTTTTCTCAAAACTATGTTTTTAGTAAGTAAAGTAATGAAATCGTATCCGTGAGAGGGTGCATAACTCTAATTAATACATACAGTCCTAGTAATAAGACAAAAACTTTAGCATTTTTAGAACAGTGCGCATGAAAGCTAAATTATACTTAATGTTTCTTGCCAATTATTTTTATAAAATGTTTTGAAAAACTATCTCGGTCAATGAATTTATAAGGTGCAGGCATAAATATGCGTGTAATCACCAACAGAGGGTGATTTTACTAGTAAGTATCACCTCCTGGTTATTAATTGTTGGACTATATGTACTTTCGCCTTTGAAAAATCATACAGCGTATCCTACAATATTGTTTTAAAACATCATTGTTAAAATTTTTAACAAACAAAAGATTAACATAATGAAAACTAAGTGATATAACTGCAGGTGACTATATCTCAAACTTATTAAGACTCTCATATCAGTTGGAAACTTGTATGGAATAAACATATCCGGAGAGGAGCGAGACATTGGAAAAAATTCGAACAATATTTTCATACAAAACTAATTTTTTAATCTGGTTGTTCTATTAGAATCTCAACAGACATAGCTCGGTATGTTATGTCAACAGTTTTAGAGAGATGCTTCAGGTGTATTGTTTCAACCAAGTTTCCAACCCATATAAAAGTCAACAGGTATAGAAACATACTCTTGACGTATTATTTCAACCAAGATTCCAACCAATATAATAGTCAACCGATTTAGAATCATGCTCCTGATCTATCCACTCGTAAGTTTCAATAATGGTACATGTAGTATGGTATATGAGACCACATACCATTGTTTCATTGTTTACAATAATTGCAACGTTTTTAAAATATAATACATCCTATTCAAATTTATGTAATGCAAATAAAGTTATTAACATGACAGTATGATCCTTGTAGACCAATGCTAACAAACATGTAATAAATTTGCACCTACGTTGTAAGTTTTGTAATATTAAATTTATCATGAAATAATGAGTCATGAATTAAAAAGTAAATTAAAGTAATTAAAAACCTGCAGAGGTCAGTCAGAAAACGGATTCGTACTGTCAACCCTTAGACGGTATGTAGACGACTAATCGGTTATAGAATGAGATATGGATATCATCAATCCGTGTTATAATCTTAAGATGGACACATGCAACTTCTTTAGTAGATGAATTGTAAAACCGTGGCAACATCCAAACCGAGCATACCAAATGAAAGAACTAAATTAAATTGTATCATCACATCAGATAGTAATGAATTTCCTCATTATGAAACTTTTATTACCTCACACTTAGAGCAGAAAGGTTCTGTAAGAGTTAAACGAGAGCATGAATAGCATTAAAAGGAGCAAACCAACAGAAAAGGAGTAGGAAGGATAAAAATCTTCATTAACATTTAAAGATAAGCATTTGATATTATTCGATTATCTAGGTTAACCTCAGGACAAAACGAGTTAAAATATTTATCTAAGGAATCACGAGAAGCTTTAACGATGTGTCTAAACTTTGCATTTCCAGATTATTGTTACTTGAGAAAACAGAAAGGGAATAAAGGGTCCCCCCCAAGACTTGTATTAGAGCTCACTTCTTTTATTATGTATCAGACTGTTTAAAACGGCCTTTCTACTGAAAAAACTTGGTAAAGTTCTTTTGTCAATAATGGATGAAGTGGTTCATGAATAGAAGGAGGTAATGAAGGAATAATACATGAACTGTTTGTTCCTACCATATAAACTGGACCTTTGTTTTTACGTCCTCATCTTTTTATTTGCCACGAGGTGATGAAATGAGGGTTTTGCTGTTAAAGCCAAATGAAAATAAGATCACAAATGCGCCAAGTTTTGACCACTAATCACAAATGCGAGGCCACTAAGTGAGACTAGAGTATCTTAAAACCTTTGTTCTATGTTTTTAAGATTGCAGGCGGATAAATAGGTAAAATAAGACACTTAGCTACTAGTAGCGTCGTACCAGTTGTGTTTCAGCAAATACTTTTTAGCATATAAAATATTTATTTATCTCCAGACGGTGTATAATGTAAAGTTTATTGACTAGTTTTTAGAAAGTAAAAAAGCACTTTTCACTCCCAAGGGAGAAAAAGTGTTTCCTATTATTAGGTTATTAGAGCCAACTATATAAATTTTCTTAGAGGAGTGGTAATCTCTAAATTTATACAGGTGATCAAACAATATTTTAATTTTCCCGGGGGGGGGGCACCCCAAAATTTATAAGGGGGACCAGAACAAAAAATGTATTGGCTTAAAATCCGTTTCAGGTCAAAATAAGTTGTTTGGAGCAATAAAAAAAAATATTTTTTTGGAGGGCAACACCCCCAAAAATTATGAGGGGTCCGACCTAAAAAATTATAATACAATACAACAAAACTTAATTAAATAAGATCAACGTCTGAAGATAAAATCGTGTATGCACCTTGGTAGTAAAATGCTATTTTACCCTCGCAATTACCTCCCTCGGCTTTGCCTCGGGAGTTTAACACATAAATACCTCGGCTTCACCTCGGGAGATAATTACTTTGGTTTCCTCGGCTTACGCCTTAGGAACCAACTAACAGCTCAGGGAAATAATAGCATTCTTTACTTCCTTTGCGCATAAATAATTATTCTATACTTATACTGTCTAACATACCAACAAACTGTGGTTATCACACTGGCTAACATAACAAATATTATGGCATTTATACAGGTTAACATACAAACATACTATTACTAACATACAGGCTAACATAAAAACATATAAGGTGATGGTAAACATACTGACCAACCTGTAGTTCATCATTTAACGATTATTTATTAGAGAATTACGCTTAGCTGTATTGTCGGGTGACGTAAGTCTTATTATAAACCATTGTTCTCGGTCTATTGCCTGCAAGCGAAACTAAATTCATTAAGTACTTCCAAAACCAAATCTATAAACATATTTTATAGGGGTTAAATTGATCAGATCCAAAACTAGTTCCCTCGCTACGCAACCACTTACGTTTGTCTCTGTGAAATAGCCAGTAAACGTTTTGCCGTTGGTTTTAGCAGTCTAGGAATTTAAATTCCCCAAATTAGATTTTCACGAATAACAAATTACGATTTAGCTGCACCTTAGAATTTAATGGATTTAGATCTCAAAAAATAGTTGACATTGACAAATATTTTCTATCACACTAGTCCTTCGCGATTAAAGGAAAAAATCATCGATTTTAATCACAAGTATGACTATTTCTTCAATTAGGCACAACATTCAACAAGTATGAGTTCTAATATCCAAAACCATAGTTTTTCTGTTTTAGATAAATTCTTAGTTATGAATTATTAATCACCAGATCATAGCTGAACATTAGCAAGAAGATAACGTTAGTTATGAGTTATAGTTATTTGATTTCTTTATAGCAGATAACGGATGACATTCGCAAGAACATAGCCTTATAGTAGTAAAGGTGGGGCACATCCTAGATCTTAATAATTATGTTTCTGGGACGCTTTTTGCCATGGACAACAATAGCGTCAGGACGAACATAGCTTTAGTTATGAGTTACAATTAATCATGTGACTACTTCATAGTACTTTTAGGATTGCATTATAAGTATCGAGTATTTTGCAGTTTTGGATTTGGTTTCTAAGAAATATCTCTACTTATGAGTAAGGTGTAGATATACAAGGGTTGTAGGATTAATAAATTCCTAAGAACATTATTGTTAAATTCGCGTAATGGCTTTTGATTAATTTATAACGGGTATAGGATGACCCAAGAACATAATGGTGATTAGTTTGGTATGGCAGTGATAGAATTAATTCACAACTTTAAGTACTTAAAGCTAGTCAACTGCTTATGTTCTTATTCGTATAAATCATTTTTTCTTTAAACTCTTACAAAGTAATTTATAATTTAAATTGAGTAATTACACGAATGAACTAAAAGCCGTCAATTAGGCAACAAATTAGGCGTTTATAACAGAAAACAATACATTTATTTTAAACCTAATAGAACTAATGTTCACAAATTTTTCCAAATTAAATATCGCCTGTTTTTATGGCACTGTTTAATTTTCTATTAAAACTAACAATAATGGCTTAGGGAAAAAAGTTAAAATTCCTAACAGGGGAATTAATTTAAGTGCTTAGCACAATTCGGAGTTAAAAAAGGTTGGGTAGAGGAGGTGGTAAATCACTGTATTAGGTTTCAATGTAGGTGTAGTATTTGAATAGGGAAAGGGAGAGGTTGAGGAGGTGGGGTGGGTCAGAGGGAGGTGTGAAATATGTGCTCTAATTATGCATTGCAGTCTGCTACCAGCTGGGATCCCTGGAGCAAGGGCAATCCGCTGGAAAAGAGAAGTGCTTTTAGCAAAAACACACTCACCCCCCCCCTTTAATGTTTGTTGGCTTTTTCATCCGACATTGTGAATATAATAATAATTTTATTACTTTTCATAATTTTGTTTAGTGCCCTGTTTAAAACAAGTGTGCCGCGTTTACTGCAGTTAATCGACAGTAATAAATATTTTATTAACTGTTCGTTCTAACATACAAATAAAACGTAAATAATATAAAGGCATGAAATGGACCAGAAGTTATCGATTACCAATGCGTTGACTCATTATTGTCAAAGTATAGAGTTTGTCGCTATTTTTAGTAAGGATATGCTTGAATTAGAACAACACAGCTAAATGAGGCAATTTTTACTTTTCTTCATAGATATAGGAAAAGTATAGTGGTTGTACTAAAAATAAAAAGTCGGGTTTTCACCTGAATTTTCCGTTTCAGGTGATCACCAGAGTAGTTTGAAATATCACCAAGTTATATGTCTGTATGCGTTTGAGTCTGTTATGATGGTAGGTTTCAGTGTGTTGATGCTTGAGAGGTAAAACTTGTTACAATCATAAAAAACACACACAACCTTCATTATTTACTCAGCATAAATTTTTAAAATTCAAAAAACGCGGAAATATATTTCAATATTTAAAATGTAGCACGTATGTCGTTATATATCATACGACCAAGAAACGTGGTAAGGTTTCATTATCAGCAAAAGATCAATATTTATTATCAAACGACCTGTAAACGTTTAATCCAATTGAGTTAAAAGTTTAATTTTAATACGATTAGTATATTTACGGTTTTTTCATATCACTAATGTTAAGCAGCATCGAGCGAGGTATCTTGATGGAAGGGTGACCGCTAGGAATAAAAGGAATGTTTTCACGGACGAGCGAAGCGAATCCGTAATTTACTGCAATAAAAATGAGGCGATTTCTATATTCTGAGGGCGTGCGAATCGAGTCCGAAGGGAAGAGGATAAGCGTAGCGAATCTGAAATGGTAAAGCCAAAGTTTCGAGGTACCTACCGTATTATTTTGTATAAGTTTTGGCATTATTCAAAAAAATTAATCATATTGTAATAGAAATTTGAATAACGTCAATATCGGTATTTGCTCTTTTCCCATCAAACATTTCTGCACTCTAATCCCTCCCCCCCTTCCTATCACCCTTTAATCCTCAATATTCATCAGCATATTACTTTTAAAAATGATCGATGTTCAATATTAAAATTTAGAATAAGTTTTTTTAGTTTATGAAGCGTTTGTGTGGGTTTGAGTTGGATTATTTTATACATAATATTACAGTCTAATATCTATGTAACACTAAGTTTTCCTTTTGATGTTTATTTAGTGTCACTTGCACACTCGAGTTCATAACCTTTTTACTTCTATATTAAATATTATAAACCTTAAGTCAATTTCTCAAAAGGATAAACATCATAGGATAACACAAGTTAAAAAGCTTAAAAAAAGTTTAAAACCTTAAAAAGCCAAAACCACTGAAGCGAAAAACCGATATAGAAAATTATGCACGTTATAAGGCATCCTTATCGTTGTAATACAAAAGCCTGATTATATTTAGAAACATAGTGTTTTTTTTAGTCAACTTATATTTTAAATAGTGACTGTATAAGCATTGCAATTTTTATTGTTATCTAATTATACGTAACTAGTGTCTAAATGCACGCAACTATTCCACTATTGACTATATACACTATTGCACGCATACAGATATTAATACTAGAGATGCCCTATAGTTTAAATTTTGAGACATCGAAAAAGTAACCTGAACCTTCACACATTATTACAATACAATTATTACTGATTATAAGTAACCTGACAACCTTCACACATTAATCAGAAAATTACTGTAACTTATACAGTAGAACGATAAGTTGACAACCACACATTATTACAATACAATAATCAGCACAAAATTACTGTAACTTATACAGTAGAACGATAAGTAACTGACAACTTCACACATTATTACAATAAAATAATCAGCACAAAATTACTGTAACTTATACAGTAGAACGATAAGTAACCTGACAACCTTCACACATTATTACAATACAATAATCAGCACAAAATTACTGTAACTTAACAGTAGAACGATAAGTAACCTTGACAACCTTCACACATATTACAATACAATAATCAGCACAAAATTACTGTAACTTATACAGTAGAACGATAAGTAACCTGACAACCTTCACACATTATTACATACAATAATCAGCACAAAATTACTGTAACTTACAGTAGAACGATAAGTAACCTGACAAACCTTCACACATTATTACAATACAATAATCAGCACAAAATTACTGTAACTTATACAGTAGAACGATAAGTACCTGACAACCTTCACACATTATTAAAATACAATAATCAGCACAAAATACTGTAACTTATACAGTAGAACGATAAGTAACCTGACAACCTCACACATTATTACAATACAATAATCAGCACAAAATTACTGTAACTTATACACGATAAGTAACCTGACAACCTTCACACATTATTACAATACAATAATCAGCACAAAATTACTGTAACTTATACAGTAGAACGATAAGTAACCTGACAACCTTCACACATTATTACAATACAATAATCAGCACAAAATTACTGTAACTTATACAGTAGAACGATAAGTAACCTGACAACCTTAACACATTATTACAATACAATAATCAGCACAAAATTACTGTAACTTATACAGTAGAACGATAAGTAACCTGACAACCTTCACACATTATTACAATACAATAATCAGCACAAAATTACTGTAACTTATACAGTAGAACGATAAGTAACCTGACAACCTTCACACATTATTACAATACAATAATCAGCACAAAATTACTTAACTTATACAGTAGAACGATAAGTAACCTGACAACCTTAACACATTATTACAATACAATAATCAGCACAAAATTACTGTAACTTATACAGTAGAACAATAAGTAACCTGACAACCTTATATTACAATACAATAATCAGTACAAAATTACTGTATCTCATACAGTAGAACGATAAGTAACCTGACAACCTTTACACATTATTACAATACAATAATCAGCACAAAATTACTGTAACTTATACAGTAGAACGATAAGTAACCTGACAACCTTCACACATTATTACAATACAATAATCAGTACAAAATTACTGTAACTTATACAGTAGAACGATAAGTAACCTGACAACCTTCACACATTATTACAATACAATAATCAGTACAAAATTACTGTAACTTATACAGTAGAACGATAGTAACCTGACAACCTTCACACATTATTACAATACAATAATCAGCAAAAATACTGTAACTTATACAGTAGAACGATAAGTAACCTGACAACCTTCACACATTATTACAATACAATAATTAGTACAAAATTACTGTAACTATACAGTAGAACGATAAGTAACCTGACAACCTTCACACATTATTACAATACAATAATCAGCACAAAATTACTGTATCTCATACAGTAGAACGATAAAAACAGAAATAAATATACAAGCAATGTGCGGGAAGCAAAAAACAAATGATTTATTATAACCTTAACTCACTCTTAAAGAAGGTTTCAACTAGGTTACACAGAGCGCCTGACAGCTCCTAGCTAATGAAGGCTTTCTCAAATCGAAACAAAACTTGTACGACGTCATCAAAATTTAAAAATTTATAAACTTTTCAAACTTGAAACGTTTCAGAAACTTAGTAATAGGCATACTAAATCGATTGAGAGCGGTTTCAGCTAAATCGTAAGGCTAGCATAAACAAAATGAAGCCTTACATAAAATAAGAAATAATTTATGCGTGTGTTATTAAATAGTTTGCTACTATTTAATGATAAAAACTTAGAACAATACCCAGGTTGCGAAACCTATCAGTGCTAAAGTCATATTATAAGTGACGCCCTAATGACCTAAACTAAACGTGATCTAATCATAGGTTACTTTTGTTCAATGGTTACATTGCAGAACAGATCTATTATACTACAGATTTTAAGATGAAACTTGGATATAGGTAATATTTAAAAAATATATTCTATTAATCTTTTGAAGATCTTTTAAAGATAACTTTTAAAAAACCTTTAAAAGATAACTCATCTGCGAGTTTTTCCTAGGAAATTCACTAGAATAACAACAAATGAAATGAACCTCGTTAAGCCGTAAACACTTTTAGAATTGTATGAAATGTGTCAATAATATATTTCGTTAATTTAAAATCAAGTAACATGAAACTCAAGTGTAGATAGAGTGGTCGTCCACAAACGTGGCAGTGGTTAAAAATAGTTGATAACCACATCGTTATAATAATATCAAAACTTTGACAGTACAACTTGAGACGTTTTATTATCAAGATACAATAATTTCATGTAATTTAAGTCAATCGATTGCACCAATTATTATATATTATATTTATTATTATTTTTTTTATTATAATATTTGGTAAAAGTTAGTACAGCCCGATAAGAGTAAACACTAGCAAAAAGTATTCATAGCGTTCTTGTCTCGTTTTCAGCGAATTTCCATTGAAAAAATCGTTAATGAAATAGTCACGCAGAGTGAAGAAAAGGCAAGAGTAAAAACGTAGTAAACATTCAAGAAAAAACTCAATGTTTTTGTTTTGACCATTTAATTTTATTATAATTTCTCTTTCTACTAAACATAAGTATCAAGTATTAAGACTTTACTTTATTTTAAATATTATTTATACCTAATTTATTGGCTCGTTGAAGCCATTATCACAATACTTATTTGTTTCTAATTCTCTATTTTTAATGTACTAATTTTTGAATTAAGTAATTATTTAAAAACCTTCCTGTAACTTAAAATTCTTTTAATTACTTTATAAAACCCCACACACCGACTTTATAGTCTAGTGGGATTGCCTAAGTAATATGATTTTTTTATTAAAATTGTATTTTCTAAAATGTATTTACCTCTATTCTTGATATTTCTCAATTTTTATAGTTTCATGGTTTAATTTGTACTAAGTTGTATTGCACAATTTTTATAATAATTATAAGACTATTTTATAATTACTTAGAACGACGCCCTATTTGAAATTCGTTGTTTACCATCTTTATTTGTTCAAATCAAATAATAATGGCAATAAAGTTATTATTTGATTTGAACAAATAAAGATGGTAAACAACGAATTTCAAATAGGGCGTCGTTCTAAGTAATAATAAAATAGTCTTATAATTATTATAAAAATAGTCTAAGTTTATTAGACTCTGAATGGAATAAAACCGGCCTGAAGTAGGACCGGTTTTTTATGCTTCATATAAGCAGGTGCTGATTTTTGTGCCACTGATATTTTTACTTTTCCTCATTTAAAAAGGAAAAGTATTGTGTTTGCCAAAAAATCCAAAATCGGAATTTCACGGGAATTATCCTTTTCAGGTGTTTTTAAGGCCTCCTAAATAGTTTTTTCTTAGTTATCTGTCAGTGTGTGTATGCGTCTGTTACCATCGTAGCTCCCTTGTGTATTTATGCTAAAGAGTTGGGCGAAATTTGTTAAATTTTAAGGCTCAACTATGACAAACCTTTATTTGTCTACTAGAACCTTTGACTGACTTGGGGCATCGGCTATAACCTAGAAAATAGCTTATGATGACTTTTACGTTTACATGACTATAAATGAGTAAGAAGATCACAAGTCTGGTAATTTTATCTCGGGTGGACAATATGCTGACTCAGCAAAATTTAAAATTATTAAAACTATTTTATTTTTTAACTATTTTATTTTTAACTATTTCATTTTATAAGGATTTCTGAATTAAAAAAAAACAAATGAATGTTTCAGTACTTCAAACATTTTTTTCTTGTCCTACTAATTTTTACTTTTGCTCATTTACCAGGTCATTTCATCAGGTATAAATCTACCTACCAAGTACCAAATAAATAGAATCAGCAATATTTCTATTTTTTATTTAATTTATACGTTTTTACTTTTCCTCATTTATACCGGAGATATAAAGAAAAAGTATTGTGAAAAAATCCGAAACCGGGATGACTCCGGAATTATCCGTTTTAGGCATTTTTAAGGATTTCTGAATAGTTTTCTCAAAGTTGTCTGTCTGTAGGTGTGTGCGTGTGTCTGTTATTGTCGTAGGTCCTGAGGACGAGCAAAGCGAGTACAAAGTAGGGAGGGTGAGCGTAGCAAATCAAATGTGATGAGGAAAAGTTCCGAGGTACCCCGTATCCGTTGTTTTACGTAATTTAAGTTTGTAACTATTAAAAATAATTCCGGCGTAGAGAGTCGTTAGCCGGGCTAATTTTATTTGAAATGCATGCTTTATAACCTGAGCAGTAGCGTTCCAACTTTAGAACGTTCCACTTTTTCCAGGGTTTTCAAAGAAAACCCCGGAAAAAGTAGAACAAAATTAGAACTAAATAAGTACCATTAATGCTGTGCAGTGCCGATTTCGGAACCATAGTGATAGTTATGTATGACCATTATGATAAATAAAATCCGGAAATAATTGAGTAACAATTGGTAATGCTACAGGTTATAAAGAATAAATAAAAAAATCACGCCAGAAATCAACTGAGAAGTAAAGAAGTACAAATTTCAAAAGAAAATTCGCCCTGCTTCAGCGCCGCAATACTTAAAAACAAGAAAGCAATTTTAGAACAATTGGGAATGGTATGAACCCGTGGTCAGGCTTTTAAATAATTTTAGAAGCAGAAATTACGTCGTGCTATTCCGCTTCAATAGTTCAAATCAAATACTTCACCATTTCAACCGACTAAATAATTTTAATGAAAATACCCAAAGAATTTCACAAAACAACAGACAAAAATAATCGATACCAATAAAATTCGATTTTATAGCTTTGTTAATTACAATACACCTTAATACGTCAATTAGATAATTTCTCAGCATATTTTACTAAAAGATGATAACTAACCGAAAAATCTGAGAGAGAAAATTAATTTATCCAAACTTTTCATTTATAAGCTCAATCCCTAGCTTTAGAAGTACCACGGCTTTAAAATTTTAATTAAATGTTGTATGTTTTTAAGAGGGGTATTCAAAACATCGAAATCAAATAGTTAAATTTAGTAGGTATTGACACACGATAAACTAACAATTTTCGTATTACACCGCAAAATTTAATTTCTACCCTAAAAGTAATTTAGACGAATAAATATTGTGGATTGTTGTGATCGGCTTAAGACCACAGATTAATATAGGATCACTGGGTTTAAGAGGGGGGTATTAACCAATAATTGAGATTTGACATCGGCTATTTATTAATCATTCTAGTCAATGATTCCCCTCCCCTCTAATTTGGTTCGAAATAATTATGGTCTGATAATATTATATTCTCGTTTTTCCCTTATAAATATAACATTAATTTATTTTAACGTTGAAGTATTTAATGAAATTAAACAAATAATTCAGTTTGCTTATAGGTGAAATTTAATAATAAATACTGATCTGCAATACTGATTTCCCTTATTAAAAGAATGCTTATTTTAGAGATATTAGTGAAACGATTTTATTAATAATAATTAACTTTAAATAATGCTACAAAAGTCGGGACTCCTTTTGTTGCCCATGTTTTTATTTGTTTTATATTATTTATTTTTTTACGTGCAATAGAAATCACTTTGCAAATTATCAATCATAAGGGCTGAAGTTCATTTCCAGTTAAGTTAAGGAAATGCGCATATGTATCCTACAGGTCATTTAAAGTATAGTCGTCATTTCAAAATCGTATATGCACAGCATTATTCCAACAAATATCAAGTTTTAATTTTTAAAATGTTTAAGCGCGTTTCCTTTGAAAAATTCAGAAACAAGTAGTGATGCTACAACTTTAAGTTATGAATCATCAACATAATTTAAGCTATAATATATAAATTGTAAAGCAAAGAACCACGCATTTCAAAAGAAAATGTGCCAGTCTTCAGGACCTCCTTACCAGAATTATTTGTTACTTAACGTGCTTGCAATATTATTTTCTAAAACCGAACTAAAAATTAAATAAATCTCCCATAAAACGCTTATCATCCCCCAATTAGACTCGACCACGGATTTTAAGATTGACAGTCCCGCAACTAACCCTCACGGATAATACTTGTTAGTTGATAAAAGGATGTCCATTCTCAGTGCTTAAAGTATATAGGTTCTATATGCCTAACTCCAACAATTAAACTTTTTTTTTTATAATTTTGATGTGTTCTTTAGTTATTTGGAATTTTTGTTTTTATAAACCAGTTTTACTAAATTCTTCATTTAGATAGACAGAAACTACGCCGCCTTTATTTATTTTTTCCTTTTAACGATCTTTAGTTTTTTCGACTCTGGACTTGTTTCATTTCATTCAGCGTCCCAAAAAACACAAATGACCATTTTCCAAACCAAAAAAATTAACCCCCAACTTTACCGATTTTTAGCGAATTTCCTAAGAAAAAATGAGCTTATAAGGTTAGGCCATAGAGAGGGGTAGTGTAGAGATGAGGGGCCATTGAGATGAAGTATTGTTGGAGGGTGGATTTTCAGAAATGTTTTGTAAATTTTTCCTAAAGTAAGTAGTGGCATGCTTATCTATTTCAGACATGCGCAGCTAAAAAAGTAAAGCATGTGAGTGTCTTTCGTCGATCTCTGTTCAGTGTATTTAGCTTTTGACATCATCAAATTTTGACATGCTTAAAAATATGAGCCAATGATTTGCCACGTTATGTCCCATTATTAGAATTAGATAAGTCACAATTCATTAACTTCACTATAAACAGCATCATTGATTATTTAATCTCCATTTTATTATTTTGTGCCACGAAACTATTCAACAAATTATTTGTTTAATTTAAAACAATTTATGGCTCTAATCATTGAACTAATTATTGGTTTAGTAACTAATTCAAATACCAATAGAATTTTGTCAAAGGGATGTCTAAAATGTTTTCTTCACTATCGCGTACTAGTGGACTGAGAGAATTGTATGAGATGCCTTAGCTCAGACCATTAATAGTAAATTCCATTAGAGGGGTGTCTACACGTAGCCGTGCTAGAAGCTCTCCTACAACCCACACCTGTTGCCAATCTCTTAAACAATTCATTTTCACTATTTTCTGTCTCATTTGCTTCTAAAGCTTTTTTTCTGGTTTTGTGCTTCTCAGTAATTTTTGAAAGTCGTTTGTGCCGTGTCCTTTACTGTTCTCCTATTTTTGCTTTCCTTCCTCTTGAAAAAGGTAAAAGCATAGATACAGCAGGAAAATGGGGCAATAGAGTCAAATCCTGGTCTACACAGAATAATTCCAAGGATAATAAAAATCATTATTAAGCGTCTTTGATATCGAAAAACATTTTGTTCGTCTTATAAAGAAATGCCTTCATCTTTCTTGTCCTTCTATTTTTTAATTTTAATTCAGTTTCATTTACTTGTTCTACTTATTATCTCTTCCTCCATCTTATTGAGAATACATATTAAAAATATTATTAAATTGTAAAACAGCGTTGTGTCTGATCTTTCTTTCTCTTTAAAAAATCTTTTTTTTCTCATTATACATTCAAAAAAGATATTATAGGTCGACTTAACATATATTTTTTTTCATTATGTAAAGAATAAATTAATAAATAAAAACATAAACCTGAAAAAAATTAGATGAGAATTAGTTTAGGGCACAGAAGATACTGTAACTAGATTTCATTAGATTAAATAAACTATATTTCACTGCTTACACGTAGCATATATTCATGGTTAATGGAGCTACCTCATGCAAAGAAAATTCAATACATAACACCAAGTGGAATTATTTCCAAAGAGATAATTCAACTTGACGTTATGTATAGAATTTTCTTTACATGAGGTAGCTCTATTAAACATGAATATATGCTACGAGTTAGTAATGAAATATAGTTTATTTAATCTAATTAAATCTAGTCTCTTCTGTGTCCAAAACTAATGTTCATCTAATTTTTTCAGGTTTATGTTTTTTATCTAGTAGTATGGAAATATGATAATAATAATATAATAATTTTTATTTAAAAAATAATTTACAGAGTAATACACAATACAATCATACAAAAGGCTCTAAAAGTCTTATTACATCTATTCATAATGTTATTTGTTTATAAATAAGATCTTACTAGCCACATAAGCTTAGGGCTTGTGCGTGGCTAGCTTTTCGTTTAGATTTTTATTCTCAAGCTACTTCTTGTTAGTACTTTATAATGAAATTAAGTATAAGAGAAAATAAGTTTTTATAAATCGTTTTCTTTTTAGTTCATATGAAATATTTCTAAAAGAAGCTAAAAAAAATAATAAAATAAAATAAAAAAAAAAAAAAATAAATAAATAAATAATAAAATAAATAAATAATAATAAATAATAAAATAAATAAAAATAACAATAAAATAAAATAATAAAAAATAAAATAATGTATATATACTATACATAAAAAAAATAAAAAAAAAGCGCAAGTAAATATTAATAGCGCAAGTATTAATAGCAGAAAAAAAATAGTTTCTTAATACAATTTAGTAATATTTAAAGACATTATATCTACCTGTCACACTTATTTATTTTACAATGACTTCAACTTCTCTACTGTATATCTTTCAGTTTTTATAGAGCTCCTTTATTATGACTACATTTAAAAGGCTTAACGTCCTAAACTAAAATATTTCACAGTAATTACGAAAAAATATAATAGTCAAAGAGCCGAACTTGAAATAATATGACTATTTATGTACTACTTTAAACCAATTTTTCCTAAAAATATACCTTAATCTATAAAGAAAAAACATAGTCTGCCTATCCAGAGTGGAACCCTTTGTATGATTGTGCCTACTCACAATTTTATAAAATCACACCAATTTCAGTCTTCTTGAAATAAG
Source organism: Microvelia longipes (assembly GCA_018340805.1). Lineage (NCBI taxonomy): Eukaryota > Metazoa > Arthropoda > Insecta > Hemiptera > Veliidae > Microvelia > Microvelia longipes. The sequence continues at coordinate 6,221,053 of JACMZG010001893.1, read as the reverse complement.
TGGTTCCCAGTGGGTCGTTTGCAAAACATAAATAGAACATTTTTTAAAGATAATAAAATGTCCAATAAAGCGAGTGTTCAATCATCAAAATCTGATTACTACAACCAAAGTTATGGTTCTTTGAAAAACACCAAAAAATGGTTAATTTATGCAGTCAGCGATTTCTTTGAAAAATATTGACTTTTTGTGCATTTTTTTGTTCATTTAACAAATGTCATAACTATAGTTGTAGTAATCCGATTTTATCAGCTTTAAAAAAATGTTCTCTTCATGTTTTGCACACGACCTACAGGGAACCACTTATTGCAAGAAAACTGGATTTTGTGCGATTTTCTAAATTTTGAGCGAGCGCATTCATATGAAAGACAGGCATACTATGCTTTTCCTTTATAATTTGAGGTATATTTTCAGAAATATTTGGCTTGATGTAGTACAAAATGAGTCATATTTTTAGGCCTGGCTCTTGGACTAAAAGCTATATATTTTATTAACATTGTTATCATTTTCAGGCCTGGCTCTTGGACTAAAAGCTATATATTTTATTAACATTGTTATCATTTTCAGGCTGGCTCTTGGACTAAAAGCTATATTTTATTTACTTGTTATCATTTTCAGCCTGGTTGGACTATATTTATTAACATTGCATTTCAGGCCTGGCTCTTGGACTAAAGCTATATATTTTATTAACATTGTTATCATTTTCAGGCCTAACTAACAAAAAAATTAATTAATACATAATACCTAGGACTAACATTAAAATTAACAAAACTACATAAATATTACGAAATAATAAAAAAAATATAATTCATATCGTCAAATTATTAACTAAAAATTACCTCATCATATTTGATAAGGTAATTATTTGATAATTACTATTAAATAGTTTACTAAAGAACGTTAATCAAAATTTATCAATGACTTTTACTTTCTTTCACGTTTTTCAAACGGTTGATATTTGTTAGAGATATAAAATAGCTAACATTTAAATTTCGCAATGCAAATAAACAAAAAAATAATAAGATTAATGTTAAAAATATTATATAAAGTATAATAAGCTCTAACACAATAGGACTGAAGGTAGCAATCTACATTTTTGTTCAGAATAATGTTTTAAATACATTATTGTTAACTTTAAAGGAAGCTAAAAAATGATAGAGTAAGTCTATAGTACACATTAAAGTATAAACCAAGTAAGGAAACTCTAAGAGTGACCCATGCAAAAAGAATTCAGATATGTGCGATCACCTGAGATCTAGTTCGAAAATAAAAAATAGTTAAAATTGGAATATCTGCGCATGAGCTTTTTAAGATTTACGTTTTTTTATTTACTTTTATAGCCAACCCTGATAACATTAGGTGTGTTTTACTTTTTATCGCGTTTTTGTATTTTAATATGTACGTGATAGTTTAATAATGTTGTATTCAATTTAGTGAAGTTATTATTACAATAATTTAGTTAAAGAAAAAGAAAAACTATAGTAAAGGTAAACCACATGTTTTTATTAAGATTTTAAAGAACAAATATTAGCCTTGAATATGACTTAAAATTGCGATTGATTTTATTATAATAAAAATGTTTAGGGTTAAAGTTGTTAAATTACTAATTGCAATTAATATTTTAAGGGAAAAACAGATATCACTCGCCAAAGGTGTACTAGTTAAGTAATACGCACGAAAAGAAAGTTTAATCAGCCGCTCATTTTAAGTAATTTAAACAAACCAAGTATTTAAACATTCGCACTTAAACCTATATTGGATTTGACAAAACGTACTTCTTACACAAATGATTAACATTTTATACTAAAATTTACTAAGAAATGCAATAAAAACAAAAATGTTTAGTACCGTAAATAGTTTGTATACATTTACAAGGGTAAAACAAGATGGCTGCGGCTATGGGAAAATTTGAGCCAACACTCTGGTGGACAAAATGTGAACTACACGCCAGATCTGGCAGATATCGCATTTGTTTCCCTACTTGGTTTATATATTACTTTAGTAAACACCATGAACGAAAGGTTTTAAATGGGTATATCCTAGAAATACTATATAAAGTCTATGCATTAGATTTTTTGCAATTATTTACTTCAATCTTAAATTTCATGTTATTTCGTGATAAAATATGCATAAAATTGCATAACATAACTTATGCTGCTCAAAAAATAATGATAGGGTATAAAGGTATAGATTTCCTTTCTTATATTACAGTGAATAATAGCTTGGAAATTAAAACAGGGGTTTGAAACGCATAAGCAAAAGGAAGAAGAGGAAGGTATGATAGTTAGATGAATATGCATGAAGCAGACAAACTTTGAATATAACAGCATGTTTGTAATGATGGTACTTTAAAATTAAAGAAATATTGTTCTAATTTAAAATATTTTAAGTTTTAATAATAAAATAACAACTAATATAGGTTTTAGTACTTTTTATTAATCATTAGCAACTTAAAAGTATACTAAATGAGATGAAACATAGCGAAAAATCTAATTAGTAAAATCTGATACATAATTAAATAAGCAAATAAGATTATAAGTAGTGACTAAAACAAACGAAGCATAGAGAAAAAATTGTAAATAAAGTCTTCTTTACTACTAAAAAAAGAAATAAAACACAATTTGAGCAAATAAATACAATAGCTGAGCAGATGCAACACTAGCCAAGTAAACACAGCAATAGCCTAGTTTAAGCAATCATAGCTATATTAGTTACTTTATTATAGTCTCCAGTGTCAATTTGGCCTTTTTTGTGTCCGCTCAGCTATTGCTGTGTTTACTCAACCATTGATATTAAACTAGGGCTATTGTTGAATCTGCTCAACTATTGTTATATACTCAGCTATCAAAATATAACACTAGCAAATGAAACAATAACCCTAGTTAAAAAGCAATACTTGAATAAATACAGCAATAGCTGAGGAGACACAACAAAAGCCAAAAAGAAAATACTACAATTAAGTAACTGGTAACAACAAAATAGTGACAACACAAACATACATAAACTACACAGCAACTAATGATTACAAAACAGTAACTGGTATATTATCTCCTGACAACAGTAACAGGAGTTTTAAAGCCTCCATTTCACAAAGTTGTCTGTTTGTATGTGTGTTTGTGTGTGTGTTTGTGTGTGTGCATGTGTACCATCGTAGCTCCAAGTGTATTTATATTAATTAGTTGAAACTTAGTATAGTGTAGCGGCAACAACTATTACGTACAGCGGCGTTATCTACAAATGCGCTGTGGCGCCAGTTCATTATTGATTTTTCTTATTGAAATAACTCATACTCGATCCGGACACCAAGGGTGCACTACCAGCCAGGCTCTCTCTGGAAACATGGATGGTATCAAGTTTCTTACACCAGTTAATTGATATTGGCACGACCTCAGGAACCATACATAAGTATCAAGATTACTTTATTGATTTTAAATTGTTTTTTATTTCGTTTATAGTGTTAAAATACATAACTTTGCTTATATTTTGTTTCTTCATAATTCGCCAGGACCCTTTACAAATATTTTTGGTTACAATAGAAATCAGCCAATAGGTGTATTTGGGCATCCGGAAATATTTTTTTAGTACGTCTTTAACCTACAATAATAATTCAGTAAAAATTTCAGAAAATTATAAAACGCGGAAAATGTGGCGATTAATTTGAGATTCAGCACGCATGTAGCTATATATAAGACTAACATATATGCTAAACTTCATCTCACTATCAGCATTAGTTCAAAATTGATCGAATGACTTGTGTACGTTTTTTAAAAAAATTTAAAATACCAGAAAATAATCCAATTGAGTTCAAATTCGGTACAAGTGTATACCTTTATTTAATAAAAAAGTACACTAAGTTTTACGTCAATACGACAAGTATATCCATGAGTTTTGTTAGATCATAAAAGTTAAGCAACATTGAGCGTGGTCAGTGCCTCGATGGGTGACTGCTGGGAATCAAGTATTTACTATCTGAGGACGAGCGAACCAAGTTCAAAGACGTGTAGCAGTATACAGTTAATGACATAAATATTTTGAGAACGAGCGAACCGAGTCCAAACTAGGGAGGATGAGCGTAGCGAATCTGATCTGATGCGATCAGATCAGATCGCAAAGATCTGAGGTTTTTCTATTACCTCAGATGAGTAATAGAATAGAATAACGTTTTATTATTCATTCCTAAGCTTTTGTGAATATGTATTTTTATGCTTTTTAAACTGTCCAATTATATTTATAACTGGTGTAGGGAATGAAATGTACGAAATAAATGACGTTAATACAATTACTTATAAATGAAGAAAGATAAAGAATAAATACGAGAAGAATAATAAAGATACAATTAATTATATATATTAACGAGAAAAGAAGAAAAATTGTTAAAAGAAGTTTGAAGACACAATTACTAATGAATTAAATAGAGAAGCATGAGTGCAAAAAGTACGACAAACTTTCATACGACATAATTATGAAGAGATACATTTGAATTGATTACTCCATTACACATTTCGTTATAATAAGTATTTTTTTCTTCTTAGTATATTAACTTCAATAAGCATTAGAGAAGTTTATTAAGTATTCAAAACAGTAAAAAAGATGTTTTCGGGAGAGGTTAGGTTTGAGAGATGCGAGATGGGGTTAGAGCGTCGGTTGTCGGAGCTCTTAGCTCTCCCACTCTTGTTTTTATACTAAAAACCCTTGTATAAAACTTGATGAATAAGTAAACACTATATGTTATCCATAAGAGAAATCCTTATACTTAGAGCATAAAGACATTTTTTTCGCTTTAATAATATTAATTAAAAAATAAAACGAGGGGAAAGTTAAAAGGAAATAAAGCAAAACTGAGGGTTTTTCAAAAAGTTTTCAACATAATGATTAACGCTTGTTTGTTTACTTTAAGACGTTTAATCGTTTCAAACACTTAAGACTTCGACATTTTTCCTTAACTTTTATTTGTACCATGAAGAGCACTCTAGTTCATAACCCAGCATGCTTTATTTTTTATTTTACTCAAACTTGTTATGTTTTAGTGTAAAAATTAATTCGTTTAATATATAATGTAGTTCTGTAATGAATTGTTCTTACGTAGCTATATAACATTGATTATTACAAACACAATTTTATATTATATACTATTTTTTATATTATTATTTTGTTTTATATTATATATTATCTTTTACATTATTCTTTTATTTTATTTTATATAATATATTATCTTTTATATTATTATTTTATTTTTTATATTATATTTTGTCTTTTATATAATTCCTTTATTTAACGTTTATTATTTGTGTGTATTATTTCTTTTATCATATTTTTGTTATCTTTCTCACCATCATAATTACACTTTTATCACTATTACTTTGATGTTTCAGCTGTTTTTTTTTAATTTACTTTCCTCCTCTTTGAATGCGATATTTTATTTTTATTTTATAGTCTTGTCAATTTTTCCATTTTGATGTTTACCATTAATTTATACTGTAACATATTTTTATCTTAATTTTGTAAATTTTTGTTTCTTGATTTTTTTATATTGGCTTACGCCGTAAATTATAAGAAAAAATAAATAAAAAATGAAAAAAGAAGAACAAAGAATGCATTCAAAAACAAAGATTATTATTAGGTGCGACTATTAGTAGTGTAGTAGGTGTTATTATCAGTAGACTATATTCTGACACAAATAACTCATAATCATAAAGTTGAATTTATGATTCTGGCATCACTTAATATCCTGTAGTTAAACTATAGAATATAGTTTTTTTATGAATTATTTTTAGAATGTTAAATATTACAAAAATATTGCACTTACAAAAAAAATGTCATAAGAATATTACATAGTATAGCTTTTATAGTTTTATGTTTTAGTGTAAAAGTAAGTACTTAGTTCTTAAATATAGATAAATAAATCAGAATATCATATACTACAATCATAGAGCTATTATGATTGTAATTATGTAATTATTATTGGAGAAATAAAATATTTATTTATTTATTATTTATTTATTATTACTAGATGGACCCTATTGGTTGAATGTTGAAGCATCGGACAAATAACCTGACTACCTTTGACTTTCAATTTAGTTAAATAAACAGAACAAAATTACAATAACATAGATTAAAGAAAGTTTAAAATACATACTAAACACAGATAATGTCCGGGAAGCCAAAAGTAATTGATTTAATATAACCTTAACTCACTCTTGAAGGAAGTTTTAATCAGGTTTCACAGAGCCTATAAGAGCCCAAAAAGTTGTTTCAGGCCTCTCAATGTCTTATGATATGCTATGACCCCTGTAGTATATATCTCTATGACTACAATGCTGTAACATTGTATACAAATAATTAATAGTTGCTGAACTGTATAATATTAAAATAAAGCTTAAAAACCGGGTACGGGGTACCTCAAAACTCTTACTCGTCGATATGCTACGGTCACCCTCCTTGCTTCAAATTTGTTTCGCATGTCTTCAAAATATAAAAATCACCAATTTATAGTGTAACACGTCTTCGGACACTCTTCGCTCGTCCTCAGATATTAAATACATCCGTTTTATTCCCAGTGGTCACCCATCCACGCACTGATCACACTTGATGATGCTTAACTTTTATAATCCGACAAAAATCATGGATATACTTATCGTAATAAAATGAAATTTAAGTAAGTCATTCGATAAATACTAATGCTTATGATCAGATGAACATATTCTGGCAATGACTCGGCAGATATGTAAGAATGTCATTAATTTACTGAGTTAGACACATGACAAAAAAAAAACATTCAACATTTTATTAATTTTCAATGTTTTTTCATTTTAGTCAATTTCAGCATCTGACGAAGCTCAGGATCCCTATGCGAAAGCTCTTCATCAAATTATTTTAAATAAATGTTTAGAAGGACTGAAGTCTTCGTCAATTTAATTGTTATAACAATTTATAACAGTCCAAAAGGACTGAAGTCTTCATCAATTTAATTGTTATTACAATTTATAACAGTCCAAAAGGACTGAAGTCTTCATCAATTTAATTGTTATAACAATTATAACAGTCCCAAAAGACTGAAGTCTCATCAATTTAATTGTTATAACATTTATAACAGTCCAAAGGACTGAAAGTCATCATCAATTTAATGTTATAACAATTATAGCAGTCCAAAAGGACTGAAGTCTTCATCAATTAATTGTTATTACATTTATAACAGTCAAAAGGACTGAAGTCTTCATCAATTTATTGTTATTACAATTTAAACAGTCCAAAAGGACTGAAGTCTTCATCAATTTAATTGTTATTACAATTTATAACAGTCCAAAAGCTCAGTTATTAAAATTATTTAATATCATAAAACTAACACGCAATAAAAGATGGTTAGTTGATACAAAATATTGGTTGCCAAATTATGGAATATTACATGAATAACACATATTAAAAAGTAGTTATATTTTAGAATATAAAATGTTATGCATTATAAAAATATCACATACTAAAAGGTTGTTATGTTTTAGTAAATAAATACCACATGAATACAGAGTTGTTATGTTCTAGTATAAAAATAAAGTTGATTTCAATTTGTCTGATGGCATGCTGTTGTCAGACAACAGGTGCTTCTATTGGAGCAAGGAGAAAAACTTGGTAAAATCAAATAAGCCAAAAACTCTTTATAATATAAGCCCCACATGGAATCAAATAACTTCCTCTTGACGTTTAGGAAACAAAAAGAAAATTATCGTGTTCCGAATAAAAACAGACTGCTTAGAAATGGTTTTATTACTTTTCTTACTTAGGGATTTGTAGACAAACTTTTTAAGTCTGGAATACATACATCAACGGACAAATGGGAGATTAGAAAGATTTAGAACAAATCCTTATTTAGACTTTTTAGAACAACGTATATAACTGTGTATTATGTTATTAGCCTACAGTGTTTTTGTATAACAAGTTAACTAAATAGCTAGCACTGATAGTAAAACGAAAGAAATGATAGACCACATAGCAGCAGACATAGAGATATATTACTAGAGGGGCCGGCCCTATTGGTTGAATTTCGAAACATTGGAAAAGTAACCTGACCATTCGTGTATCAATATAATAAATAAACAGAACAATAAAACAGTAAATTACATAGTAGAACGTTTAAAATACAAATCAAAACAAACACAATGTGGGGGAAGCCGAAAACAATTGATTTATTATAACCTTAACTCACTCTAGAAGGTTTTAATTAGGTTACACAGAGCATATGAGAGCCCCAAAAAGATGTTTCAGGCCTCTTAATATGGGCTATGCCCCCTCTAGTATATATGTCTATGGCAGCAGGTCATAGGTCACTTTTCTGTAACTATCTAGCATGGAATGGCTTCCGGGTTATTACTAATAAAGTTTTACGCCACCCGATAGTAACAGCGTTATCCTGCATGATAGATCCACCGCGACGTTTACTTCCACTTTATAATATAAAATATCGGACAACGTGAACCAAATCATCTTGTATCTAGCCCGTAGGCACGGGGGCGTCATCACCCCTGGACACTACCTGGTAAAAACTGTCGCCCCCTCTGACAAAGAAATTTTAAGCAGAAGACTTTAAAAGTATATGAAACATTATCCCCTCTGGGATCCCCCCCCCTACAGGTTCTGGCTGGGTTACAAAATCATCGAACGGTTTTGCACGTCTGAACGAACATCGACCTTAATTTTGTCTACTCTGTCACTTCTGGAATATAAAGCTTTATCTTTGCTTTTCCTCATTTATACCGCAGGTATATAGGAAAAGTATTGGGTTTACAAAAATGCCAAAACCGCGATGACACCGGAATTATCCGTTCCAGGTGTTTTTCAAACCTCCTGAGTAGTTTTTACAAAGTTGTCTGTCAGTATGTGTGTGTGTCTGTTATCATATTAACTCCCAGTGTATTTATGCTTGAGTTGTATTTACCTGTTGAGTTGTACTATTCGGAAAATATTTTTATCTACTCCTTGTATTGAAAGATCTACATACAGTCTTGTTATCTCACACTGTAAATGTACTTTTACTCCCTAGGGAGGAAAAGTGAAAGTGCTGCCAACTTGACAGAATTTTTTAGTAAAATTTTTAGGAATTTAAGGAAATTTTTAGGATTTTTTCGGTGTTATGTTGGTACTACGGGTAGAATGTACAATATACACACGCTAATGTTTAAATTACAAATATAGTATTACACATTATTCTATTGACAGCTTACAATAAAATAATGTGAAGATAGTGGCTTTATTCTCTCTTCAGCAGAGTAATTGACATTGTAAGAATAAACTAAACTAACACAATAACAAATAAGGAGCTGAAGAATATATTAATAGTTGTAAGTATTAGTTCTCTAGTCGTAGATAACATTTAATATGCAACAAGGGATGGAAGTTTTTAGCTCTCGTATTATCTCCCTCGGCAAGCCTCGGGAGCTAACTAGTTTATCTCCCTTGGCCTACCGGCCTCGTGAGCTAATGAAGTTTCCTCCTTCGGCGCTGCCTTAGGACGAAACTTTAACTTGAGCTGTAAAACTTACTTTCATCCCTAGTTGCATAAATAACTATTTATGATGCCTTTAACCCACAATAATGACAGCAAAAATTAAAAAAACGGATGTATTTACTATCTTGGGCCGAGCGAAGGTGAGAGTCCGATCAGGTGTTGCCGTATAAATCATCGAATCGTGTATTCTGAGTATTGTAATTAAATGACTCCTAAATATATTTAATCATTTAAAATAGAGGTCTAAATAAAGTGTTCCTTTAAACAATCCCACGAAAAAAGGATCGGTGCGTTCAGAATCACTTCGCCACTACCCTCAAAGCAGTGGCGATGAAAACATCTATTATCTACGATAACGCTGTTACTATCGGGAGGCCTAAAACCTAGTTTGTAATAAGCCATTCTACACCAAATAGTTACCGAAGAGAGTTTGATAACGCTCCAATCAATTTTTGAAGAACCAGTGGCAGCTTTGTAGAGGGGGCTATGTAGAGGTTACAATACACTTGGTTTGCAGGGTGGTTTTTATACTCACAATGATCATTTTTCAAAATTCATGTTATCTAATGTCTGGGCATGGCAAATAGTTTACTCTATTCCTTTCATCCACAAAGAAAAAGAGACATGAAAGAAACATTTAATTAGGAAGTCTGTTGTCAGTCTGTTGTGAGACATTCTCATTGCTCTTATTAAATATTTATATAAACCTTAATTAAATTTTTTCTTATAAATAAAACAATAGAAGCTAAATATTTTTGTAATTATGTATAAAACCAAATAAATTATTGGTTTATTAGGCGTTATTTTATTGGAAAAAAAAGATAATTAAATACATAGATAAAGGACGGATACCCAAGAAAAGGCTTTTGTAAACGGGTAAAGGTTTGATTTTTTATTTAGTAGTCTTTGCTAATTGTGTTTGTCGTTAGAAAAACCTTGGTATCCTTCTCCTTGATAGGACCCAGGAAGGTAGGAAGATGGTAAGATGGACCGGGACGCCAGGGAGGGGGGAGACCGCTTGCTTTAGTTGTTACAACTCAACGTAATTAAAACTTTGCTTTGCAAGGAAGGAGAAATTTACTTCTCAGTCTCCCTTCATTATCCAGTTATGTATTTGTTTAGTGAAATTTCCATTTACTCACATTTTACTTTTTATTAGCAATTACCCTTAAATAGATTTTTTTAGAGCGGCAGTAAATTGTCACTTTACTGCCTCGAAAAAATCAGAGAAAACGATTTTATTGCCTCGACAGTAAAAATATTATTTTATCTCCAGGACATTTTGAGGTTTGTTTTTATGTCCACCATTATAATCCTGTAACGAGTCGCCTTAATGGACTGTAACGAATAAAAAGGGGTGATAATAAATAAATCAGGCCTATAAACCAATTCAGCCAACATAATTTTACACCTATTATACATAAATATTTAGAAGAGCAGGTAAATTTCATTAAATAATCAAAGTTGTGCTGGTATCAATTATTTTAAAATCCCATTTATCATCTGTCCATTCATTAATTTTTTGTTGCTATTCTAACATTTCTCAAATCAATATTCTGTTTCCCCAATGTAAGTCACATATTAATTTGCAAGGTATTGTTGCCTATTCTATAAACAAATGTACGAAGTTTGCATTTAATTTTTATTGGTGCATTAGAGCTAGAGAGTAGATGACTGTATTAAGCGACTGTATATCAATTTAACATGAAATATCTGTTTGAATGCAATTTTATATACAACTTATTAAAACTTAATATGCAACTAGGATGGAAGATTATAGCTCTCACATTATATACGTCGGCAAACCCTCGGAAGCCTAAAAGTTAGAAACCTTCCTCAGCAAGTCTTGAAAACAAACTAGTTTATCCACCCTCGGACTTGGGAGTAAAATTAATTTTCAGCCTTCAACTTTGCCTTAGGAGGAAATTTAACCTCTAAAATATTTTTCCATTCCTTATTTAGCATAAATAGCTATTGTTACCTTGCTACAACAAAAAATAGTTCAGAGAAATAGATAGTGTGGGTGTATTGATAGTTTCTTATCACAGTATGCTTATCTGACTAAGATAACATGTACCTTGAGATAGTATCCTTGTGTATGTGCATACATGTATTATCATATACATCTGTTTCTAACCAATTACACATGTATACATATGCAAATACAACATAAACATATGGTAACATAAGCGAAAATCTTACTTACATAAACAATGCACAAATTTCAACTAATCATAGAAGGTTTTTCTCTAGAAAATGTTACCCACCTACGTGTATAATTGGATTTTTTAATTTTTGCTCAAATGATTAAATATGGATACAAAATATATTAAGGTGTACAATGAATAGTGTATTAATTTTTAAATACTCTTATTAAGCATTTAAAGTAGTGGAGAGGGTCAGAAGGCGAATTTAAAAGAGAAGGAAAAACGACAAAAAAGTGATGTAAGTTTTAGGTAGAAAATTCATAAGATAACTAGTTGCGCAGTAAAGGTTAAATAGAAAAAAGTAGGGTTCGGAACATTTCCTCACTACATCGGATTTGCTACGCTCTCAGTCACTACTTGAGTCAACCTTGGTGTAGTGTTAAAGGCCAATACACAGAATGAATGGACTTTAAACTTCCGAGTTTCTTTAGTCATGGGTTCAATCCCAGCACGAGCCTTTGGGGTTTTTATGAGAGGGATACAAATTCTGCGTATCACGTCCTTCAGAAGGGACGTATAGCCGGTGGTCTCGAGCCTGTGCGTTGTCAGGTACTCGTTAAAGATCCCTTACCCTAAATGAAACTGGGTATAGGAAAATTAGGCAAAAAGCATGAGAGAAACCATAGAAATCCACGGCTCTTCTGACTAGATTAGATGAAATATATCTACACTTGAAATTAAAAGGAGTAGAACACTATCTTAGGGAGCTGGCAAAAAGGCCCAACAACGTGACCTACTTGCCTGGTAGTAACTACCATCCCCCCCCCTTAATTAATACTACTGGTCATTACTTCGGACTCGCTTCGCTCGTTTTTAGAATACATCAATCCCTAACTTTATAGTACAATACATCTTCAGACTCGCTTCGAACGTCTTAAGACATGCAATTCATTTTATTCCCAGCAGTCCTATCCAGGCAATGATCGTGCACAATGCTTCTTATGATCCAACAACAACCGTTGATATACAAGCCGTAGTGAAACGAAATTTATTTATTTAAAATAAAATAAAGTAAACTTATTTATTTTTTTAAACAAATTATTTTAAAAAAACATACAAATGATTACAAATTTTTAATTATAAAAATTACAACCCTACAATGGACATTCAGAGCGTAGGGTTGGAGTCAATACATAGCTAGTATATATGTATTACGTAAAAGTATATATTTGTACTGATTTTAATTTCAATAGGACTATTTTTCATTTTTTTTTCAAATTTCTAAAAACGTACACAAGCCAGTCAATACAAATCGAACTAATGCTGATAATGAAATGAAACTTGCGTATTTGTTGGTCTTATACATGTGTGCCAAATGCCAAACAGTACGACAAATTTCTTTGTGTATTATGAATTTTCGAAATTTCGAGTTTCTTTGAGTCATTATTGCGAGTTAATGACGTCATTTGAAAGCATTATTTTCCGGGTAGCACAACTACAGTCTATCGCTTAGTTTAAAAATCCCCAAGGTCATAAGTATTTTGGGGATCGACCAATCAGAGAAGCCGCTGCCAACCTCTAACTTAAAAAGAGAAAACAATCCCTAACACAATAACCGCTGTAGGGAAAAAACCTTCTGCCCGGCAATCCTTCACTTTGTTTGTGGTTCTTCTTTTGATTACATCGTTTTGAAAACTATTTTCAAATTAATCTTAAAATGATATTTTAAATAAAACTACACAAGAGAAATGTAAAAAAACATCGCCGAGAAAATACGGGTAAAATAACCTGATTTGTTTTCATAGTTTTTTTCCCGCTCCCTTCTTGAAGGGATTTTTTTTCTTAAGAATCGGTGGTGCCTAAACTGACCTGTCAAGATTTTTAAACTAAACGATAGACTGTAAAACTAGTTTAGAAAATAGATTTTTGTAATAAGTTTCAGCTCTCAAGCAAAAATACACAGGAAGATACAATGATAACAGATACACACGTACAGACAGACAACTTTGTCAAAACCACTTTGGAGATCTTAAAAAACACATGAAAAGTATATTTCTAGTGACATCCCGGGCTCGGATTTTTTCGAAAACAAAACACTTTTCCAAATACATACAGTTAGTACCAAAGTAAAAACACGAGTTAAAGAGTCGAAAAAGTTGAAAGCTTAGTGAAAAGGGGATAATAAGAATTAATAGAAAGGAGAACCAAAAAGTGAATGATTGGACACAAACGTAAGGGAATTAGAAAGGAAAGAGAAGGAAGCTAGTGAGGCAAGCGAGCGGAAAACAAGCGTGTTAGAATCGTGGAGGCAGAGATACCATACACAAGTCAAACCCCTCTGAGATTTTAATTATGAATGCAAAATTTTCATACTGGAATGTCACTGGATATAAAATGCGACTAGAGAAAACCCATTTCACACTATGAATTGACATTTAATACTCAATAATTTAAACCATAAACTATAATAGGATCTAAATTAGCTCACTACCCAGTCGATACCCCCTCTCTTAACCAGAAGCTGCGATGGAAAGTTAATAACTAAGCAAATGTAATTATTTGTGAGGATAATTTTGGAAAACAGAATATTTTGACATTTCCATTTTGTAGAAATTGTGAATATAATATTCTCGCTATTCGTTTTATTAAACAGTTGCACGTTAATTAGTAGAACAATAGGAAATTAATTAATCACTAGTCTTTTGCAAAATGTGCACTATTGTTTTTAATATTCCTCATTTATTTATACCGTAAGTATAAAACAAAGTATTGTGATTACATGAAAATCAGAATCCGGGATGTCACCGGAATTATTTCCGTTTCAGGTGTTTTAAATACCACCTGAGTAGTTTTCATCAAGTTGTCTGTTTAAATGTATGAGTGAGTGTGTGTGTGTGTTTGTATGTGTAAGTGACTGTTATCATCGTAGCCTCCAGTATATTTATGCTAGAGAGTTGAAACAAAAATTAATCCATAGTTGTAGTTGTGCTATCCGAAAAATAATTTATCTACTCCTTGTATTGTAAGTTCTACATACAGTCTTGTTATCTCACACTGTAAATGTAATTTTACTCCCTAGGGAGGAAAAGTGAAATGTTGCCAACTTGACAGAATTTTTTAGTAACATTTTTAGGAATTTTTAGGATTTTTTTCGGTGTTATGTTGGTACTACGGGTAGAATATACAATATACACACGCTAATGTTTAAATTACAAATATAGTATTACACATTATTCTATTGACAGCTTATAATAAAATAATGTAAAGATAGTGGCTTTATTCTCTCTTCATCAGAGTAATTGACATGGTAAGAATAAACTTAACTAACACAATAACAATTAAGGAGCTGAAGAATATATTAGTATTAGTTCTCTAGTCGTAGATAAAATTTATTATGCAACAAGGGATAAAAGTTTTCTGCTCTCGTATTATCTCCCTCGTCAAGCCTCGGGAGCCAAAATGTTAGGTAACTCCCTCGGCCTACCGGCTTCGTGAACTAATAAAGTTTCCTCCTTCGGCGCTGCCTTAGGACGAAACTTTAACTTGAGCTGTAAAACTTACTTTCATCCCTTGTTGCATAAATAACTATTGTATATGACGTCATTGACCACTGGAAATTTAAGGAATGTATTTACTATCTGAGGACGAGTGAAGCGAGTCCGAAGACGTGTGTCAGTATATTGTTTGTTCCTGAGTGCTACATCTCTTATATATTACTACGTACAAACAGCGTATTTAACAGGCGATCGTATTGCATACGTATGCAGTCAACTAACTTCACGGTTCTTACAGCGTATTTGTTTAGTCGATCGAGTGAGATTACGTGATAACTGATCCTGCCAAAACATCGCGTCTTCTATAGTGAAGGTACACATTTGGTTAAAAGAAAGTTTAAAACAAAAAATAGATTTAATTAAATTGTGAGTTCTTTGCATAATAATAAAGTTACACTAAAAAAATAATATTCCAAATTTTATTTGATAACGGTAATATAGAAGTGAAATAAAATGAAATAAAAGTTCGACGAGAAGGTTATTCGTTAAATACGATCGTCTCGAAAGGTACATACAGCGTATCGGGGGATCCATTTAGATTCCATCTTCCTAGTTCTAGTGTATGCGTTCGGATCCCCTCCACATGGTTCATACAGCTAATATTACTGTATTGAGAGATCGTATTCTATACGATCCGCGGATCTAGAAGTGTGTGTAAACGTAATATATATATAACATAATATAGATTTTAAAAAAATTAAGATAGTTATAATAATTGTCTTATTATTATAGCCAACAACTAAAATAACTTTCACGTTAGAGCTTTTAATTGAAGTAGGACTTAGCAGGTATCCCAGTGCCGCATATATAAGGTACCAAGTGTTATTAGTTATTACAAGTTCAGATAATTGTAAAAGGAAAGCAAATGTATTTGTATTTTTACCATGTGATTTGAGGATAAATAAAATGCAAAAGGGTAAGGATACAGGTATTATTGGTCCAGGCCGCGTCTCCCTACAAAGATTTATTTATTTCTTTTTATAGTTTTTAGAGCAAGGGATAGAGGGATCTGTTGTCCCTTCAGAAAACCTTAGCCAACAAAATTCACCTCTATCAAGTCGTATAAATCAAGACTTCTCCGTTCTTCCTCTAGCCCATTCAGGTTTTGTAGGGAGATACAAAGATCTACCTTTAGACTTCGCCAAATCAACAAAATGCTTCTCGTTCAATAATTTAAGATGCTTACGACGTTATAAAAGCTTACAATGATTATTTTATGTTAAACGTTTATGCATAGACTCACTTAAATGTTTATGCATTAAACATATCAAAAACTCTTCCGCTCTTCATCAATATTAAACTATTTGGCCTATAGTGATAAAACCTGAGGCACGCACGTCGGTGGCCCCACAAGTTATGGGTTATGAGACAAAGCGAACTGAAGGACATTCTTCAATAAGATGATAAGAATTATTAATAACAAGACATTTTACTACAAAAATATTTTTGATCAGTCATTCTGTTAATGAAACTCACCCGCTTAATAGTGACTAAGGATTTAGTTGTGACCCAATGGCAACAACTATTCTTAATGGAGCCAGTCCGAACCAAAGGCCACAGAGGTATGGGTAGATATATAGTAATTAGGGACAGGGTTATGGACTACCTAGCAAGTAGGCCACGTTGTTGAGCCCTTATTGCTGACTCCCTTAGGTAGAAGATAGTGTTCTGCCTTATGAGTCTTAGTGCAGAGATTTTACGTCTAATCTACGGAAGAGCCGTTATTTTGCTCTAAGTTTCTATAGGTTCAACTAGAAACAACACGTGCCCCACCTGCCAGGCTTTCCTGCTCTTATAACCACAAGGATCTTTTACGAGTACCCGACATCGCACAGGATCGAAATCATCGGCTTGACGTCACTTTCGGAGAAAGGCACGTGAAAGGAGTTCCATCATTCGCATGGAAATCCTAGAGGCCCCGACTAGGATCGAACCCTGACTGTTTGAGTGGCAGGCGTAAGTCTAACCATTACTCCAGCGGGAGCCCGTTAAGGTATGGGTATAGATGAGGTATTAGGCTACAAATTATTCATGATAGAATTAAATCGAACTCAATTTTCCTTAATAACTTAACATGGTAGGTATTCTAGCATACTTCGAAATTACAAGCTCCACTTCACATCACTTGTTTACACAGTAGCATTAGTGAAAAAAGTATACTTACAGTATTTACAATGTAAGAATTTTAAACTATTTTTAATCTTAATTAAGTCAGGTTAATACTCTGAATTTCTTTCATAAAAAAAATTCTATAAATTATACACTGTTCTGAAAAAACGGAAATCATATAATTTTTCCTTTATACTAAATATTGCATAACAATAAAAGCCCTAATTAAAATAACAAAAAGAAGGAGCTGGATTTTTAGGGCTGATAAACCAGTGGAGTGGGTCGAGAAATCCATTTAGAGACTGGCTTCTGAAAAACCTTTTTCTTCAAGAAACTGGGAGTTAACTTTTTTTAACTTCCATGCACTACTTTTCAGCTTTATCTACTGTTTTCATTAGTCTTAAAGATTCCTGGCCCAGGAATACTAATACAACTTGTAGGTTGTTTTAAAGACTTTTTTTTAATGTTAGGAACGAATTTGACGTCATTATCTTGAGACTTTAAAAAGTATTTAGAATGAGATCTTCTTCGACAAACTTTTTTTTATTTGGTACAAGTTCTTTTTTATACGCCAAAAGCTATACTAATCGTTCCGTCAATTGAAGTAAACAATAATGTATAATTTTGAAGTCAATGGAAAAAAAATGTTTTTAATAAGTCCGGAAACATTTGTTTGATATTTTTAAAATCGAGTTTTAAGGCCGATTACAAAAGGAAAGATACATTTAAAGCTTTTTTTAGAGCGGCTGTAAAGTAAGTACTTAACAGACTCAAAAAAAGTCAGTAAAATGCGATCATATTGCCAAAGCAGCACAAGAGCAACCTCTATTTGGCAGTAAAAGTAGTTATCAAACAGTAATTATTGTCCGACATATTAAGTTTTATCTAAAATTTAAGAGGATAAAGAAGAATGAAAGTTGTAACTAGTTCGATTTTAAGGATATAAACTCCACATATTAGTTATTATAATGATTCCTAATTATTTTTTTCTTATAGCCAATTATTTTTATTTGATATGTTTAGTTAAAAATCAGCATGGATAGAGAGGTTTAATGCGCTCACAAAAAATAGCATATCATACATGACCGTAACAGTGCTTTTTTGCTTTGAAATTTTTTTATTGACTCATTATCGCTGGTAAATAAACAAATTTCCACAGCTATGAAATGCTTTTTTATTGCCAAATAAAACAAAATCGTCTATTGTTTGTGACCTAATAAAAACCAATGCGGGATTTATTTGATTTAACGTATAAGTTTAAATGAATATCACGTTAATTGTAAATAACTCTGGCGCGGAAGTCTACCAGCCGGGCGATGTGTTGCTTAAAAATTCTTTCTTACTTAATATTAATTTTTAGCATAAAAATAGCATTAACTAAGCCCTGAAGTGCAACAGTGCTGCCAACATAACTTTATTTACTCAAAATTCTTTACTTAGATTTTTGAATCTGTAATTTTAACTACTCAATAATTAAGTTGGCTAAGCTGGATTATAACCCGGAGGGAAATAATAAATTATTATTTCCCGCCGGGTTATAATGACGGTCATTATTACATAAAAACAAGTCCCGAAATATTTTGATTATTAACCTGGAGATAAAGTAATTAAAACAAGAAATTGCGAAAAGCCCGTCATTAAGACTGACGTAGGAGATAAATGTAGGAAATGTTTTGCCCCCAGTTGAAACCATAGAACATATTATATCGGGTTGCCCAGTTTTAGCAAAAAAACCTTATTTTTTAATAATCAAGTGGCAAAAATAATTCATCAGCAGTTAGCCTTAAAATAAGATTTCTTAAAAATCCACCACCATATTACAAATACAATCCTGATCCAGTTGTCGAGTCAAATACATCTACTCTTTATTGGGACAGAACCATTACTACTGACAGACAAAGCTGTTGACTTTAATAGACCAGATCTCCTTCTTATCGACAAACAATCAGAAACTGCCATTATTATAGAAATTGGAATTCCTCTCACTAACAACCTAGAGTCGACAGAAAGTCATAAAACAGGAAAATATCAGAACTTAGCCATAGAAATAAAAAGTATGTGGAAATTGAAAAAAGTGAAAGTTGTAGCAATAGTTTTATCATCAGAGGGAGTAGTGACTAAAAATTTAACAAATAACCTGGAATTATTAGGTTAAGTTTCCATTTTTATCCTTTATTCAGGGTTATTAAATATGTATTCTTGTTGTAGGACGAGTGGAGTATGTTTATTGTCAGAATCAATCATATATTTAGTATATTTAGATATTATTATCATTATTATTATTTATTTTTTCTTAGCCTTTGCTAGATGTTTTGTTAGCATTAGTCAAGTATGCAAGTACCACGACTAGGGCTAATATAACAAATTTAACGCAGCCAAGCGAAGCGAGTCAGAAGCTGTGAGGATTAGCGCAGCATATCCGATGTGGCTAGGAGAAATTCCAAGGTACTCTGTAGCCTATTATTATTAGCTTTTTAAATATTTATTTGTTAAACTGTTCTTCTATAATTTCATTACGTTAGGTAATTTATACCTACTA
Organism: Microvelia longipes; assembly: GCA_018340805.1. Taxonomy (NCBI): domain Eukaryota; kingdom Metazoa; phylum Arthropoda; class Insecta; order Hemiptera; family Veliidae; genus Microvelia; species Microvelia longipes. The sequence goes on along the minus strand of JACMZG010001893.1, from coordinate 6,201,211 downwards.
TTTTGTTACTACGTTCAGCACAAACGTACGTTGTTTCGTCGTTTTTAGCGAATTTCATTTGGAAAATTCCCTACTGGGATATTATTTCATATCATATACAATTTTTGTTATTTTCCGCAAAAATAGAGTTATAATAAACATCAGAAGAGTGGCAGTTAGCTTTACCAATGTTAGGTCAGGCAACCTTGCGTGGAATTTAACTCCCTCTTCAATTCTAGCGAAAAATCTCCACTTAATATTTTTTATTTAGGTAAATCTTCATAATAATAATCTTTGTTCCTATCTTGTATAAATTTGTATTTTTTTAATAGGACATCTTTTGATAAAATTTCATGCCAGTATTTGTACGTTTCTATTTTGATCGCTTATAATTTACTTTCTATTAAGTAACAGTAAAAAAATATGCTAGTAATTCCCACTTTGTTAATAAGTATGTCCACCGGAGACGGCCCACGTTACAGCGCCTACTGATCCTTAATCTCAAAAATGTTTTGTCTTATGTACGAGAGCATGTGAATGTGCACTTTATTTTTAAAAAAAACTTACAATTAAAATGACAAATCGAATGTAGAGAATAATTGCAACACAATTTTATCAAAACAATAAAAGTTGTCTTAAGTTGTGTGGAAAAATTAACCAGTGCAGCTTGATGAGGAGGATGGCCAGAACGGAAAAAGAGAGCTCATCCTTGTAGAGTCCTGTTTATTTTTTTTTTTAAAGTTAGTGATTATAAATATATATTTTTGTGTTGTTCGATTTTTTTTTTATTAAATTCCGGAGGAAATAATTTCCTAGGTACTTAGACCTCGTATGTGGGTCCATTGTACCTGGTTGTTCGATTGGTAACAACACAAAAATTCTTCTGGTGTAAAAAACCTAAATAGCGGTGGAGGGAGCCTTAAATATCTTGCTCTCTTTTCTATTCTAGTCCTCCTAATCAACCTGCAGGGGGCAAATCAGTTATTATGAGTATGTCATGGAGTACGTAAAATTTTTAGTCTGGGTGTGAGTGGTCCCCTTTTATTACATTGGAATATTTTTTTTTTTTTTTAGTTTTATTACTCATCTAATTATTTAATTATATCAAAGCTGGCTGTGAACGAGCTACCCAGCGAGCATAAAGTGGGGCTTAGTTAAGGGGGAGTTAAGGGTGTTTTAGCATAATAAACTTATTACCTATGGGAGGTTGCTCCTAGGAACCACAGTTCTAAGGTTCCATGTAGTTTTTTAAAGTCCTCAGGTTCCAAGTTAGTTTTGAAGTCCAATTTTAGGTTGATATTGTTATTTTAATAATTTTGTTATTTTATTGTTCAATTTTTTATCAAAATTAATTTTGAGGATTTCCTTAAAAATAACTATCCACGCAACTATGATGGGTGAATTATATATTTCTAAAAAGTAATAATATATAATTTTATTAGATTAATATATATTTTTCTATAGACAATAAAAATTCTATAGATTCATAGTTCTAAATAGCTTACAGTCTATGTCTATACCATAGAAAAAATCGTTACAATTATTTTTATGTTGATAGTTAAAATGTTATTTTTTATATTTTCGAAGACATTTTCACTGGAGATGTTAAAACGAGGGAAAATTTTGTAGATCACAGAAATAGTGTTGCAGGATCGTCTCCTGGATACAAAAACCTTTTTTTTTGGAAACGTTACTGTCAGGAATCTCCAGCTATTGAAGCTTTTTTACTTGCGAGAAAATCTCGGCTATTGTCGTAAACTCTCTACTAGTACCCTTCTTTTTTAACGCTGACTGCCTTGAAGACTAGTCCTTCAAGAAATAACATTTTCACGTTTTAAACATTTTAACGCCGACCTTACTTGAAAGGCAATGGGCTACTTTTTTTAGAGGCACTTTTTTTCTTCCCATCAAACTAAAAAGGTGAGAAGCTTTAAAACTCGAAGATAAATTTTTTAGCATAAAATTCTTTTAAAGAGTCCTGGGTTTTTATGATGGAATTCCTTTCAACTGGTTTTTATGATAGCGATAGTTAATATAACATCTGATTGAATACTATTTTATTATCAATTGTCATTCTTATTTCCGATGCCATTTCGACAATACAACATTTACAATTCTTGGGTTGACAAAAGCATACCTTTGTGCTTAGTGAATCCTTCTTAACTAATATATTATGTATATATATATATATAATATATATATATATATATATATATATAATATATATAATATATTATATATATATATATATATTGTTAATTTGCTAGTTCATCTATTATGTTAACAGTATGATGTAAGTAATATAATTGGCAGCTCTTCTCTTATTCTATTTAGTGACTAAAATGTAACATTTAAATTATAAGTTTTCTAACCCTAAGAAAACCAAACTTCACTCGAAGAAGCAATGAAGTAGATAAGTTAAAGTTTAATATAAAGTTAAAAGATAGTTTAATTTTATTTTCTATTTAATTACATTTTAAGTGGTTGAAAATTAATTAAAAAGTCTTGATTTTGCAATAAGTGCGAGACTCTGGTATCGACTTTAGAACTATTCAACAGATACTGTGCTTTTATTTTAAAAGATTTCACTCTGACAAGTAGTGGTCACTTTACTCACACGACAATGTTATATTCCTATTTTATTTCAAAGTAAAGCGCAATTCAAATCGAGCTTGACTAAAAGAAGTCTCTTTGATTAGTACCATTTCGTAACAAGTGCTATCTCATATCATGGGTACAGATAAAGGTACACCAGTGTTGTACATGTGGTTACTAGTTTACCATTTTAATAAATTAGTGCACTAGATTAAAGGCTACTTGTCTATACTAATTCAAGCTACTACAGTGCACCAGTTTATGACTATTTTATATCCTATTCTATTGCTACTGGTACACCAGTTTATGACTACTTTATATCCTATTTTATTCTTACTACTACACTACTTCATGACTACTTAATATCCTATTTTATTGCTACTGGTACACCAGTTCATGACTACTTTATATCGTATTTTATTTCTACTAGTACACCAGTTCATGACTACTTTATATCCTATTTTATTCCTACTAGTAAACCAGTTCATGACTACTTTATATCCTATATTATTCCTACTTGTACACCAGTTCATGACTACTTTATATCCTATTTTATTCCTACTAGTACACCAGTTCATGACTATTTTATATCCTATTTTATTCCTACTAGTACACCAGTTCATGACTACTGATATTTAAGGCTACTGGTCCACTAGTTTTTGACTACTAATATGCTATTTTATGGCAACTAATACACTAATTTATAACCGATATGTCATTTTATGATTACTGGTACACCACTTTATAACTAATAATATTTTTGGATACTGGATCGTAATGACCTCTAGTATCAATGATTCGAAAAAGTCTTTAATTCCACAAGAAGATTTTAAAAATAATATTCTTCGGTATTTGCCATGTGTTTTGGTTATAAACGTAAGGATCAAATAAACTCTTTTAACAAAATTACTAACATAAATCACATAATATGATTATTCCTTATAAAAGTTTGAATTTAAAGTTCAGTCACACAATAACTACAAAATACAAGTGATGTACATCCTATAAAAAGTGGGATATGGCAAAACTTAATAAACTCGACATTTATTAGCACGCAACCAAATGTTACCACCTAAAGTAAAGGCTATTGTCTCACCTCTGATCAAGCAGCTTCATCAGATGAAATGAAAAGCCAACCTCTCCAATGTAAATCACTCGAATGCTGTTGTTTGTGTGAGACTGAACTTTTTTAGAATCAACTTCAACTTTTATGACAAATTAACATAATATTTAATTTATACCTGTAATTTAGCTTTCAAGTATTCATGTGATCTTTGTTTATAACCTGATGATGGGGTAACCCCAGAAATATATTCTTTTTAAAATATTATTAAGGAATTGAAGTATTTGTCAATCCTTTCATTTCTAAGAATATCAGTACTTTAAGGAAACTAATGACTATTGGATACCTCTTAAAGACTGCTGGTTTTTTCCATATTTCCTAGACCATTTCATATTATATGGCTATTGTTACACCATTTCATATTATATGACTATTGCTACACCATTTCAAGCTATTGTTACACGCATTTCATGCATGATAAATGATCAGGTTTAAATAAAAATGTTTTAGTCTAATAATAAATCGAAGAATTAGCAAGCACTCACTACAAAATTGCATTTATAATTTAAATAATAGCAATTTAATAATAATCAAAGAGTTTATTCAAGAGTTTTCCACAAATGATTAGAGCACAAAAACCAATTAGATATATACACAAAAATGTAGATATAATAGATATGTACATATATATAGGTATAAAAATGTATTTCAGTAAAAAAGCTATTATGACTTTGTTATTCTTGTCTTTACTTGCAAATTTTAGTTTTTTATATGTCTAAACAACCATTACGAATTACCAATGGAAATCTCTAATAATGATTTCTAAGCATAAATTACCAATAATAATTATGATAACCTAGCAATGACATTACCTTTATGAATTTTACATTCATTTTCATTTTACCGAGTATAACAATTTTACATACGATACGAGGTCCGGGGTTCGCAGCCCGGGCTATGCTCTAAGATTTTATGAATAGTATTTGTATTAAAAAGATTTCGCCAACTTGAATTAATTCTTAGAGTGTAGTAGATGCTACCCACCTGAGGTGGTTCCCGCAGGGTGAATACCCTGATGGGCCAAAAGGCCCTAAAACAGGCATTTTATTTTTTTATTTTATACATTCATTTTCGGGATATACTCTGTATTAGTAATTATTCTAGGTTACAGGTAATTTTCGATCGTATTGGTTATACTCGGTTCCTAAAGATGATAAGTAACCATAAAAAGACAATATATTAGTTCTAAAATTTGACAAAAAAAAATCAGTGGGTAAAATTAAAAACAAAAAAGAATCAATTTTTGAAACCATATCATCCTTTAGGTTAAAGCATTAGTCTCTAATTTAACTTAAAAAAAGATTCTAACTGAATCAAAACTACAAATTTAACTTTATTAGGGTTAAGTTTTAAATATTCATTAATTTGGGTTTAAACTATAAAACTTCTTAATTAAACTTCAAATTATTTTGTTTTTAAGAATCTCCTCCTTTTTTCTAACAAAAAAGGAATTAGATAGAAAAAGAGCCTTGTATCTTACTGTATCCCTGTCACTAAAAACTCCCAAAGCATGAGATAAATACCTAAAACTCTCAGATAAAAAGAGAGACGATGTTGAATACAAGAGAGGGAGAGAGAGAGATGCCGACCTCTGAGAGAAGACCCATGGAGTCTGATTGATCACTTCTAAGGCTAATTGCTCCACTAAACCGGAGCTTTTGAGGAAAAGCACGATTTTTGTAGAAGAGTTTTAGGCACACTTCTTATCTTAAAGAATTTATCTTTTTTGTAACTTCCGACGTTTCGTTTTTTTTTTTTTAGAAATATCCCTGTTATCTTAATAACACAGTGATGGTACCTTCGTACTGCTTATAAGTACATAGATTAAGAGACACAAGTAAGAACCCAAAATTGCTTCCACTTATTTTAATGGGAGTTATTCGTCAATTTCAATGAGGAGTCAGAATGGCTGAGGGGTTAAAGGCGTTTCGATTTACACATCCTCTGAGCCGGTGGTTCTAAACCTTTTGGGGATCGCATCCCCCCTGAAAAATTGTGGTGCCCTAAGACAGAAAGGGGGCGGGGGTATATAAAAAGCTAACCGCCTTATACACTCTTAAATATACAGAATAATAAAACTTCCTTATACCCAATTTTTGTTATCAGTCCCTGGCCTTTAATTCCTACACAAATGTTAAAGAAAATGTAATAACCCTGGTTTCATAAACTCATGTTACAAAATGTTTGACAGAACTTTGAAAAATCAAATTTGTTTAAAGAAAATGTAATTTAAAAGAGCTTAAATATAATCTTAATACGACTTAATACAATAAGAAACTATGTACTAAAATCAATTATACCTTCCCTCAATATGCGATCATCTCCTATTCATCAATGCTAATTTCTCATTTACAAACCTACAAACCTGTTTTTTAGTAGGGCAGGTAAAATTGCAGGAAGGGGCAACTTGGTATACTGCCTACATATTTAAACCTTTTAGCTATGAAACAAAATTAGCCCACCATGTGCTGCCGAAGCAAGTGAAAGAAATACTCTCCTGACCGGAAATAAACCCGGCTGAACTAACATTGCTGTTGAGGTAACAGCAAAGATTGAAGGTAGAGCTCCTTAAAGCGCTCGGCTATTCCACAAACCTTTGAAAATATGGATTACGCAATTAAAACCTTAAAATAGTAATGTTCCAAGAGTTCTAAAGAAAAATAAGATTCAAAATAAATATTTTTTGCCTTCTAATCTTCTATAGTAAGGAAAAATATTGTTATAAGATAAACTTTCAACAGTATTTTTTGTCAAATGTTCACATTTCAGCCCCTATGGATCCCTAAGCTCGGATCCCTAAGTTGGGGGTTTGTATGCATGCGCAGTTATCTTACATCATCACTAACTCAGCTAACTGCAAAATAATGTCCGTTACATCCATTTTTGCAAATCAGAAGCCTTAAATTAGCCTCAACGACAGCTCAAAGGTAAAAAGACCGGGTAAATCTACAGTTGAACGAATTGAGGAATTAACTATTTAAGAGGGGTATGAGGCAACCTTGAGGCAACCTTCAGAGGGATCGTATTTTCAGAGACCAAGTTAATCAAATCATCGACCTGGGATAATTCATTTACCTAACCCATACCAAACACACAAAAACAGCCTTTTTTGTTTAAAGTTTCCTTTCTGGATCTAAAGGATGATAGAAGGATATTATAACTTCACACTAAGAGAATTCAGACAACTCTTTTTGTGTATGCAAAATGTTTAATTTATCAGATTAACTACAAAATTAAGAGTTAAAAATTTGATGATTTGATGCCAGACAAATGTTTAGTCAGAATATAGCCACAAAAATGTTTTGTCGTCACTTTTGGACTCATTTTGACTATTTGTTTCATCTGTGTATCAACAATCCTGCTGAATGAATAATATAAATAACTTTAATCCCCCATTAAAGTTATTTATATTATTCATTCAGAAAGATTGTTTATACACAGATGATATAAATAGCCAAAATGATTCTAAAAAATTTGTCTGGCTATATTTTCTCCTAATACACATTAGTTTTATACTAAAAACAAGTGGCAAGTGGTTAGCGCAAGTGGAGCTAAAAATGAATGAAAGATCAATGACTTAAGATCGTTTGTGTTAAGTCATCCTTGTAGATCATTATTAATTTAATTATTATTATATTTACAGTTTCTATTATAACTATTTAATGATTATTTATTAAGTACGCAATGCTTTCTTGCAACTTATGTTCTTGTTAAATTAAGTAAATCTTAAGTTCCTATGGTGTTTTGCTTCTAAGAGAAAAACCACCTCTCCAATAAGATGAAAATGTTTATTATTTAAATTGACCTTGGATCATCAAGTTAGTTATCTTATCATGTTTTTTCTTCATAATGTTTACCTTTTGACCTTGTATATATATATATATATATATATATATATATATATAATATATATATATATATATATATATATATATATATATATTAATATTTTTTTATATCTTCAGCCATGGGGAGGCCACAAACCTTATCGTAAACCAGGCTGCTGTGACGTCATTAAAGAGGTTTTAGGAGTCAGCAAAGTATTTTAAATATCGATAATTTAGCGAAAAAATGGACTTAGTGTATGTATTGTGGAATGATATAGCGATTAAAACCGGTCGAAAGTCACAAACATTCAAAAACCCTTCCATACTTTTATTGTTTTATTTATTAGTTAATGTATTTAATCTGATCACAAACACTTCAATTTGCAAGTCATTTTGAAGGATTTTTTAAAGGAAATGCGTTGATACATTTAAAGTTTTAGCAAAAACTAAAATCTAAATGACTTTAAAAAGTGATTTAAGAAGATTTTGGCAATGAATAGAATAGGGAATATAAAAGCATATGCATGCAAAAACATTAGACAAATTTCTTACTGGTCGACTTATTGATCAGAATATAATTAATAAACTAATCAATCAAGCAAGAAATGAATTGATGAGCTTGAAATCTTGGCTTCCAAAGGAAATTCGCCCGGTATGCGGACGCCTGAATTTTCCAATTTCTTTATGTACATTATTTTAGGGGTGGCGTTCATACAAGCATTATCAATTTGTGTCACAAACTTAAAACCTTATTGAGTTTTAATTACGTAAATAAGCTATTTATAAACTGATTTAATGTCACAAGCAAAATAAAAGAAGTACTCAACAGCTTGTCAATCAAGTTCAGAATAATTGATTCCAATTAATAAATAATTAACTTACGCAACTTCAATATCTAATCTAAAGCAAATAATTATCTCCTTAAACGTATTCCATTTAAATAGTCACTGATAACAATCACCTAAATGAAATCGTTAATTTAATATTTCGTATTTAAATTTGATAAAACACAATGGATGAACGATAAATTTAAGGTTCTTCCGCAGTTGAGGAGAATAATAGACAGGCTCTACATTAATAATATCTTCCGCTCCAAGTAAAATATCGAGTATCCTATCACTTCTCTGATTTTAACTATCCATATTATAGACTTCGTTTCAACATTCCGCAATCTAAAATGGAGACAAATTTGGAGAATAGCGTTGGAAGCCGTATTTCTTAAACACCACAGCGTTGAACAAAGAAAATGTGTCAATTAGAAATGAAGATAAGTGTCTTTGATTATTTACTCATTTTATTTATACCGTAGGTATATAAAACAAGTACTGTGTTAGCACCAAAAGATCCGAAACTTAGATTCAACCTGAATTATTCGTTTCAAGTTTTTTACTAACTTGACTGTCTGTACGTCTGAGTGAAATGTTACGAGATCCTCTGTATACGTAATTTGTATTTAACTAAAAACCGAAAATGTTTCAAATGGTTTGCATGATTGGTCCCCATATTAGTTTAGTAGTGATGAGTGGGCACAAATGAAACAATGTGATATTGTGTTTATAGAACTATATTTCGCTCTATACTGAGCAATAATATAGCATAATACAAAGATTTTTTTCCTCTTTTTTCTTATTTAATTAATTTATCACCATGAGTTTTTTTTTCTTCCCTGTTTATTATTATGAATAAACTTACAAAAGGTTTTTATTTTTAGGTATAAGCGTTTAACATGAATATGCTCAGTATTGTGCGAAATATAGTTTAATAAAAACAATATCACATTGTCTCATTTGTGCCCACTCATCAATACGAAAATGTTTTAATTTATGCGCCCTATATAAATCATAGGCGTTCAGCTATTGACGCTAAAAATCAAACTTACCTCAATCGAAATCCAAATAAATTACTTCAACAAGTGTTTACCTGAAAAAAAAATATTCGATTAAAACCAAGTATACTAATGGATAATAAAAATTAAAAAATTTAATAAAAAGATTTAGAGATCAATACACCAGATCAAAACTGCGTCTTAAAGCATATTTTAGAACATATCTTGACGTTTTATGAGGAAATTTATCTATACAAAGTATAATAATAGAAAAAAAATATAAAACAAGTTTGAGCAAATGATTTAGTGATTTAAATACCAGAGCCATTTTATGCTCTTGAAGCATAAAATGATCTATAATCAAGTTCTTAAGTCTCACTTAACTTAAGTCGTACCTGAGGTGTAGGGGGGGAGGTATAATTTGGCATGATAAATTCATACCAAAAATACTTCGTTAGTACAACTAATAATTTATGGTTTACCTTTATCCTATAATTCCTTACCTTTGTTAAACTCTGATGATGACTAATTTTTAGTCAAAAATTCAGTTATTTATAATAAAATAAATAATGGACTTTTGAGTAATTATTATTATTTTACAATTAGTTTAAAAAGAAACTTTTAAATTAAAAACAATGAGTAGGGAAAAGGATAAAAGATTAGACACTAAAATTAAAATTTGATCCATTGATTTAATTTTAATCAGAGACAAGCAGGATCGTAATAGAATTTTTGTCACATAAAAATTGCACTTTAACAAAAGTGAACAACAAAGAACCACCCATTGATTTACCGGCAAATAATACAGCTAAATTTTGTCAGACCCAGGAAAAATTTCAGGTTAGGGACAGGAATATTACGTAAAATAATCATACTGTTAGGTCCGCAGGGTAAATATCACAGAGATGTTATTAGTAGAGAAGCTCTTTCAGTTGTAAATTGAAAAATTAGAAAAGTAACCTGAACACCCTGGATTACCAATATAATCAAGTAAAGCAAATTATATAACTTATATCATAGAAGGTTTATAACAAGAAACAATACATTAACAATGCGCAAAAGGCCGACGTCGAGTGATTTGTTATAACCTTAACATTTATTTATAGTATGTTGCAATGAGGTTACAAAGACCCCCAAAAAGATTATACATACATAGAGATACATACTAAAGAGGGCATAACCTATCTCAATACATTAAGGGGTCTGAAACTTTTTTTGGGGCTCTCAAAGGCTCTGTGTAATCTCATTGAAACGTCCTTCAAGACTGAGTTAAGGTTATAATTAATACATTTATTTCGGTTTCCCGCACAATGATTGTGTTTGATTTGTATTTTTACTATATAAATTAATTTATATAAACGATTTACTATATAAATTACTGTGATTTTGTAGTGATTTTGATGATTATTGGATTATATTTACAATTGAAGGTGGCCAGGTTACTATTTCGATATTTCAAAATTTAACCTATAGGGCCCCTCTAGTAATAATATATCTAGGGTTACATATATATCAAATCAAAACAAAACTTGGCATGTGACGAAATGATAAGAAGGTTACGAGGGCTATTGTTTGTGAAAAATGTACGTTGCCATCAATCCAATTTGATGAAACTTGAAATGGCTTTAAAAGTAAGTATTAAAAATTCAGGTATGCGTAAGCCAAACGAATTGAAACCGGTTCAATCTGAGCGGCTGAAACGCAAAGCGTCGAGTCCGCGTAGCGTAAGTTGTCTTTATCTTAATCATAATAATAATAATAATAATAATAATAATGTATAATAACACTACAAATAATGATTTTTTAAGGAGAAAATGAGAATTAAGTAAAACCATATTTCATTATTACTAAACACTATAAAATTAAAACTTAGCAGTGATAGATGCAATTATAAGGTTAAAGGTTTAGATTGTCATTTGTCACGGCGTTTTGTTTTAGGGAAATCGTATGAATGTATTATACTTCGACAAAACATAAACCAAACTCGAGGTCTTCATTATTTCCTTACCATCCCCATAAATATCTGTCTGAAGCAGATCTCCAAAATCTTTGCTTTCAGATTTGAATAAAGCCTCACTCTCTCTCTCCTCAAAAACGCTCAATATTTATGGCACCCCTTTCAGATAAACACGGCTTTTATACATTCCACATTTTCAATAAGTGTTATGTATTATACATCTATAAAAATTATAAAGCAGTTTTTTAACATCTCCCTCATGTGTTCAGATGTTTTTTTAAATTATTTTTTCTCCAGTTTTTTTTACTCTCTGATGTGGAGGTTTTTAATTTTCTTTTAATTTTAATACCTACACTGGAAAAATATTATTAAAACATTTTACTAAATGGTTTCAATATCATAAAGATATCTGTTAAAAATTATGTAGTTTTTTAACCTTAAAAGAAATGTTTTTACTTCGAATCAATTATTAAGGCCTAATAAGTTGGGAAACAATTACACTAAATATTTTTTGAATGTTAAAAAAAAATTTATGATCGGTTATTTCATGAAGCCGTTTTATTCTCAAACTTTACGTCATGCAATAATTTTTTTTGCGTCGAGTAAAAATGACTTAAAACTTTCAAGTCAAAAATACCGTAAGGTCGACTAACCTCAGTTTAATAAAAAACTGTATTTGCTAAAAGGTAAAACATAGGTGCTAGTACTAAAATGCTAGCATCAGTAAATGCACTATTTTAATGCTTCAGCACAAAATAGTACTAAATTGTTATTATTATTAAGATATGAATATAACATGGACCTAATTCTCAAATTATACTAAAATTGTTTCACAGATACTAAATAAAAATATCACCCCTACATCTAGGTATGAGGAAACAAAAATAAACTTTTTAAAATATTTTTAATGAAAAAAAGGGGAAAACAGGTTGAAGTGAAAGACGAAAAATATAATTTTGATGTAAGTGAGTGAAATAAACTTTACAATGATATCTAACATACTGTAACATGGCTTCTCTTCGTGAATTCTTTCCCACTACAAACGTAATAAGACCATTCGTCATTATATTTGTATTAGTTTGGAATTTGGCACCTGTAGTGCTCTAAGAGGAAGAGGATAGCGTGAAGGGCACCATCAAAAATTTGGGATTGTTAATTAATAAGAATTATTGGGAGGTGGGAATCGGCACACATGTTTGAGAGCTCAAATCTACCGTGGACTTCTGAATAACCTGTGGCCATGTTTATGTAAAAACGATTGAGTGAAGAATTAAGGTAGATTTAAAAATAACAATAAAAAAATTTATCAAAATATAAAGACGATGAGGATTTTGAGACGAGTTTGGTTCATTCTGAGCATGAAATACGACATTCCTAACAACAACAATAGAGCAACAAAATCAATATTCAGTTCTTAAGGCCCTGCACTATACAGCCATAACTTCTATAATAAGTTGAAATCGTATTATTCAAACAATCCTGAAGCGGCCCTGATTTTTATTGTTTCGGCCCTCAGTATCCTAGAGTTTCTAGACACTGTCCCGACGATTGACATTGACGCTTTTAATTAGCGTCAGTAAATCAAGTTTAAAATTTTAAGCTAGAATAATTTGGCCAATGATCAAAATTGTGATGGTTTGAGAAAGAAACGAGAGGTTCATTTTGTAAGTAGTAAGATAGAAAATGATGGCCCCTACCCCAAGGCAATACTTAACGCCCTGGGTCTGTACAAAACAACACTTTATGGAAGAGCAACCGTTTTGTTAGTATCAACAGCTGAAGACGTGGTTGGAGCTACTATTCCAACCCATTTTAGAAACGTTGTGAGATACAGTTCGCAATCTTACCGACGCTGTTTTGGTCCACAACAGTTTATATTTCAACGCTGAAGCAGAAGAGCAGCAGAAGGGAGGTGCTTAGAATACCGAGATAGATCACTCTTACATGCCTTCAGACATGCTGGACTCTCATTCACTCACAGCTTCCTTCTTCTTATTTTGTTTTTTAATAAAAATATTTAAAAAATCTTTACGAGAGAGTATTATGTATGAGAGTGATCTCACACTAATGACTACAAGCTTTACAGCATAAATGGTCACAACTCAGTTATTTACACAGAAATAAATATTGGGTAATTCAATTATTTAAATATAAGTTTATATAATTGATGTGCAAATATTCGATGCTGTTAAACACAAGTGATCACACAAGTGCGATACTCTCTAACAACACGAGCTTAGGGCCCCTGGCTGCTTATTATCTCATCCGCTTGTCGCCGAAGCAATTTTCTCGGCTCGCAGTCACCCGTTTAGGCCACATACAGAGCGTAAAGGTAGAGGATCTCCTCACTAATTAGCATCATTCAACTCAAGCAATGTCGTAGAGGTTTTTAACCTAAAGGTGTACACAAACACACGCATATACATACATACATACATACATATATATATATATATATATATATATATATATATATATATATTATATATATATATATTTCCTTTGCGCTTTCAAGATGCTCCGTTTGAGCTAAAACGATATCAAATTAGCTTGCTATCTATCTAGCTTAGTAAAGTAGTAAAAATTCAGTTTATGCAATCGTTTTATGAAATATATCTCACAACACGGGATTCAAATTGAAATTAGCTAATTGTTTTTGCTAGCACAAGTTAGATAGAGTTTGAATCACAAGATCGTAGACTTAATTTAATGTTTAACGATTTATTTTTATAACTTGAATACATTTATTTTGACTCAAAACAGATTTTAATCTAATACATTGTTTTAGTCGGTCTATAATAGAACTTGGGAGTCGAGCCCTAGATAATTTAACATTTTTTATTTTTTCATACGACTTTCCTTGACTTAAAACTGATTTGAAGATAGTATATTTTTTGGATAAAAGTGATGTATGCACTATTGAAGGAAATAAATAAATAGATAAATAAATGACACTTCTTATCCTCTAGTTATTTCTCTAGGCTCTTCCTTAGGAACTAATTACTTATTTTGTCCACGGTTTCACATCAGGAATGAACTATTATGCGTCTCGGTATTATATTCCCTGGTTCGTACTGAATAGCTTGAGGAGAAAAAAAGATAATTTAACTTTGATGCACCAAACAAAAAAGAAATGAAGTACCAGGTGAAGAATTACTCATTTTACTGCCTTGACGCATTAGCTCAATTCGGTTTTAATCCTTAACGTACAATAAAATGTACTTCTATCAACTAAATCTTAACAAAATAACTGTTTATTTACTAAACAAATTACTCACAAGTAAACAAAAATATCTATACGAGTAATCAAGGTAACAAAACAAGATAAAAGTTTGTTTACTTGTAAGTAACAAGTTGTTAACGAGAGTTGTAAAGCTCCAAGTTAAGCTTTAATTAACGATTGTCAAGAACATAAAACTGTCATTGCTTTTAACTAATAAATTTCTTTATTACTGCCGTGTTCTGTGGGATAGTTTTATATCTGCTAGGCAAATCGTAAAATAATATTCAACTATCATGGTTTATTTAGTTCTGTCTCGAGATTAAATTGTTTATGTTACTTTTATCATTTATACTCTTAGTATACAGGAAAAGTATTGTAAGTATAATACCCTATAATATATTGTAATATACCTATAATATATACCCTACATCATATAATATAATACCCTATAATATATTCTATAATATACCTTATAATATAATACCCTATGATACATCATATAATATAATACCCTATAATATACTCTATAATATAGTACCCCATAATATACCCTATAATATAATACCTTATCATGAAGTACCCTATAATATACCCTATAATATAATACCTTACAATATAGTACCCTATTATATCATACCCTATAATACACCCTATACTATATATTATAAGTAAAATAGTATAATGCCCCAGAGTAGGTTTTGGATAGTTTTTTGCGTTTTGTGCGTGTTTGTTATTATCGTAGCTCCCAGTATGTTTGTAGAAATTTTTTGACGTCATTGACCAGCAAAATGACTCAGCAAAATTTTTACTGAAGACTCATAAAACGCTGAAAAATGTTTTGATCGAATTAAGCAAAACTTTCCATAGAAAAGAGCCAAGTTTTATAAAAAAATAGACCGAGGTACCCCGTCCCAATTTTTTCTTATAAGCATGTATGAACGATTTAATAACACGTTACATCAATTTTTTCAAAAATGATCAGATTGAAGACTTTAGAAGGGGGAACTGCATAAGCAATAATCGGGTTCAGGATACTTCAGAACTTTATCTCACTAAATCGGACGACATCACTACTTCGGACTCGATTCGCTCGTTCTCAAACATTATCAATCGTTTTATTCCTAACGGTGTTCTATTTAGGTACTGAACACGCTCGACGTTTAACACTTGTGATCCAAGTATAAATTTGTCACCGACGTAACTTTTCATAAAATAAATTAGCAAATAAGTTTTATTTCAATACAGCTAGTATATCAACGATTTTTGTTTAATCACTAATGTTAAGTACCATCAAGCTAGATGAGCAATTGCTAGGAATATTTCTTTCTTAGGACGAGCAGAGGGAGTCCGAAGTCGTGAATACAATGTAAATTTGGTGTATTCCATATTGTGAGGACAAGCGAATCAAGTCTGAAATAATAAGGATGATTGAAGCAAAGATATTTTGAGAAAAAGTTTTGAACTACCCCACACCAAATATGTTTGTATCTATGGGTTGGAGGGTAGACATAGGTTGAAAAAGTATGTTGTATGTCACAACAATGCTTCCCTCCTTTCTAATGGAGACAGGGAAATAAATGATAGCATACTAAAAATTGTAGTATGGTTATATTTGTTAACAAAATTAGTTGCAGATATTGTAAATTTAATACGATTTTATTTATCATACAGACCATTTTTCTTATTGCCTTAAAATTAAGTTGATTTAATAATTTCTCTTTTACAAGTTACTTGTTTACGTGAAACAATAAAGAAGTGAAAAAACATTAGTAGCCATGTAGCGAGTTAGTTTCCAGCTCTATTTCTCGTTCGAACCATAGAAAAATATATTTTATTCGAGAATTTATCATAGAGCTTATTTTTTTATATCCTAATAGGTAATCCAATAATATTTTATAGGTTAGTTTTTCGAATATATTTTTTATAGGATATAGTTTATAAGATTGTTTATATATGGGACGTAGTTGGGTGGTAATTTTATTTTTGAAGCGTTGCACTTTGTCAAAGAGAGGGAGAACTGCTTGAGAATGTAGATTTATTTTATCTCTAATGGGAAAGATAAGATGTTGAGGACGATGACTATGCTCGTAGGTTGGCTCGTAGCTAGGCTGGAAGCTAGCATCCTATACCGTCGGATTGATAGCCTTCCACCTTTAGCCCAAACCCATTTACATTTATATGAGGCCAAAGCCTTACTGCTTCTTGCTTTTTTCGACCTAAAAACTCTTCGCCCTTTAAATGCAATCTTGATAGCATCTCCTAATAATGCCTAAGCGGGATTTACACCTCGAATCTAGAATCTAAACCACTTATTCTTTTTCTGATACAACTTCAGATGTATTAGCTATAAGTAATGTTAGGTTGGGGAATAGCAACACAACAGATATTCCCATTCTTATTTAGATTCGGTTTAAATTCGTTTTTCTTTTCAGATAGCGATCGTTTACAAGGTTTTAGCATTTCCATAAATATTAAACAATTTTATTTGGAAGAAATATAAGAATTAAGGGAGGCGAGGAATAGCTAAGCTATAAGATTACAGTCTGCTACGTTGGCGCTAATGACCTGTGGCCTCCACACAATAAGCCCTAAACCCTAACATAATATTTCCTATCGATTAAACATTTAGAAGGAAAATATACACTGATACAAGAAATGTTTTTTCTTAGCTAACGATATCATATTATGCTAGTCTTAAGCCTCGACCCATAGAGTACGAGTAAAAATAGAAGTATCATCACATCCAAGCAAGACAGGAAAACCCTTATAAGAAATTTTTTCTAGACTTGACCATACATTTTACCACTTTTTTGCATGTTTATTTTCGAAATTTATAAGTCAGTCACAAAGCATCTTGAAAAATTTAAAACTCATAGTGGTGTTCATTGTTACAACGCTAGAAACAAGTCTAGCCTGTAATACTCTCTCCAGGTCTGCTTTGTTTAAAAATCCCCCCATAACATTTTAATAGTTTGCTACAGTAAACTACTGCAACAAATCAAGCAAGCTACAAATATAATGTCGTTCACAAGCAATTAAATGCTTTGCTGTAGCAAAAGCGTATTATAATGTACTAATAAAACAATATTTACTATTAAATTTTTTTGATTTCGCTTTTGCCTTTTAGCAAATTTTCATAATAAAAATGAAGCTTATGAGGTTGTTTGTATATTTTTAAGTTGTTTTTACTGTGTTCGTATAATTTTTTTTGTATGTATGACAAGTTATATCGTTGTAAAGCTGAAAAACAATTATTATTGTTATATCACCCTTAAGTAATACTTGGTTTTAAAGCACCATAGGTACCTAATTTCGTATTGAGATAATACAAAATAGATATATTTATGACATAGATACGTCAAATTCGAGGAAACATCTATGATGACTGGGCTAAATTAGATATAGTTAGATTATTAAGGAATAGAGCTGGCGTGGGTAACAGCAAACAGATACTCTACTCTCTGTACTTGAACAAGAAGAAACAATGAAAATACCCTGGTAAAGATGCTTTAGTAAGAGTATTAGCATCATTAGGAGAGACAACAGTATCTTGGAGTGCAGCTATATAATACTCCTTCAAAATACAATAAACGAGAACGAATATAAAACAAATGTTTTACCAATAAACAAAACAAAAATCAGCAGAAAAAAATGAAGTCACATTAAAAAGGTTACCTTGTTATGTGAGATTGGAAATCCGGTAACAACAACATGGAAAGTTAATCGTATCAAATACCCCATAATTGTTCCAGGTACATTTCTATAAATGACATGCTACCGGAATGTTGCATGAACAACTTAAGAAGCATTCGTAATCATTCGATGGCTCGACAAAATGTCATGTCCCACTCTGATTCGTTATGTCTAACTCATCAGGGCGCCAACAGAGCCTGAAATCACTCTGACCTTCAATTAATTCCGAAGAATATAATATATTTTTATTGTCAATATATAACATTTTTCCGGGGTAAATTTCATCATCGCCTAGCGCCTGGGCAGTGCTTTTTCCACAGCCTGTCTTTTCCTTCGGCTAATTTTAAGACTCGTCTGCGAAATTTCATTTTGCTGCCTAGCAGAGGAATATGTATACTTATCCCAATAAAGAACAAGTTTAAAACAATACGAGTTAATAATATCAGTTTATTTTTTTTTTGGGTATAATAAACTTTTAAACACTATATAATGGTGAGCGCGCTATTAGAAATTTAAATAAGAAAGAAATTAAAAAATGTCCTGTTTACTTAAGGCAAGTAATGTTTAATGATTCACCTCTAAATAAGTAAGCTTCTAAATACATTTCCTTGTTTAAGAAACAAATGAAAGAACTATTATCACGGAAGAAATATTTGTCAATCAAGAATTTATAAAAGATATTTTACTTAATTACTTATGTTATCTAACTTAGCTCTTAATTAAATTGTTTTTGTATATATTGACATGTTGTAATCTCATATTGTTCTATGTAGATAAAAAAATGAAATATTTATTACTATTTATTTATTTATCAACGAATTTTTATCTAACGTTTCTTTTGTTTTTCTTACATATTACTAGTCGATAAATACGTTTTACGAATTTAATCATCCACGCATGACGTCTAGAAGAAAAATAAATTGAAAACCATATTTCCCTTTCAAAAGTATGACATCAATACAAGAAAATTATATTGCTTATTTTTTTTAAATAAGCAATATACCTCTACACAAAGATTTATAAATCTAAAAGAGAGGAGAAGGAAAGAAATTTTTATTCCGGGAAAAAGTTTATTGAAGGAGAGGTATGTAAAATGATTGTATGTCTTTGGTATAAGTTTGCTGTTTCATAATGTCGGGTATAAGATGGGACAGAAACAAGGAATTGCTTCTTTTAGCCATGGGACGGCAAAAACTCTTCATTCCACCCTAGTTACTTTAATGGGCTCATATTAAAAAAAAGATATACCCGATTTTATTGAATTTAAAATAGGAAATAAATTACTTTATTTTTTTCAGCGAATTCTTTTCTAAAAGAATTTCGCTAATGGGATGAATGATGGCCGTTGAACCCCAAAAAAATGTCAAAGTAAATGCTATTGATACATAGAGATATTATTACTAGAGTGGCCCTATAGTTCAAATTTTGAAACATCAAAAAAGTAACCTGACCACTTTCGCTTATGAATATAATCGAATAATTAGTACAAAATTACAATAAAATATATGGTATAGCGATAAAAATACAAATCAAAACACAAAAGATATGCGGGAAGCCGAAATTAATTGATTTATTATAACCTTACCTCACTCTAAAAGGAGGTTGCAATGAATGAGGTTACACAGAGCCCCTGAGAAACCCAAAAAGATGTTTCAGGCCTCTGAATGTAATGTGATAGGCTATGTCCCCTCTAGTATATATCTCTATATTTTGATACATATTAGTAAAGGATTAAAGAAACATCACATTAGCTATTTGTTTCCTAATTTTCTAATGGTATCCACTTAGAAAACAAGAGCTTAATATTTTAAAGAGCAATAAAAACAGGTAACCAAAAACGAATCACAGCCTTGAATACATCTAACTTTATAAAAGTCTGACTGCCTCCGTGGCCGAGGTCGTAAGAGTGTTAGTCTATACACTGACCTTTGACACCACGGAGGTCTGGGGTTCGCATCCAGGTTACGCTCTCAGTTTTTATAAAATTATTGTTAGATAAATGATCGCCAACTTTAAAATACACTTTGAGTATAGTTGCTACTAACCCGAGGTGGTTCCCGCAGGTTTATCCCGGACGAGCAGTAAGGCTCGTCCGGAATAAACGACGGACGAGCCGCTATATATTAGTGTTTAAAGATTCTGGTGCGTGGTCTGCATGCCGGGTAATTTCCTTTGGAATGTGTGTTTCAACAATCCATTCCTTGTTTAAGGTTCCGGTCTATGCATTATAATATGAGCAGTTACTCAATTATCACATTAGTACCCTCGCTCTCTCATTTTTTCGTAATAAAAAGGCGTATGTTTGTTGTATTTTTCAAGCTCATAATAATCCTGTTGGTTATTGGTTATACAAAACTATGCCTCTAAAATTAGTAGTTATATGAACTAGTTTCAAGCTTTGTTGGTGTTTATTTTAAATGTTCTAGCGCATTTCCTTTGAAAAATACAAAACATGTGTACGATAACGCTTGATAATTGAGTAACTCCTCAAGTTAAAAAGCATAAACCGGAAGCAAGAAATAGATTGTTAAGCACGGAAAAACGCCTCCCAAAGGAAACTCTCTCAGCATGCGGACCGAAAATATTTAGAAATAATTTGTAATTATTTACTTCTGTAATGTAATATAATGTAATGTAAAAGAGGTATATGTTACATAATTATGTACTTATGTAATGTAAAAGAAGGAACGCAGGCGCTTTACATCTGACCAGGTTTCTCACTCACAAAGTTAAGCGAATTTCTAATATGACGCGTATGTAATTGTTTGGATGACAAAAGTGGAAATGGGGAGTAGATTTCGATTAGTTTAGTGGTTTCAAAAAGTATCTGTTGAAATGGTTGTGTATATATATATATATATATATATATATATATATATATATATTCTAGACTTATTTTATAGATAACAAAATAGATTATATCATTCAGGTTGATGTTCATAATTTCAAAGTTAGCACTTCTAATCATTATTTTCTGATTCAAAGCTCAGTTTCTACTAATTTGTATAACGTTTCGGTGCAATTCTAGTCTTAAGGTTTGCAAGACGTATTTTTTCGTTAACAGGGACCGACCTCCAAATCAGATTTTTGCACACTTCTGGGTCCACCTCCCCCTATATTGTTTGATTTTTCTTACTGTTTTGTTAACTTACTTGACTTATTGCATATAGTCCAAGAGCGACCCTGAAAAAATGTGACTCATTTTGTACAACATCAAACCAAATTTTTCTGAAAATATACCTTAAATTGTGGAGGAAAAGCAAAGTCTGCATATCCAGAGTGGATATGCAAAATCCCAGAGTGGAGCCCTTCATATGAATGCGCTTGCTCGACCTATTAAAAGATAGCACAATTTCCAGTTATCTTGTTATAAGTGGTTACTTATAGGTTCTGTGCAAAACACAAAGAGAACTTTTTTTAAAGCTGATAAAATTTCCTATAAAACGAGTGTTTTTTCGTCAAAATCGGATAAATACAACTAAAGTTATGACATTTGGTAAATGGCTAAGAAATATACAAAAAGCCAATATTTTTATAAAGAAATTTGATAATTTTGCATGAATTGACCATTTTTTTTATTGTGATTGAAAGAGCCATAACTTTGGTTGCAGTTATCCAATTTTGATGATTACACACTCGCTTTATAGAAAATTTTAAAAAAATTTTCCTTCATATTTTGCACACGGCTCACAGGGAACCACTTATTTCAAGAAAACTGAAAAAATATTCTCTTTTTTGTGCATTTTTTTGCCATTTAACAAGTGCCATTACTTTAGTTGCATTTATACGATTTTGGCGAGAAAACACTTGTTTTACATGCAAATTTATCAGCTTTAAAAAATGATGTATTCATGTTTTGCACACGACCTACAGGGAACCACTTGTTGCAAAAAAATTGAAATTTATGCCACTTTCTAAAATTTTGAGCATGCGCAATCATATGAAGGGCTCCATTCTGGATAGGCAGACTATGTTTTTTCTTCATAATTTAAGGTATATTTCAGAAATATTTGGTTTGAAGTAGTACAGAATGAGTCACATTTTTTCAGGTCCGGCTCTTGGACTATTACTTTTGTGGTCTTAACAATAAAACATTTATTTATTATTATTAATAATTATAAAATCCGCCATATTAACGATTTTTTAAAGAAAATTCGTCAAAAAAACCACGCAATTTTAGTTAATAGTTAGTTAGTTGATAACAATATTAGTTAATATATGTTTAATTTGTGTCTTACATAATCTATTTGACAATAATTCTGTTGCATTAAGCATATTGTAAGTCATTATTATTTCATATGTTTCTATAGCACATCGACAGATTAGCATATATTATTCTAGACTCTTGCATATCTATTATTTAAGTAAATATCACTTGCCCGACTAGTTACTTATTTACATCAGTTGAAAGTTTCCGCTTCAAATACTAATGTATTTACTTAATTATTAACTCTTTTAAAACAGCCGCTAATTACAGCTGAAATAGGACTGAAGTAAATGTGACAAATGAGATCCATTGGCAGTTAGTAAGATTAAAATTGCACAGACTTTTCTACGCTATTAGAATTTTTATACCTAATGTGCTTGGTTTTTACAGATTGACAAAATTAAAATAAGTCCTTAGTATATGGCCTTCCTAATTTCTGTAATAAAGAAATAGTTATTTATATAACTAGGCAGAAAAGAGGAAATTTGCTGACTGGTTTCAAATTTTGCATCGCGCGGTAGGCAACAGGAATTATCAGCAGAGGTGAAGTCGAGGCAGATAATTTATAATTTGATTGCCGAGGAGCAGCCGATGTAGATAATGCCATACATAAGTCAGTAATTTTTCGTTTCCTGCCTTATTCCATACGATATTTTATCTACTCACCATTGGTGAGAAGGGCCCAATGAATGGTGAGTCACATATAAGATATATATACATAAGATATAGAGAAGAAACTCGAGGCAGAGCCCTCGCTCTAGATGAGCTTTACATCTACTGAGGGCTCTCACCAAATTAAAAACAGTTGAAAACAATTAAACTTCAAAATTAATCTTGTGTTATCAACATAAAAAACATGTTTTTGTAAAAATATTTTTGTACATATTATTTTTGGTGAAAATAAAGAAATTATTATTATATATCTTGAAGAGATTCTGTTTGGCCAACGACAAGGAACGTTGATAGATGGGCTCAAAAAAGACGATGAGTTTTGCAGTACATAAGGGGGAAAGACATGCAATTGACTCAGCAGATGAACTGCGTGATTAGGAAAGAAGAGACCATACCCAGGAATTTAAATATTACCAACGTCAAAACTTTTTCAATTTCTATCATTAAACATATTTAATCCAGTTGAACTAATTTTGTCCTTTTACATGTGGCTCAATTCAAGGTATAATTATTTGTGTACAGGAAAGAATAAAGTTGATAAAGTTGTTTAAAAATATAAAATCTATTTATTTTAACGTAGTTTACTTCAATAGTCGTGACAATTTAAATAAAAATCACATGTATGGTTCAATATTTTACGACATTAAAATGCCTATACTATTGCAGAGAAGAATCTTATCACATTATACAGGATTTTATAAGATTCCAATGCTCTGAGAATTCTCCAGAGCAGTCCAGTTCTCATTGGAATAGATTGTCAATTTTTTGGCAAATAAATTCCCTTACATCTCGCTATATGCAAATTTTCGATTAAAAAACGCCTTCGAGAGTTATTGTTCGCCATACGCAAGGGTAGATACCCTTACAAACAAACACACAATTATAGTTGCAGTGCACGCAAGATCCTACAGACCCTCGACCCTCGAATATTATTATTAGTATTTTATTTACACCTTATTTAGTTCCCTTATTCCCTTTCAAGGAATGTAAGTAAGACTATTAATATCTGGCAAAAATAAAACTGAAATCTTGGAAACTCATTCTGAGACGCTAAAAGCCCTTCGCTTAGAATATTATTATGATAAAATAAACTGTTGAAATGGGTTTTGATGAAACTGATAAGAAGAATTCATGAACAGAAATTTACAAAGCTGTGATTTACCAATAAAGGAAATACGGGAAACTTGAGAATTAATAATAATAATAATAATAATAAATTATTTATTTACACATTATAAATTAATACAAAAATTTGTATTAATTGTATATACTTAATTTTTTGTAATGTTTATTTGTATTTGATTAATAAATATATCCAAATTCCTAGAGTTCTAAGAAAAAATACAAAAATGCAGCCTATATGGATGTAATATTCAAATGGAGCATGTTAAAAAAAATGTATACATTTGGACATAAATTTATGCCATAAGGAAGCAAAACGGAATCGATTCCTCCAAGTCCCTTCCCCCTCTACATCCAAGCAACTTCATCAGACGTTTTCTTGATGAAAATTCGCTAATAGTGGTTACTCTGCTTTTGCAAATCACCCTTACACGACACTATAAAGAATATAAAGCAAGTATACAGTAAGATGTAGGAGATGTATATAAAAGGGACAACAAAACATAGAGGGGAGACCCTAAGCAAAGAAAAGCCTACTACACATAATATCCCCCCTGCCTCGCCCCCACCTATTCCCTTTACCCCATATCTGTAATATTAATCTTCTCTATAAATATATGTGCTTAAATAAATATTGATACCGCTTTTCCCAATTCAGGACAAATACCTTTTCATGCGAAGGAATCGTACAAAATAAATCACGTTGTACAAAAATGTTATACAAGGTTTTTATAAATAAAATTTAACGTTTGTAGACATTTCTTTTACACTGTGACAAATGAATTTCAGGAGCAAATTTTTATTTCTTAATCTATAATATCTGGTGGAATTGATTTTGTTTTTATGGTAAAATATTGTATTTATTGTAATGTCTATTGGAGAACGTTTGTAACAAGTAATCTATGTAGTAAGTAATGTATGGTTAAAAATCGGTTTCGTATGAAAGCGTTTGTGCACAACAATCAATTGAAATGAGTAAATAAATAATTTATTATTATTATTATGTTCTTAAACTCGATTTTCAGATTGATGTTCAGCAATCTTTAGTGAACATATCAAATATTTAATCAGTGAAAATCGGATTCGTATAAGAAACTTTGCAACAAGTAATATTTAAGAGAGCATCGAGATATTTTATCGGAGCACATATAGGGTGACGCGAAAATTTGAAAAATTATTTTTAGTTTTCCTCATTTATACCGTAGGTATAGGTAAAGTAATGTGTTAGTAAAAAAATCCGAAACCGGGATGACAATGGAATTATCCGTTTCAGGCGTTTTTAATGCCTCCTGAGTATTTTTCTCGAAGTTGTCTGTCTGTATATATGTGTGTGTGTTTCTGTTATCATCGTCACGCCCAGTGTATTTATGCTAGAAAGTTAAAACTTTGAACAAATACCAGTCTACCGCTGTAGTTATGCTATACGGAAAATATTTTTTTGACGTCATTAACCCGCAATAATAACGGCAAAAATTTCAAAAAATCATAAAACAAGGAAAATTGAGATTTGACACGCATTTAGCTATGTATAAGACTAATATGTGCCAAGTTTTATCTCATGATCAGCATTAGTTCAATTTTTATTAAATGACTTGTGTCATCGAGTAGATAGGAAGTAGTTAAGACTTCCTACATCAAGTATATAGGGAATTACTCAAGTTTCCTTCATCGAGTAGATTGGGAAGTAGTTAAAACTTCTTGCATTGAAGAGATAGGGAAGTACTCAAAGTTTCCTACATCGAGTACATAGAGAAATACTCAAAGCTTCCTACATCGAGTAGATAGGGAAGTAGTTAAGACTTCCTACATCAAGTATATAGGGAATTACTCAAAGTTTCCTACATCGAGTAGATTGGGAAGTAGTTAAAACTTATGCATTGAAGAGATAGTCTCAAGTTCCATAATCGAGTACATAGGGAAGTACTCAAAGTTCCTACATCGAGTAATATCAAAGTGTCTACAAGTAGGGAAGTACTCAAAGTTTTCCTACATCGAGTAGAAGGGAAGTAGTTAAAACTTCTTGCATTGAAGATATACGGAATAAAAGTTTCTAATCGAGTACATAGGGAAGTACTCAAAGCTTCCTACATCGAGTACATAGGAAAGTAATTGAAACTTCCTACATCGAGTAGTTGTTAAAACTTACTATCAAAGCAATGCCAATTTAATTTTTGCACCTTTTAGTTATAGTGGAGTTATCTGTCATTTATTTACACTGCATTCATTTCTTCTTTTGTTTTATAGCAGTTGAAGAAAAGAAAATTCTCCAACAAATCATGATACATTTTAAACAAAATTAAAATAAATGTATTTAAAGTCATAAATTTTGTTTCACCTACATCAAAGTAAGCTAAATAACTATACCTATTATATTTTACCCTTTAACTAAAGCTTATTAAAACCGTTCAATACTATTTGATAACTCTTTTATAACAAAAAATATCTGCATGTCATTTATTTTTACAAGTTTTTACGATAAGGAAGGATATTTAACATCCAGCAATGGACAGTAAAAAGTCCAACAAAGCGGAGTTAAAAAAAGTTTTTATGTGAAACTTTTGATTACCTCGAGAGTAAGTTGGCACTAATAACAGGTTAGCACGCGAGTGTATCGCTATCGTACTCTAACCATCTAATATTGATTGGCTAACAAGGTAATAAAATCAGGGTGTGAAAAATACTTAAGGCGACGTAAAGTATACATTTCTCAATCTGACTTGGTCCTGCACAAGTTTATCTCCTTTAAATGGGTTTCTTGAGTCACACTATTCCCAAAAAAAGTGTTCTTTCTTCAGTAAGGAGGTTAGGTTTACTTTAATCCCTGTTATACAGAACGTGAAATGCAAATTTGTATCCACTGTAAAAAGGAGAGTTTTTTGTGATAAGAACTAAAATGTGTACACATGGTAGTTCATCTATTTGTCGCAAGGATCGCTGAAGACTTCATTCTAGTCGTAGTTCAGCTATAGTTCCCCTAGATGAAACTGTTTTAACAGTATGTATTTCTCTCTGTTATCTATTTCTTGTTTCTTTACAATCAATATACAATTTAAATTAATTACATATTTTTATTTATTTAATAGAATGTATTGGTAGCAACTCGAACAGAGTTAAATACTTAAACGATTTAAGAGGTAAATCTCAGAAAAAAACATGCACTACATGGCAGTGATTGACTTTTTTACCTCGGCACCTTTTACTGACTCGCTTCGCTCGCCAGTAAATATAGTTGCTACGACAATAAAAGATTTACTTCACAGTCTATTCGCATAATATACTATTATTTCTATTAAATAAATGATTAAAATAAATTAACAAAAAATATTATTTATGGAGAAAACCCCACTATAAATGATGAGTAACTTAGAGAAACAGGTCATTGTAGTGAAGCAAAGCCTATGCCTCTCATTCTATAGTCTACTTCAGCGAGTCTAAAGTCGGGTTGCAGTGTAAATTTGATAATTTAATAGGTTTCAGTACATTAGATAATTTGTATATTCTGAGGACGAGCGAAGCGAGTCCGAAGTTGATTGAAGAATGATTTTAGCGAATTCGATAGGTGAAGAAAAGTTCCTAGATACCCTGAACCCAATTTCGTAAGTTTGTTTGTAAAATTTTTACAAAACAATAATATACCAGCCTCAGCTTGGACCTCGGTGGGTAATTTCCATAACCTTTATTGTCTACGTCTCGGCGGCTAATTTATACAACTCGTCTGCAAAATTGCATTTTGCTCCCCAGTAGCATAATATACTATTACCAGCTCAGTGGGGTTTACTTGGTCATTTACATGTGTTATGCCTGTATATTTTAATTACACAACTCTTAAGACACACCTATGATTTTCTACAGCTTCCATTCTCTGGTCTCAAGGATCAAGTAAGGCCAGTACCGAGGTTATTTGATAAAAATAAATTAAAATACTTCTTCATCTCATAAAAAGAGATAGAGAACAAAATAGAAAATTAGAAATCAATGTGAAAAGTAATTAAATTAAATAATATAGAAGAAAAAATAATTACATAAAGCACGACTAGCAGGGTATAAACCCTACGGGAACCACCACAAATCCCTTTAACATTTTTTTTTAATTAACTATCCAAGAAAATTTTCATAACAACACGTACACGCATTTTCAAAAAAAGACAAAACCAAAAAAACGTTTATTACTTATTTTAATACCCACCTCATTTACCGGGTAACAATAACCCTTTTAAAATATTAAGTCATGGTAATTACATTATGTAAATATTACCAAAAAAGAGTTCCTAATGTCCAAATCATAAGGAAAATGGATTAAAAAGGATGGGAAAGGGTTCTCGGATTATTATGTGTTCTTTTAAGTTTTCCCCTGAAGAAAAATCACATATTTCAGATCCCCTAAACAACCATATACGTCAAAAGAAATTATGTGCAGGTTTAAATTTGCAAAAAAATTAATTATATCATAAAATAAAATAAATGAATAATTTTATTTTAAATTAAAATTAATTTAAATGAAATTATATAGAATGATATATATAGCATTTTTAGCAATAAAGGACTTATTTTAAAGATTTATTTTATAATATTTTAGATGATATTAATACTATAAATACTATATTTTACCAGTTTGGAAAAATTAGTGTTAAACATTTTAGACACTATAGTCACAAGTTAAGTAAAAAAAAATTATTTGTTTAATAATTTTATTGTTGTTAGGTATGTAAGATATATATATATATATATATATATATATATTAATATATATAATATATATATATATATATATATATATATATATATATATATATATATATATATATATATAATATATAATATATTATATATATATATATATATACGTTTCAAAGATCTAAACAGATTTCTAAAGGTCTTCTTGGATAGAGCACAAATATTTTGTAACGATGTTTATGAACAACAATGTAAATAATTTGTTTTTATTCATTTTTTACAGAATTAATAAATTAACTTATGCACGTATTATAAAAGAAAATTTATTATTTCATATTAATTTAGATAATACTTAATTATATATTATCGTTAGTTATATATATATCATAAACTAAAAAAAAGTAGGAACTTTATGAAAGATTTTAATTCATACCCCAAGTATGAATACACGATATGACTTCTCCCCCAAAGCATTGTACTAAGATACAATGAGAAAACCATAAATTCTTAGCCGAGGACAAAGCAAGCTAGCTAGGAAGCCAGCAAGCAAGCTATACTAGTGTTTCCTTCCCACACCAACCTAGCCTCATCCATTAGTTCAAGTCAAGACATTCACATATATACCTATTATACCACTTTCTTTCCCTTCATTTCATACATTCCTCTTTTTTTAAGTCCAATATTTAAGTAGTTCATTTTATAAGCTAATTCATTTTAATAAATTACTTGTTTTTTTTTTAAATAATAAATGCAACGTGGTGTTTATAAGAAGTAACCAAAATAAAAACTACCTAAATATAATTATTCTCTCCTCTTATCGTAGCCGCTTCACGGTTTTAGTGTTTTGTAGCCACGGCGCCTCTTAGCGTGACCACTTCGCGGTTTTAGTTTTATTTGTTTTGTATTATTTGTTGTTTTATTCTTATGTTTAGAGAATTTCAGGAAAATCGCTTATGCGGTTCTTCGAATAAAAAAAGTAGACATTTGGAGGAATAGGGGAGGATCAGTTCAGGTAAGCCTCCTGATATGGCTCAACATAATGTGTGTGTGTGTGTGTGTGTATAAACGATGTGATGATCAGGAAGCGAATTTGATTAAATACTAATCGCCGACTTAATTAAATTCGCCGGTGCCCGAATCAGCTTATTAATTAAAAACATTAAAAAAAAGCCAAAAAGAGAACAATCAAGAGTTGCAAGGTTATGCCCAACTCAGTTGGTAACACTATTATGGCCGTGGCTAAGTAAAAACACAAAACAATATTTGAACAATATTTACGAGACGCACAGAGGCCAGACCTTTTAGTAAATAAAAAATCCGCAGTAGGGATGAATAGGGAAAGAGAAAAAGGTAAGCACGCCACCAGACACCAGACTCAAGGAAGGAAAGGCCTCTTTTAAGGCCCCTCAAATATCTAAAAGTGACAGATAAGTTCCTTAATCTTAATAAGCCAATAAGAAGCATGCCCAGCACATAAATAAAATTATATAAAAACTGAATTACTTAAACATTTTGTATATAAAATGAAATCTGAAACCCTAAATAAAAATCTATGGACTCAATGGCCGAAAAAATGATAATAACTATACTGAAAAAATTTGAGATTTTCTTGATAAATAAGTATAACCTAGATAAGCAACAAGTAAATTAAAAATCAACCTAATTACTAATAATCAGTAAATATTAGAATTTTGGAGCCCCTTACAATAGTATCCTGTAGACGATCTTCTGTCTGCCCTAACCATATACTACTGGCTCACACACACACACAATAATATATATATATATATATAATATATATATATATATATATATATATATATATATTATATATATATATATATATATATTCAAATAAATAATAAATAAAATGAAAAATAAATGGCGAATGGGCACTAAACTTCTAGTACCTACCGCAAAAGAGGTGATGATGGTGAAGGGTAGAGGAAGGTTTGTTAGGAGAGAAGATGTAACCCACAGCAGATTGTATGCTAAGATTATCCAAAACCAAACTGGTTGGGTCTAACCTGACAGCAGTGTAAATGTTCACTAAATTAGTGGTCAGTAACCAAAATTACTGGAAGCAACAATTTCCTAAGAATTAGGCACACTCAGCCAACCAGAACTACTGCAAACCGGAAAACCAGGTAACTTAACTTCTACCACTATTGAACTAACTATCCACTATAAAATGGTCTCCACCATTAATCCAACTTAGTTGGGGCCATAATTCACTGGAACTTTGCCTAAAACAAATCCTATCACATGGCCCAAACCTAGCTCGTCAGAACTTATACTCTCTGGTTACATCCCAGTTTTCTACAAATAAAAACAGTGCTACCAACTTAAAAAAAAAAAACTAAATAAGAACACCTAACAATAAGAACCAGCTAACAAGCAATGGCTCCAAAATTTAAACACTAAATTATAAAAACTAATTTCACACAGTTTGAATAACAAACAGAGCAATTGCTAAAATATATTAAAAACCTTAAAAAGAAAATCTATTAATTTAATGTCTGTATTAGTAGTAAGTCGAGAAGAACATAAACCACTTTGAATGTATAAGGATGAGGCACTGAAATATCAGGCGGAAGTCGTGACCTCGGTTGGAGATGATTCTCAAATAAATAATCAAAGAAGCATCAAATTTTTACGAGAAATGGTTTTATTGCCATTAAATTTTCAGCAAAGCTGTCCAAAACAATACACTGTAATGTTATTCTATATCAGTTTATAGTTTTATTGAGGACCGTAGGTTGAGCTGACGGCATAAATACAGATTCAGGTTCATTTAGATCCGATATAAAAAGCCTTCTTCTTGCTTTTGAAAGCCATATGATTTCACTAAAGGTGAAGAGGGTAGTGAACTCTAGTAACGCCTTAGCTACCACATAAGATTACAGTTTTAAAACACTTAATTCTAACATGTTTTACACTACATAGAGAAAGAAAAGAACTTAAATAAACACTCGTAATTATTTTGTCCACTTATTTTGAGTCGTTAATTATTTCAAGAAAAAAAAATGAGTAGACGGGTAATTGTTTGGGTTGTAATAACAGTCCTACCGAGAGGTAGGTTGGGAACTTAATCCAATGTAAAAACCGGGCAAGATAAAACTTGAGCCCCCTACCAAGAATAATCTAACAATTGGATTATAACCTTTTTGTGTCAGAGAATTTTTTTAACGACCGTGTTAAAAAAGGACAGTAGACAAGGAATGGATGCTTTATTCATTCTCTGAAAAATGAAACAAAAGCAGAAAAAAATGTAAACGCATTACAGAAAAAAATGGCCTAAATAACAGAAACTTAATTGCTCGGATTTGTCGAAAGAGTGTGATATTACCTGTTATAATTTACATCGCTCGGTGCAATAAAATGTATTCAATGAATTGAGAAAAAATTCTGTGTTTATCTTTCGTTTTATAGTTTTGTTTCCTGTTTCCCAATAATAGGAAAAGAAGCACTGCAATAGGAAAAAATTGACACCCATTTTATTTATCAAATGTCCACGTAACTCAACCAAGTATGAAACTTGGAACAAACTCGAGTTCTATGAAAGAGAGAACTTATTAGTTTTCTGAGGAAATCCAACAGGGTGAGTTAAAATAGTTTCCATTTTCAATTCAATTATTTATTCTCGAAGCATAAATGAAAAGCCATAAATATAGAATACATTTTCATACTAGGGAGCTCCGGCTTGCATCTACGAGATGTCTCTAAGTAGATAAAGCGTTTCGCTCTCGCTAACCCAGTCGATATTTTGTATGTTCTACTCCCCTTTTGGTGAAAAAGACTTAATATAAAAGCATGAAAAACTGGGTAAATTTGGTTTTAGAATTGGTAGACTTGGTTAATGACTAGGGGATTTTTACCAAGTTAGAGTCCTGAGTAAAACCTTGCCTTGGTCTTATAGTTATTTATTGCTTTTAATTTTCACTTTAATCTTTTTAATTGTCTTTTAACTTATTTAAAACTTCTTTCCAGCCGAATCACTAAAGAGTAAATTTGAGAATAATTTGCATATTTTCTTAGGCACAAGTAGTATAGTAGAACATTGTTATTTCTACTTCCTTCGACTACAGGGAAGGACTACTTCCTTCCTGACCGCTACGTACCATCAGTGGCGCCATCAATGCCTTTCGGGTCTTGGACCTGATTAGAAAGTCTCTTGTGCAATAGTACTAATAATTGTTTAGTATAGTTTGTGGTTTTAGTATAGCTAGGTATTAGTTATCATTTATTTAATACATACAAGGCCATGTATAGCTTCGCGTTTTCACTATGTGGCCGGCATCGAGCCCACCTCGCATCGGAGGATAGGGCATAGCCTCAATCAGGTTCAGATTATGAACCTCGGGCGTAGAATAAATGACCTACGGCAAGCTTCCGAGGTGGTTCTATTTTGAAGACATTTTTTCTAGCACTGACTATACAAAAAATCAAGTACTGGGTACTTCGGAACTTTCCCTCGAAAAGTTTCGATAGTGGTAGTTTAAAATAAAACTAGAAAATAAACTACAGGAAGATTATAGAATTAATTAATTATATACTACTTACAAGAATAGTGATAAAAGCTATTTTACAAGTTAGTAGTATTATTTTAGATAGTATCAAAAAAGCAGAGAAAATCTCTTTAGTCAGTATTTTAGATACGTCATCTAAAATTTAAAAACAAAGCTGTTAAAAGTTGGATTCAGAATAAAGCACAGGAAAAATTAATTATTAAAGTGTAAAAGGTAAAAGGCTAAGCTTTTGATAAGCAATATGTTTTAATTCTGGTGAAAATAAAGTCTATAAACGTCCGTCTATGCGTGATTTTTATAAGAAAGAAGGTTGGTGAGTCTCCCCTGACCACTAATAACAAATGCGAAGAAGAACACGCGTTATATTTTTATTTCTTTAAAATTAAACCAAAATTTTTATATTTTACCATTCAGTTGCGAATAATAAAGCTTTCATTAAGATAAAAGTTGTTATGAATGACGAATTTGTAACAATATAATAATAGGGTGTCTACAAAGAATTGAGTCTACGTTTTATCCGAAATATAAGGATGTCTACTCAGAATTGAGTCTACGTTTTATCCGAAATATAAGGGTGTCTACTAAGAATTGAGTCTACGTTTTGTCCGAAATATTAGGGTGTCTACCAAGTATAGAGTCTACTTGTCCGAAATATAAGGGTGCCAATTAAGTATAGATTTACGTTTTGTCCGAATATTAGGGTGTACCAAGTCTACGTTTTGTCCGAAATATAAGGGTGCCAATTAAGTATAGATTTACGTTTTGTCCGAAATATTAGGGTGTACCAAGTATAGAGTCTACGTTTTGTCCGAAAAATGTTCTATAATTCCGTTGATGTTTTATTGATTATTTATTGTACTTTTTATTTCCATAATATCTATTATGTTGCGAGGACCACTTGATACCTTTTGTGGACCATCAGTGATCCACAGACACCAGTTTAGAACTATTAACATATAGTATTTTTAAAAGTAAGACTAATTTAACAATAAAAAAAATGGGTACGGGGTACCTCGGAACATTTCCTCATCACATCGGATTCGCTACACTCATCCTCTCTGCTTCGGACTCGCTTAGCTCGTCCTCAGATAGTAAATACATCCGTTACATTCCCAGCGGTCACCTATCTAGGCACTGATCACGCTCGATGCTGCTGAACTTTTATTATACAACAAAAATCATTGATTTACCTTTTTGTATGGAAACGAAACGTGGTGTACATATTTATTACGTAAAGGTATACACACCACCACTTTACCACTTCTACCATTTTTTAAAAAAAATTTACACA
>JACMZG010001893.1:6122434-6160409 GCA_018340805.1 Microvelia longipes | reverse complement strand
TTGTATATTTTATCAGTACATTCTTAAGAGTATAAAATAATAAAAAAAACCATACAATACTAGGGCTCGCTACGCTCGCCTTTATGTGCTTGTTAGTCAATATCTACTTTAAGAGAAACATTTTAAAAAGGCATAAAAATCATGGGCTCGCTTCGCTCGCCTTTTTGTATATGTTTATCAGTACCTTTTAAGAGTATAAAAATAAAAATAACCATGCAATACTAGGGCTCGCTTCGCTCGCCTTTATGTGCTTGTTTGTCAATATCTATTATAAGAGAAACATTTAAGCAAGGCATGAAAATCATGGCTCGCTTCGCTCGCCTTTTTGTATATGTTTATCAGTACCTTCTTAAGAGTATAAAATAATAAAAATAAACTATGCAATACTAGGGCTCGCTCGCTCGCCTTTATGTGCTTGTTTGTCAATATCTATTAAGAGAAACATTTTAAGCAAGGCATGAAAATCATGGGCTCGCTTCGCTCGCCTTTTTGTATATGTTTATCAGTACCTTCTTAAGAGTATAAAATAATAAAAATAACCATGCAATACTAGGGCTCGCTTCGCTCGCCTTTATGTGCTTGTTTGTCAATATCTACTTTAAGAAAACATTTAAAACAAAGGCATAAAAATCATGGGCTCGCTTCGCTCGCCTTTTTGTATATGTTTATCAGTACCTTCTTAAGAGTATAAAATAATAAAAAAAACCATACAATACTAGGCTCGCTCGCTCGCCTTTATGTGCTTGTTAGTCAATATCTACTTTAAGAGAAACATTTTAAAAGGCATAAAATCATGGGCTCGCTTCGCTCGCCTTTTTGTATATGTTTATCAGTACCTTTAAGAGTAAAAATAATAAAAATAACCATGCAATACTAGGGCTCGCTTCGCTCGCCTTTATGTGCTTGTTTGTCAATATCTATTATAAGAGAAACATTTTAAGCAAGGCATAAAACATGGGCTCGCTTCGCTCGCCTTTTTGTATATGTTTATCAGTACCTTCTTAAGAGTATAAAAATAATAAAAATACTATGCAATACTAGGGCTCGCTTCGCTCGCCTTTATGTGCTTGTTTGTCAATATCTATTATAGAGAAACATTTTAAGCAAGGCATGAAAATCATGGCTCGCTTCGCTCGCCTTTTTGTATATGTTTATCAGTGCCTTTTTAAGAGTATAAAATGAAAAACCATAAATACTAGGGCTCGCTTTGCTCGCCTTTATGTGCTTGTTTGTCAATATCTACTTTAAGAGAAACATTTTAAGAAAGGCATAAAAAACAGGCTCGCTTCGCTCGCCTTTTTGTAATGTTTATTATAATTTAGCATAAAGTAAAAACATAACATAATATTCTAGGGCTCGCTTCGCTCACCTTTATTTGCTTGGTTATATACTGCTTGGTGCCTTTCGAGATTTTGCGGTGTAATAGCCGCCATTTTGAAAAAGCGATGCATATTTGTGTACTACCCATCGATACCTACAATTTGATACCCCACATGATTTTTCAAAAAAATATTTTTTTTGGCGCGTGTGCGTATGGGCGATTTTGAAATTGCTAAAATTAACTTTTTGAAACTTTTTTCCGAAGAATTTCTATGGCCCGGAAAGTGCTTTTATTGGCTATTGGTCCATATTTTTAGGGCTTCTCCTTATGCCTTAAAAGGGGGGGGGGACAAGCATTTTTGGTGTTTTTGAGATTTTTGGCGGGTGTAATAGCCGCCATTTTGAAAAAGCGATGCATATTTGTGTACTACCCATCGATACCTACAATTTGATACCCCACATGATTTTTCAAAAAAATATTTTTTTTGGCGCGTGCGCGTTTGGGCGATTTTGAAATTGCTAAAATTAACTTTTGAAACTTTTTCTCCGAAGAATTTCTATGGCCCGGAAAGTGCTTTTATTGGCTATTGGTCCCATATTTTTAGGGCTTCTCCATATGCCTTAAAAGGGGGGGACAAGCATTTTTTGGTGGTTTTTTGAGATTTTGGCGGGTGTAATAGCCGCCATTTTGAAAAAGCGATGCATATTTGTGTACTACCCATCGATACCTACAATTTGATACCCCACATGATTTTTCAAAAAATATTTTTTTTTGGCGCGTGCGCGTATGGGCGATTTTGAAATTGCTAAAATTAACTTTTGAAACTTTTTTCCGAAGAATTTCTATGGCCCGGAAAGTGCTTTTATTGGCTATTGGTCCCATATTTTTTAGGGCTTCTCCTTATGCCTTAAAAGGGGGGGGGACAAGCATTTTTTGGTGGTTTTGAGATTTTTGGCGGTGTAATAGCCGCCATTTTGAAAAAGCGATGCATATTTGTGTACTACCCATCGATACCTACAATTTGATACCCCACATGATTTTTTAAAAAAATATTTTTTTTTTGGCGCGTGCGCGTTTGGGCGATTTTGAAATTGCTAAAATTAACTTTTGAAACTTTTTCTCCGAAGAATTTCTATGGCCCGGAAAGTGCTTTTATTGGCTATTGGTCCCATATTTTTAGGGCTTCTCCTTATGCTTAAAAGGGGGGGACAAGCATTTTTTGGTGGTTTTTGAGATTTTTGGCGGGTGTAATAGCCGCCATTTTGAAAAGCGATGCATATTTGTGTACTACCCATCGATACCTACAATTTGATACCCCACATGATTTTTCAAAAAAATATTTTTTTTTGGCGCGTGCGCGTAGGCGATTTTGAAATTGCTAAATTAACTTTTGAAACTTTTTCTCCGAAGAATTTCTATGGCCCGGAAAGTGCTTTTATTGGCTATTGGTCCCATATTTTTAGGGCTTCTCCTTATGCCTTAAAAGGGGGGGGACAAGCATTTTTTGGTGGTTTTTGAGATTTTTGGCGGGTGTAATAGCCGCCATTTTGAAAAAGCGATGCATATTTTGTGTACTACCCATCGATACCTACAATTTGATACCCCACATGATTTTTCAAAAAAATATTTTTTTTGGCGCGTGCGCGTATGTGCGATTTTGAAATTGCTAAAATTAACTTTTGAAACTTTTTCCGAAGAATTTCTATGGCCCGGAAAGTGCTTTTATTGGCTATTGGTCCCATATTTTTAGGGCTTCTCCTTATGCCTTAAAAGGGGGGGGGACAAGCATTTTTTGGTGGTTTTCGAGATTTTTGGCGGGTGTAATAGCCGCCATTTTGAAAAAGCGATGCATATTTGTGTACTACCCATCGATACCTACAATTTGATACCCCACATGATTTTCAAAAAAATATTTTTTTTTTGGCGCGTGCGCGTTTGGGCGATTTTGAAATTGCTAAAATTAACTTTTGAAACTTTTTCTCCGAAGAATTTCTATGGCCCGGAAAGTGCTTTTATTGGCTATTGGTCCCATATTTTTAGGGCTTCTCCTTATGCCTTAAAAGGGGGGGGGACAAGCATTTTTTGGTGGTTTTTGAGATTTTTGGCGGGTGTAATAGCCGCCATTTTGAAAAAGCGATGCATATTTGTGTACTACCCATCGATACCTACAATTTGATACCCCACATGATTTTTCAAAAAAATATTTTTTTTTGGCGCGTGCGCGTTTGGGCGATTTTGAAATTGCTAAAATTAACTTTTGAAACTTTTTTTCTCCGAAGAATTTCTATGGCCCGGAAAGTGCTTTTATTGGCTATTGGTCCCATATTTTTAGGGCTTCTCCTTATGCCTTAAAAGGGGGGGGGGACAAGCATTTTTGGTG
This sequence comes from Microvelia longipes, assembly GCA_018340805.1. Lineage (NCBI taxonomy): Eukaryota > Metazoa > Arthropoda > Insecta > Hemiptera > Veliidae > Microvelia > Microvelia longipes. The sequence goes on along the minus strand of JACMZG010001893.1, from coordinate 6,156,708 downwards.
GTTTTTGAGATTTTTGGCGGGTGTAATAGCCGCCATTTTGAAAAAGCGATGCATATTTGTGTACTACCCATCATACCTACAATTTGATACCCCACATGATTTTTCAAAAAAATATTTTTTTTTTGCGCGTGCGCGTATGGGCGATTTTGAAATTGCTAAAATTAACTTTTGAAACTTTTTCTCCGAAGAATTTCTATGGCCCGGAAAGTGCTTTTATTGGCTATTGGTCCCATATTTTTAGGGCTTCTCCTTATGCCTTAAAAGGGGGGGGGACAAGCATTTTTTGGTGGTTTTTTGAGATTTTTGGCGGGTGTAATAGCCGCCATTTTGAAAAAGCGATGCATATTTGTGTACTACCCATCGATACCTACAATTTGATACCCCACATGATTTTTCAAAAAAATTTTTTTTTTGCGCGTGCGCGTATGGGCGATTTTGAAATTGCTAAAATTAACTTTTGAAACTTTTTTCCGAAGAATTTTATGGCCCGGAAAGTGCTTTTATTGGCTATTGGTCCCATATTTTTAGGGCTTCTCCTTATGCCTTAAAAGGGGGGGGGACAAGCATTTTTTGGTGGTTTTTGAGATTTTTGGCGGGTGTAATAGCCGCCATTTTGAAAAGCGATGCATATTTGTGTACTACCACGATACCTACAATTTGATACCCCACATGATTTTTCAAAAAAAATATTTTTTTTTGCGCGTGCGCGTATGGGCGATTTTGAAATTGCTAAAATTAACTTTTGAAACTTTTTCTCCGAAGAATTTCTATGGCCCGGAAAGTGCTTTTATTGGCTATTGGTCCCATATTTTTAGGGCTTCTCCTTATGCCTTAAAAGGGGGGGACAAGCATTTTTTGGTGGTTTTTGAGATTTTTGGCGGGTGTAATAGCCGCCATTTTGAAAAAGCGATGCATATTTGTGTACTACCCATCGATACCTACAATTTGATACCCCACATGATTTTTCAAAAAAATATTTTTTTTTGCGCGTGCGCGTATGGGCGATTTTGAAATTGCTAAAATTAACTTTTGAAACTTTTTCTCCGAAGAATTTCTATGGCCCGGAAAGTGCTTTTATTGGCTATTGGTCCCATATTTTTAGGGCTTCTCCTTATGCCTTAAAAGGGGGGGGACAAGCATTTTTTGGTGGATTCGAGATTTTTGGCGGGTGTAATAGCCGCCATTTTGAAAAAGCGATGCATATTTGTGTACTACCATCGATACCTACAATTTGATACCCCACATGATTTTCAAAAAAATATTTTTTTTTGGCGCGTGCGCGTTTGGGCGATTTTGAAATTGCTAAAATTAACTTTTGAAACTTTTTCTCCGAAGAATTTCTATGGCCCGGAAAGTGCTTTTATTGGCTATTGGTCCCATATTTTTAGGGTTTCTCCTTATGCCTTAAAAGGGGGGGGGACAAGCATTTTTTGGTGGTTTTTGAGATTTTTGGCGGGTGTAATAGCCGCCATTTTGAAAAAGCGATGCATATTTGTGTACTACCCATCGATACCTACAATTTGATACCCCACATGATTTTTCAAAAAAATATTTTTTTTTGGCGCGTGCGCGTTTGGGCGATTTTGAAATTGCTAAAAATTAACTTTTGAAACTTTTTCTCCGAAGAATTTCTATGGCCCGGAAAGTGCTTTTATTGGCTATTGGTCCCATATTTTTAGGGCTTCTCTTATGCCTTAAAAGGGGGGGGACAAGCATTTTTGGTGGTTTTTGAGATTTTTGGCGGGTGTAATAGCCGCCATTTTGAAAAAGCGATGCATATTTGTGTACTACCCATCGATACCTACAATTTGATACCCCACATGATTTTTCAAAAAATTTTTTTTTTGGCGCGTGCGCGTATGGGCGATTTTGAAATTGCTAAAATTAACTTTTGAAACTTTTTCTCCGAATTTCTATGGCCCGGAAAGTGCTTTTATTGGCTATTGGTCCCATATTTTTAGGGCTTCTCCTTATGCCTTAAAGGGGGGGGGCAAGCATTTTTTGGTGGTTTTTGAGATTTTTGGCGGGTGTAATAGCCGCCATTTTGAAAAAGCGATGCATATTTGTGTACTACCCATCGATACCTACAATTTGATACCCCACATGATTTTTCAAAAAAATATTTTTTTTTTGCGCGTGCGCGTTTGGGCGATTTTGAAATTGCTAAAATTAACTTTTGAAACTTTTTCTCCGAAGAATTTCTATGGCCCGGAAAGTGCTTTTATTGGCTATTGGTCCCATATTTTTAGGGCTTCTCCTTATGCCTTAAAAGGGGGGGGGACAAGCATTTTTTTGGTGGTTTTTGAGATTTTTGGCGGGTGTAATAGCCGCCATTTTGAAAAAGCGATGCATATTTGTGTACTACCCATCGATACCTACAATTTGATACCCCACATGATTTTTCAAAAAAATATTTTTTTTTTGCGCGTGCGCGTATGGGCGATTTTGAAATTGCTAAAATTAACTTTTGAAACTTTTTCTCCGAAGAATTTCTATGGCCCGGAAAGTGCTTTTTTTGGCTATTGGTCCCATATTTTTAGGGCTTCTCCTTATGCCTTAAAAGGGGGGGGACAAGCATTTTTTGGTGGTTTTTGAGATTTTTGGCGGGTGTAATAGCCGCCATTTTGAAAAAGCGATGCATATTTGTGTACTACCCATCGATACCTACAATTTGATACCCCACATGATTTTTCAAAAAAATATTTTTTTTTGGCGAATGTGCGCATTCGCTCATAAATCGACAGATGCGCATGTGAGATAGTTGGCTATATTTTTCCTGTTGTTGGATAAATAGTTACACATGTATACCAAATTTCAACTTCCTAGCTATTGTAGTTCCTGAGATGAGAAATCGGACAGACAGACGCTCGACAGAAAGTATAAGGGTTTCGAAGATTATCTTCGAAACCCTAATTATTATTGATTTCAATTTCTTTGGTAATTTAATAAACATATGCATTTGTTATGAATTTATTTACCTTTTCCTTATGATATTTATTTCTTTATCCAAATATTGATTTAGCAGCATTGTGCTGTCTGCTGTCGATATTTTATTGGTAAAATAAATTCATTCTTTACCTTAAATTTAAGTCGTGGTTATGAAATTGGTTCTTCGCCTTTTCATAAGAGCAGTGAGTTTTATTTTTCTGCTGTTCTTTGTCGCATATGTCTCGTTTAATAAACACTAATTTGTAGGTTAAAGCAGTTATAATTATAAATAGCGGACACAAAATAAGCAAAGAATTATTCACGTTTAAAAATATTTAAAATACTAAGAAGATTACAAACCCAGAAACGAATAACTGCAAATCATGTTGATTTTTAAGAATGGCCAACCTACACAAACAAATATTCCCTAAGAAAAAAACGATCTTTATTTAGATTTAAGTTATTATTTAGAATTATTTAATTGGTCGATACTTTTATTAGTTTATTTAGTTTATTAGTTATTATTTTTATTCGATAGACATCTTTATTAGTTCTATTTTATAAATACTCTACAATTATCACTATTCAGTTTTGTTTGTATTTTTATAACCATTCTTGGTTTATTTATTTAGTTTTATTTATTCTTTATCATTCTACTTTACTAAAATGTGATTTACAAATGTCTGCCAAAATTAATGGAGTAATAAAAGTGTATAATGATTTATAAGAACAGACTACATTTAAATAAAATCAGCAAAAAAAAACTTAGAGATACTATGTAAAAACCACTTAGCAAAGGTTATAACTTTTAATTACAGTATGGATGTTGAATCCAGGGTTGAACTTCTACCTTGGGTTCAATCCCAATTATAGGTACCTACAGGAAAGCAATTATAGGTATTCAACCTAGTGTTCAACACATCATGTGGACGCGCTGACGTCCAGCATCGTCCGATTTTCGATATCAGTCTAAGTTCAGTTTAAGTTAAACTGGTTTAAATTAATTTAACGTTTAAATTTCCGTCGAATTTCACCAAGTAAATTAAGTAAGTAAAAGTTAAATTAAGTATCCAGTTTAAACTTTACTTTAATCTAGATTTTCGTGTTGTTTTGTTGGCGAGACCGATTATGATCTCTTTGTTTTGATCTCATAACAGATGTTTTTAGTTTTCATTTTCTCCGCTTCTTATAAAAACATTGACTAATTTTACTTTAAAATGTTAAATATACAACCTCTAATATTCAATATTTTGATCACAATTCATTAAATTATCAGCACTCGTAATAGTTTTATTAAGATTTGTGTATTGTAATTGTCGTATCCTGAAAACACTATTTTATTATTCTCTACAAAAAAATAAACATGCAACAAAAATTACAAGTTTTTATCTATTGGTAGATGTAAATGCAAGTATAGACTACTTCTAAACAAACTAAAATGTATTAATAATCTATATTTAACATTTATAAGTGCCTAATTAAAGTAAAAATATGATAAATTTTAGATACCTAATTCCTAAAATCATCTCGAATGCATCAAATTATAGTTATAATTTGATGCATCAAATTAAACCCACTGTTGTCGAAGGTTTAAATAAATCTCTAGTTAAACCTCGATTGAGCATTGAAACTACGTTGGTAAATATCATTAATGATTTAAACTGCCGTTTAAACGGACTTTACTAAACCGTATTTTATGAATACCAAACCTAGTTTTAAGTAATCTTAATCCACAGTTTCAAATTTTAAACGGAATACGGTCTAAAATAAAATTATATGGTGCTTTTCAGTAAAAAAAAAATCTAGTTTGGTGGTATTCAAGATACCATCATCTCGCCTAAGAAATAAGAAATCATCACTGATTTTTCGTTTTCTTGTATTTAGGGTTAATATACAATTCAAGTCTTAAATCAAAAATTTATTTAAAAACATAAAATTATGAAAAATATATTTTATAAAAATTTATAAGAGTAGAACGAGTTTAGAAGTTCCAAAAAAACCAAATAGCCTGGTTTCGTTTACTTCCGTCTGAACGCATTTAGCCCCTCTAAAAAGTAAGATTGGGGGTGTATTTTGCCCCTAACCAAGAGAAGTTGGATAGGGGGCAAAAAAAACTTTTTTATCGATATTACTTCTAAATGATTTCTCTTTCAAGCCTAACGAAACTCAGATTCCATCTTCACCCCCAAAGTAGGGCCAAAAAGGGGATATTCGGGGAGGGAGGTGGTATCGGGGCCCAGTAACCCACAATATATAATTTTAACTTTATATCCAAGAATAAAAAACTTTTTTTAGGTCATAAATATTTTAAAAAGAGTTTTAACTCAAAATTGACTCGATTTTTTTGAATGTTCTCTTTCAAAGTTCTTGAAAAAATAAAATGTTGGGCTCCTTACTGCTGTGTGATCTAGGCACTTTGCCCCCACATCTTTGTTGTTTCGTATCATTTGTTGTTATACTTTACGGTCACATTGTCGTTGTTTCGTATCATTTGTTGTTATACCTTATGTTCACATTGTCGTTGTTTCGTATCATTTTTGTTATACTTTACGGTCACATTGTCGTTGTTTCGTATCCTTCGTTGCTATACTTTGCAGCTATAGCGATATATTTCATTGCCAAATTAAAAGTGTCATACTAAATGCTAAGTCAAGCAAACCAGGCCCGTAAAGCCCTAGATTTTACTGTCTCCTCCTTTTTTGCACAGGGCTGAAATTATTCTTAGAGAGGCAGTATCAATTAAATTAAATATCAAATTAAATATTAAATAAATTAAATATCAATAAAATAACCTAAACTCCTTTGATTATTAATACAAACTTAATCCAATAACTGAACAAATTACATAAACTAGTATATTAGAAGTGGTATGAAAAGCTAAGCGAATCTGATATGGCGATAAAAAGTTTCGAGGTTCCCCCAACCCGATATTTTTATATTTCTTATTTAATATCTTTGTTCTCATAATTAGAAAAGAAATAAATCTCAGAAAGAATACAATATGTTAACAAAGCTGCTGTCTTCATAACTTCTAATATCAAATTTATCTATTTTTGTAAATTACAGTAAAAACACAGTTGTTGAGAGCTTTTCCTTTCTGTACAATAACTTGCCCAAAATAATTTCTATCGCTTGTCTAAGAGTGTTTTTTTCTGAGTTTTTATAGCTATTTCCAGGCTCTAGGTTGGTACTACTTCACCACCCAGGGTGTGGGTGGTACTCCTGCCTCATTTAAGCCTTCCCTGGTCTAATTGCACCCGCTTTCTCTTCTTTATTCTCACCATTGTCTTCAACACGGCTTATAAAATTTAAGTTACATTTATTGTCACATATTTTGTAATGTAACTCTAATAGTTTGCTTCTTACCTATTTCAGGTTATGTGGAATGTTTTATGATGCAAGGCGTTAATTTGTCTTTAGCAAATTAACGAAGAGTTTGTATAACTAAAGATAAGTGGTTAACTAAAGATTAGGGAAACTTTGACTCTGTAGAAATCGTAACAAGCAATACAATGCTACATCTGGGAACTGTTCATTCAACATTCCTCATCATTGATGGCTCGACATAATGTCATCACTCTTTTTCATTACGTCTAACTCATCAGAGCGCCGACAGAACCTTAACCTACTCTGTCCTTCACTAAAATTTCTAAGAATATAATGAGAATTATATACCACGGATGAGCGGTGCTCTCTAACCGTCATCACGCTTAGCAAACAAAACATTAATCATTTGATACTACAGAATTTAACAATACATTATTACTTGACACAATATAATTGTGCGAGAGACACCAAAGAAACGCTGCGAGTAAATGCCCAGGTGAGTTAGACAAACAAAACAGAGTGGTACATGGGATTATGTCGAGCCAACTGTAATGATGATTGACCAATGAGAAACAGTTCCCAGAATTAGCTTAACATTTTGCTTGCTATATGTAATATGAGTCTCACGCACATTTATACTGTGTCAATAAATCTCCTTTTCCGGAATATTGGAAATGATACATCGAGAATTTGAATAGCCTTGTCAATGCAGTCGCCACCGGAAGATTTTAACCTTCTCAATAGCATAAGTCAAGTCTTATATAGAAAATAACCTTTTGCGATAAACGCGAGGATCTTAGTAGAGCAGTATGATCTACAAACATCGTAATGCCGCATGCAGGTAAATCCCTCATTAATTCTAAAAATAAATGCCATTCAATATTATTGGGAAATAAACTTATATCGAGTTAACTTTTGTTTTTTTATATTTCAGTTTTATAAGGAAACTAAAATAGACACAGATAGGAAAGTATAAAGGTATGGGAGATTCTTGTACTGAGGCACCCCTGAGACGTTTCTCGGACCCAATGGGACCCGAAAACAGAGGGTAACCTAAAGAATTTTGATCTGACACCTCCCGCTCTCCTCAAGCACATATATCGCAATACAATACTTTTCCTTTCCTAGTTTGTTTTTCTTAAAATCAATAAAGCATAGAAATTGTAGAGGGGGGAATAAGATTGACATTATAAAAATATTGCAAGTTCCATTAGATGAAATATTTTTTTACGTTTAGAGAACAGGAAGAATTTAATTACAAATCCAGTAGACATGCCGGTTTTTTGTCAATTTTTTAATTGACACAGAGTGTAGAAATTTGTGGAAAAAAATTATCCTACACCATCGATTTACATATTTATAAAACTAATCATTTATTTCAATCTCCATTTTGAATTTTTCGAATCTTAAAAACATTTTTGAGTTATATGATGATTACATAGGTTTAAGCTTTTAAGGCGAACGAGTAGAAAGTTTACTCCCGAGGGTGGAATACAGTTCGCCAAGTAATGAGTATTAAATTTATTACAGTCTAGATAAATTCTCCTCCCACCAAGAAGACACTTTACAACTTTTTTTAATTTTATATATTTTTTTTTTTTTAAAAATAAGATAGCAAGAAAAAATTATTTAGACATATCATTAATAAAAGTAACTATACTTTTAATATAATCGAGATGGGTAAATAAATATAATCATATGATGCTCCAGTTTATATGTGAAAACCGTCGTGTGGGGCTTTGAGCTGCCACCACACTACCAGGGGGTACCGGACGACCTGTCACGGCCGGACCAACCTGGGGCTCAATAAGGCGACTTACCTTTAATATTACTTTCGCAAAATTCCTAGTTCTACGGTCGCCAGTCTCTCTTTTAAGAGAAGAGACAAACTCTCCCGTGTGGGCAGGTCGCTGGGGTCTAGGACGGTGGCACTCCGCCTATCGCTAGAGAGGAAGGTAAGGGCGTCCTTCGTGGGGCCTTCCACAGGGCTAGGATGAGATAGGTCAGAAAGGGAAGTAGGCTGGCGAGGGCAATGTAATAATTAATTACTAACTGATTTTGATTTCTAAGATACTTAATTATATTAATATATATATATAAAGCTTGTAACTACAATATAGTATTGGCATGCAACGATATTTGAAACTTAAACTAATCGGCCCTATTCTTTATTATACTTCTCTGTGGGGCGTTGAACTGGTCCTGATGAGGGAGACTGAGACAGTGGTGAGACGTCGAGGCAGCCGGCTGGACGCACAGTTGGGCCGGGGCTTCCGGCACGTAATGGCCGAGGCCGTCGGCTCCACGCAACGGTGAGCCGGGGCTTCCGGCAGTAATGGCCGAGGCAGTCGGCTTGACTCACTGATGAGCCGGGGCTTCCGGCGGTAGTAGCCGGGGCAGTCGGCTTGGTGCGGGGTAAGCCGGGGCAGTCGGCTCGGCGCTGGGGTAGCCGGGGCTTCCGGCACGCAGTCGCCGAGGCAGTCGGCGCGACTCACTGATGAGCCGGGGCTTCCGGCGGTAGTAGCCGGGGCAGTCGGCTTGGTGCGGGGGTAAGCCGGGGCAGTCGCCTCGGCGCTGGGGTAGCCGGGGCTTCCGGCACGCAGCCGCCGAGGCAGTCGGCGCGACTCACTGATGAGCCGGGGCTTCCGGCGGTAGTAGCCGGGGCAGTCGGCTTGGTGCGGGGGTAAGCCGGGCAGTCGGCTCGGCGCTGGGGTAGCCGGGGCTTCCGGCACGCAGTCGCCGAGGCAGTCGGCGCGACTCACTGATGAGCCGGGGCTTCCGGCGGTAGTAGCCGGGCAGTCGGCTCGGTGCTGGTGTCTGTAGAGGTGGTCCGGGTCTGATGTTGAGGGGCTTGGGCGCACAAGCTAATGTGAAACTCCGTCCGACGCTGAGGTATCTCGATTTCCCCCACCACTAGCGGAGTGGGGTATACTGGCAGGGCTACCAGTATATCCCCCCACCTCTCTCGCTTGTCTCAAGTCTCCTCTACATACATTTTATTAATGAATAATTATTTTCTAATTTGATGATTAAAAAACTCTAGTTTAATTAAGAAAGATTATAATAAATTTAATTAATATACAATTATATAATTTATAACAACTTTTAACCGAAATCAGGAAGGGAGTGTCGGTTAATCAATTAGAGGACTATTTGTCCGCTGTCAAATTGCCCCGCTTGAGAAACCGACACTACCATCCTGATTGTCAAAAAATAAGTACGTATGAAGAAAAGTACGAAACGCTAATTAAGAAGAGGAAAAAGAAAACTTTCTACCGGCTGTGATCACACGTAATCTTGGAGGTCGCTGTCATCTCCGAATATTTCCAAGAATCGGTCTTGGAGGCACTGGCGTCTTAATTTTAACAGCTGTCGTTCTTCTGGTCTTAGTTTCTTTTTTGGTTCCTTAGCTGGTTTAACTTTCCTGGAAGGCTTGGTCGGTGGTCGGATTACTTTTAATTTTTCCTGGTTCTTTTTTGGTTGTGGGGACTTATCCTTGACCTTATGTTTTAAGTCAGGCGGTGGATTGGCGGTGTCTTCTGATTTAAGAGTGTCTTTCGTTGGTGAGTTGCATTCCTTTCCGGGAGTTCTATTGGTTCCGTTCTTTTGACTTCCTGGCTCCGTTGTTTTATTTCTATGGCTTTTGGTCAGGCCTTTCTTTAAATTCGGGATTTTTAATTTGTCGACCACTATTCTTATTACCTTCTTTTCCGGTTTCAGAGGGTTCTTAAGATCTGGTTCCACTGATACCGGTGCTGATACTTCCTCTGTCCTAGGCGTTGCAGTCGTTTCCTTCGATTCCTTGGGCTCCTTCGGTTTAGGTTGCTCTTCCAGCACCGCCTTTCCAACAGTCTTATCCATCTCCACTTCACTTCCTGGTACCTTCTTTTCCGGTTCAGCTGTCAAGTTTGTTTCCCCCTTTGTCTTGGCTTCACTCTCACCTGTTTCCATCGCGTCTAGACTTCTTCGTGTTGCTATTACCTCTTTAATTTTTTTCTTAGGAGCCTTAGACATTTTGTTACGTTGTTTAGGCTCCTTTGCTTCCGTGGTCTCCCTACTTTCCCTCTCCTCCGAAGTTTCCATCGGAGTGGATTCCTCGTCCTCCGAGACCAGCAGAATGCCAAACTGAGTTCCTCGTCTAGAGGAACTCGTGGTGACCACAGTATTGGTTTCCGGCATCGCCTAGTCATATAGTAAATCCTTCGCGCTCGAGTTTCCTGGGGTTTCTCCTGTCCCGTTTTTATTCGCTTTATTCCTATGCCCCCATCTCCTCTAGTCCTCTTCCCGTTCGTCGGAGCCGCACTCGTGGGGGTAATGAAATAAAGGGGTTGAACCGCTTTGGGGTCCTGTCCCGCTTCAACAAATGATAATAATTGTTTCCAGTTCTTACTGGATTGTAGACTTTTGTCCGTTTGAGAGGACACCGACCAATGGCACGGTTCTTTCTGGTGTTGGCAGCCGTCTCTGCTACTGACTCGCCTACCTGGTGGCATGCCTCCCGATTTCTTCGGAAGAGGTTCCCAGAAGTTAGCCTTGTCAGTCTGACACTCTTTTGTGAGTGCGTTGTTCTTCCTGGGGGATTCAGCGGTGTCCTTTCTCTCAGAGTTTTCTACTTTGTCGCTCTCGGGCGGAGAGGCGTTCTTCTCTGCAGCATGATTCACCTGGCTGTCTAGAGGCAATGGCCTCGTCTTAATGCGCACACATGGTCCAGTTTCCTTTCTGTTAGTGTTAACTCCACTGGTCCCGGGCTCACTTAACCTGGCTTCTCCTGACGGGGCGGTCGGTAGTGCTGGGATTAGTAAGGTTTTCCGACACTTAGCGTTTAGGACCTCGTATTTAGCCTTGACCTCCTTAGGGTCGTAATTCCTAAACCTCGGCATTGTTTTATATTATTCGTTATATTATAGGAAAAAAAAACTATTCTACTTACAGAAATTGTCGCGAAAATTACGTTAATTATACTTAACTATGTTTATAGGATGAAGGTAAAATGGTTTCTGATTAAAGAAATTTCATAATAATCACTCAGCCCTTGTTTATCTTATTCTCTTATAAGATAAGCCCTACTCCCACAGTTTTTCTTTTATTGGAGGAGTGGGGGTTATAGTTATTACAGGTTTGGGTATAGGTGATGACCGGGGTGGGGAAAGGGGGTATTGTCATAAAGTATAGAGGGGGGGGAATTATGGGTAGGGATAACTGCCCGGTAAATAGACTTACTACTTTAGACTCTATATTTCAATATTAACTGTAATTAAATTGTTGATATGATTTATCGATTGCAATAAATACTTTCTTATTATGTTATTTAATTTATCCTAGCTAGGTTTAATATTTAAATTATTTTAATTATTATATTACCAATTTATCATAATTTATTCAAAGTTACTTCACATGCATTATCTATGATTAATTAAATAAATAAATTTAAATTGCCAAAGATGGATTTAATATCACTATCACTAAATTACTTAACTTATACATTAAGGGAAAGGACCTTATCCTTCCCGAATATCTGTCTATACACCTAATTAACTTCAATTAACAAAAAAAATATATATTTACATTTAAATGCTTAAACTTAATTTATTAATATTTACAGATATATTTTCTTCCTGCAAAACGCGTATCACATAAACAAATTTGTTTTTAGTCTTATATCTTTAATTTGTGAAAAATTTAGAAATTTTATATTAGTTCTTAGAACATAACTGAACACTATCTCCTAAAATTTTTCAAATTTTCATAAATTAAATGTCTTTAGGGGAGAGTAGTTTACTCTCCTTTCTAAATAACTCCTTAACATCTAGTAATAACCTTAACGGTAACAACAAACTTGCCACATTTCTCCTTCTTAAAATAACCTAGTTATTAATGTATCGTACAACATTAAACAATAACTCTTTGTAATTTAGAATGTTTTCACTGATGATACAAGTTCCACTTCACACACTATCACTAACACTTCACTGGGTTCGTCGGGTAAAAGGCCGGATGTCGTCGAATGAATATTTTCCGGTTTTTCCGCGTTCTAAATTGACCGAGTATACGTTGGATCCTAAGTATTTCCGTATAGTGTAGGGTCCTTTATATTTAGGAGCAAATCCCGCGTGCACTCCTTTCAGCTTGTCCGATAGTATATGGTTCCGTATCATGACCTCTTCTCCATCCTGGAAATGTCGAGCTGGGAGTTTGGTATCTTCTATCCTCTCCGTGCTAGGCTTCCCTTCAGGCAGATCGAGGAAACTCCAGTCTCCAGGTTGCTTTATTGATCTGCCGAAGAGAGCTTCAGCTGGGCTGGCTCCCATAGACACATTGTGTCTCTGACGGATTTGAAACAAGATATCGGGAATGAATTCGTCCCAGCGGTTGTGGTCCTTATTCTGGAGGGCTATTCTTATACCCTTCTTGATGTCCTGATTTCTTCTCTCCGTCGGGTTTGCTCTAGGCTGGTATACTGGAGTTTTCCACGCAGTACATCCCCATTTTTTCAAACTTTCCTCCCAATGCTTACCGATAAATTGAGGGCCGTTATCGCTTAATATCCTCCTGGGATAACCGTAGCGGCTGAAGACTTCTCTCTCCAGAATCGTGTTTATCTTGCTGCTCGTGGCCTTAGTTATCGGAAATGCCTCTACCCAGCGGCTCCATAAGTCGGTACAGACTAGTAGCTGTGTTTTACCTGTCCTTGAACGGGGATAAGGTCCCATGAGGTCGACAGCGATGGTCTCCCATGCCTGATCCGGTTCCTTGCGCGGTTGCTGGGGGGCTCGAGGGCGTCCTGTTAGAGGTTTGTTTCTATTACAGACCTCACAACTCCGCACGTACTTCTTAATCTGTTGGGTCATGCCAGGCCAATACAATCTAGCTCGTAGTATTCTAGCAGTTTCCTCATAGCCTGGGTGTCCAACAAGTTGGGGGTGGTCGTGATATCTCCCGAGTGCTCCTTGTATGAGATGGGCTGGTGCATACGGTCTCATTGCTTCATTATTGCCAAAGTGTAAAACTCCGTCATCGCTGATAATAAAGTTATGACGTTGCCGGGCCCAGGCTCTTCTCTTCCTGGGAGTTGGCGGTACAGCTTCTTGTCGGACCCATTGTTTAATTTGTTTTATGTCCTCATCCCTATCTTGCTCTCTCATGATCTTCGCAATTAATTCGTTCGTTGGCTCCAATGTCTGGAGAACTTGCAACTTCCTCGTGGAACGATTAATCATAGGGGGTGGGTAAACGTCAAGAGTTTCCTCGTCTACTGGTCCTGTTGGCTCTCGGGATAGAGCATCCGCTGCTTGGTTATATTTTCCTGGACAGTGTTGAATTTTAAACTCAAAGCTCATTAGAGTTAGGAACCATCGGTGGACCTTACTATTGAAATCCTTATTTCTGGCTACCCATGTAAGGGCGCTGTTGTCTGTAATGAGCGTGAATGCTCTTCCTTCTAGGAACGGTCTAAACTTTCCAACAGCCCAAATTACTGCCAGCGCCTCTTTCTCCATCGTGGTATATCGGGCCTCTGTATTTGACAGCTTCCTACTGGCATAGCTAAGAATGTGTTTCGTTTGGTCTTCCTGGTACAAAACCGCTCCTAGGCCTATATCCGAGGCGTCCGTCTGTAGGATGAGTCCAAGTTCAGGTCGGTAATGGCTTAGGCTGGGAGCATTTATCAATTTCCTCTTTAACTCCTGGAAGGATTCCTCCTCTTCCTGTGTCCATCTCCATCTCACTCTGGTCTTGGTTAATTCAGTTAATGGGGAGGCAACGTCTGCGAAACGTTCTACATGGGCCCCATACCACTGACATAATCCTAAAAATTGTCTGATGCCTCTCTTGTTTCTTGGCCTCGGGAATTCTGCTACTGCTTGAAGCTTCTCCGGTTGGGTAGCTATCCCGTCGGCGTTTATGATATGCCCTAAAAACTCTATCTCCTGTGCGGCAACCAAACACTTCTCTACGCTACAGGTTAGTCCGTGGCGCTTAAGCCGTTCTAGTACCAGCGTAACATGGAGTAAATGTTCCTTCCAGGTCTTACTGTGGATAAAGATATCGTCCAGGTACGCTTCTACAAAGTCTCCGATATACTCTCTTAGTACTTCCTCCATTAAGCGCTGAAAGGTCATGGGGCTATTCTTTAGTCCAAATGGCATCACGAGAAATTCAAAAAGTCCTAGGGGAGTACAGAAAGCGGTGTACTGACGAGACTTCTCCTCCATCTCGACTTGCCAATACCCCGACTTAAGGTCGAGGCGTGTGAAGAATTTGGAATCTTTCACGGTCCTCAGTTGGCGGTGCAGGTCGGGCATGGGGTACGCGTCGTGCACTGTAGCCTCATTGAGCCTACGATAGTCTACACAGAATCTCCAATCACCGTTACTCTTCTTGGCTAGTACCACAGGGCTGGACCAGGCGGACTTGCTTGGTTGTATAAACCCTTTGGCTTCCATTTCGCGAACCTGTCTAATTATCTCGGCCTTCTTTTCATCATTATACGGGTACTGACCTTGTCTATAAGGGTTAACCTCCTTCACTTGTATGCTGTGGGTGATAGTGCGTGTGCGGCCCGTGCCATTAAAGCAGGCACTGTGGTCAACTAGGATCTTCCTGATTTCATTTCTTTCCTTTTCGTTGAGGCTGTTGTCAACAATTTCTTCCGGAATATTCACCTCTGTTTCCGTAGGCTGTTGTTCTCCTGGTAAACGCCAACTTACTGTAATTCTTTCCATAGCTCCAATGGAACAGCTCCTACTCGCATAATCAATTACCGCTGCTTGCTCGCGTAACCAGTCGTTTCCTAAGATCAGATCGTATGGTAAGGTCTCGAGTATCGATGCCTTGATGTAGTACCATCTTCCCTGGAGATTTATCTTTAATTCTACTCGTCCAGCGGTCAGAACGGTTTTATTCTTAACTCCGAATCTCACGATCTCTCTCTTTCTGCTAATGAGCCTGGTTGCTGAATGGTCCCTTAAAGCGTCTCCAACGAAACAATTGGATGCTTGGGTATCAATTAATGCTAAATATTCTTCGCCGTCATGGAGTCGGAAAGCAATCAAAGGAGTAGTATCGAAATCTTGTTCTAGATGCATTAATTGATTTGCCCCTTGGTTGGTTTTACCTTGAGTAACGTTTTCGTTCGGTTGTGAAGGGTTGACGTTATTTCTGTCATTCGACTGTCGTGGATATCCGTCCTTTCGGTAATCCTGCCTTACCTGTGGCCGCGTTCTGTGGCTATTGTTCGTGCCTCTCCATCCGTTATTTTTATTCGGTGATGGACGGTAGTAGTTGTTGGTAGGTAACTCTAGTTGTTTCAATCTTGGTGGCGTTTCTTCTGTCTTAGGCTGAACGGTGGGAACCTCGAGAGAGTTAGCTGCATCGTGTTGGTGGTAGGTGTTAGTAGAGGGTGCCTGATCTTCTTCGAGTTGTCTGGCCATCGAGATAAACTCCGTTGCTGTCTCTGCTTTCATCATTCGCAGGAGTTGCCTTAAACGGGGATGAACCAGTTCAATCACTTGATTGATGTAGACGGACTCGCTTTCTTGAGGATATAAACGTCGAAATAGGGCCAATTTCTCTTGTAAGAAGTCCTCAGCCTTCTGAGTCTCCTTTTGTTTATCACCATGGAAACTTGCTTTTAGAGTTGATATTTTGCTTGGAGCTCCATATCGAGTTTTAAGGAACGTGGTAAATTCTTCCCACGTCGCGTTGGGTAGGCACTGGGTGGTCCATATTTGTCTAATATCAGGGGACAAATATCTGGACGCCACCTCTACCCAACAACTCGAGGGGACTCCGTTCGTCTTCATTTTAATTTCCCATTGGTTGATGATAATGCTGGGGTCCTCCCATGGTTTGCCTTCGAACGTTGTCATCACATATTCCAGTACAGATGGGTCCCATACCGTAGGCTTCTGGGCTGTCTCCTCTGTCTTCTTACTTTTGAGTCCTATTCGTAGCCCATCTCGAAAGCCCTTTGTCTCAGCTTTGTTAAGAACGGATTGGTTCAGCAGTTGTCCTACCATCGTCTTCAAGTCGTTCATCACGCCAACAATCGGATTTTCTAGAGTTAGTTGCTCTGGCTGAGGGGTCGACCTACCTGGCAAGTGAACAGCTGGTTCGCCGTGGAAATGAGGGATGGGGGAGACAAGACCAATCATGTCCGTCTCAGTGGCCTGGGTCCTTCTTATCCTGGTAAGGCGCTCAGTCAGCCGTCTTACTTCCTCGTCTTCGTCTGGTTCTCCTTCTTCAGGAGGACACCAGAAAGAATATTCATTAGGTTGTTTCCCCTCGTCGATGATCGCTTGTTGTAATCTGATGATTAAGTCGTCTTTCCTTCCTGTAGTTGGCAGGCTTCGTTTCATCAGCTCCCTCCTGAGTTCAGCTTTAGTTAAATCGTTTAGTTTCTTAGAGTACATAGTGAATTAAGTATCTACGTATCAATTTACAAACACAAAAAAAATAAAGTAAAAATAAACTACTAAAAATAAATTAATTATGATTAATACCTCTACACCTAGCCTAGCTTCCTACTTGACAGGTGCCTAACTCCTACTCGTTTTCCTAGCTAAATCTTAAAATTTTATATAGGTCCTGTCACGGTCGCCAGATTGAAAACCTTCGTGTGGGGCTTTGAGCTGCCACCACACTACCAGGGGGTACCGGACGACCTGTCACGGCCGGACCAACCTGGGGCTCAATAAGGCGACTTACCTTTAATATTACTTTCGCAAAATTCCCTAGTTCTACGGTCGCCAGTCTCTCTTTTAAGAGAAGAGACAAACTCTCCCGTGTGGGCAGGTCGCTGGGGTCTAGGACGGTGGCACTCCGCCTATCGCTAGAGAGGAAGGTAAGGGCGTCCTTCGTGGGGGCCTTCCACTCAGGGCTAGGATGAGATAGGTCAGAAAGGGAAGTAGGGCTGGCGAGGGCAATGTAATAATTAATTACTAACTGATTTTGATTTCTAAGATACTTAATTATATTAATATATATATAAAGCTTGTAACTACAATATAGTATTGGCATGCAACGATATTTGAAACTTAAACTAATCGGCCCTATTCTTTATTATACTTCTCTGTGGGGCGTTGAACTGGTCCTGATGAGGGAGACTGAGACAGTGGTGAGACGTCGAGGCAGCCGGCTGGACGCACAGTTGGGCCGGGGCTTCCGGCACGTAATGGCCGAGGCCGTCGGCTCCACGCAATGGTGAGCCGGGGCTTCCGGCAGTAATGGCCGAGGCAGTCGGCTTGACTCACTGATGAGCCGGGGCTTCCGGCGGTAGTAGCCGGGGCAGTCGGCTTGGTGCGGGGGTAAGCCGGGGCAGTCGGCTCGGCGCTGGGTAGCCGGGGCTTCCGGCACGCAGTCGCCGAGGCAGTCGGCGCGACTCACTGATGAGCCGGGGCTTCCGGCGGTAGTAGCCGGGGCAGTCGGCTTGGTGCGGGGGTAAGCCGGGGCAGTCGGCTCGACGCTGGGGTAGCCGGGGCTTCCGGCACGCAGCCGCCGAGGCAGTCGGCGCGACTCACTGATGAGCCGGGGCTTCCGGCGGTAGTAGCCGGGGCAGTCGGCTTGGTGCGGGGGTAAGCCGGGGCAGTCGGCTCGGCGCTGGGGTAGCCGGGGCTTCCGGCACGCAGTCGCCGAGGCAGTCGGCGCGACTCACTGATGAGCCGGGGCTTCCGGCGGTAGTAGCCGGGGCAGTCGGCTCGGTGCTGGTGTCTGGTAGAGGTGGTCCGGGTCTGATGTTGAGGGGCTTGTGGCGCACAAGCTAATGTGAAACTCCGTCCGACGCTGAGGTATCTCGATTTCCCCCCACCACTAGCGGAGTGGGGTATACTGGCAGGGCTACCAGTATATCCCCCCACCTCTCTCGCTTGTCTCAAGTCTCCTCTACCCCACATTTTATTAATGAATAATTATTTTCTAATTTGATGATTAATAAAACTCTAGTTTAATTAAAGAAAGATTATAATTAAATTTAATTAATATACAATTTATATAATTTATAACAACTTTTAACCGAAATCAGGAAGGGAGTGTCGGTTAATCAATTAGAGGACTATTTGTCCGCTGTCATATGTATGTATCAGAACCAATCATATATATACATACATATGATTTGAATATACAGGGAAAAAATATAATACTTTTATAAAACTTGTGTTGTATTATATAAAAATTTTATGATAAATAAAGGAGGTTTTAGAAAAAATTAACCCATCAGGAAGAAGGCTGTCGCTGTTAAAAATACGTCAGGTAGAAGTATAAGGTGGAATGCATACATACACTCAGTACAAGTATTTATTAAATTTGCCGTATTCTCTTTCTACAAATTTTTATTCATAAAAACTGACAGAATAGGCCAGGATACAAATTCAAGACATCTGGTACAAATTGCAAATCACGGGTACGGAGTACAGAGATCCCCTGCAGAATGGACTATCTACTAGTTCGTAAATACACTCTAGTAGAACAAGTTTGTATTCAAACTGGAGAATGAACAAGTAAGTAATAAATTAGTTAATCCAATAGTTAAGTTATTAATAGTTTAATGCAAAGCTTGAAAATATGACCTGTTGATTATGACATAGGCAATATAAAAATATTTTAAGTCAATGACGTCATAAACGTCTCATACAATAGGTTTAGGGCGCTTATAAGTTTTGTACCAAAATTCATTTAATCGGAAAAAAGAGGCCTTCGCTGCACGGCGTCGGCTCTGAGTGGTCACTGTGTCTTCCTGGGGCCGAATTGCAGTCACATGGTTACTATCTTTTCCAAGTTTGTCATACTAGTAGTTTATATAAGTAGCTACTGCCATGATATAAGCGAATTTTTAAATGTATTAGTAAAAAAGTATGAGTTGTTCACATTATATTATATTTGTAAATCGATGACATCAAAGCTAATGGTGTTAATAAACTTTTAACTTCCTAAATTTGTTAACCGTACTTGTACATGTTAATAAAATTTCAATCCGATCAAAAAACATTAAAATTGTGATTTTTTAAAATTTTGCTGAGTAATTATTTCTGGGTTATCATTCACACAATTATTTCAGGGTTGATGACGTCACACATATATCATATCATAAACAATAAGGTTCAGGACATTAACAAAGTCGAAACTTATCTTGTCCCATAGAAACGTCTAGGAAACAAAAACTCTTGTACATTTGTACATACATACACTAACACAGATTATATATATATATATATATATATATATATTTATATATATATATATATATTATATATATATATATGTATATACATATATACACACATATATATATATATATATATATATATATATATATATATATATATATATATATTTGTGTGTGTATGTATGTATGTTTGTACATAAACCTTAGCAATATATATTTATGATAAGTGAGTTTCCCTTTCCAGAAAATTCACTCCACCCCGTCTTCCCATGTATGAACCCAACCTCATAAGATCATTTTTAATTGACTATTGGCTAAAAAATTCATAAGTTAACGTGTCTCTCATAGAAACGTCTAGGGAACAAGGAAACAAAATCACAAAATCGTTCATAGATACCAAAATTAATACATACACACATATTATATATATATATATATATATATATATATATATATATATATATATATATATATATATATATATATATATATATATATATAGCGTGTGTGTGTAGTGTTTAGAATGTCGTTCATCTTAGGTTAAAATCGCAGCTCTAAGCGTGTATTTTACAAATAAGTTTTAAAATATTTGATTTGATATTTATTTGTATCAGCGAATTGCTTTACCTCCTTTTTGTCAAAACCAACTTCTCGCTTCCCTCTATGGCACTAATCTCTTTACCTTATTTGTCCATTTGAAATTCGCTAATATTAAATAAACTTTCAAACGAATTCCATCTACGAATAATAATCTACCTTTCTAACTGAACTCTTTCACCAAATCAATTATGCATTTAAAGTCAAGCAAGAATCAAAATGTTAAAAGAAATTTAATCAAAAATAAGCCTTTTATTTAACTGTTAACATTTTTAAACTAAAAAAAATTGTTTGAATTAAAACCTAAGAATTTAATAATGTTATATATTAAGAAGATTGAGGGAAAAAAGTGAGGGGTGTGGCGGGAAAGCTCCTTGGTTTTACAATTAAGTCTTCGCTTTGTATTCACATAAAGGCATTAATGAAAAGCAAACACAGGGCAGACATAGTTTCACAGCTACACGCGCATTTCTATTTGCTTAGTAACTTCAAGATTTTTTTTAAATGATTATATAAAATTCGAGGCGTTATTTTTAATTACATTTTTCGAAAATTAGATCATTTGACTTTTCCTTATTCCTAACATAGGTATATAAGAAAAAACTAACGTATTCGCACTAAAACTCTGAAACCGAGATTTCACTGTAATTATTTAATTATTTGTTAAATTAGTTTTTAAGACCTCCTGAGTGGTTTTTACCAAGTAGTCAGTCAAAACAGACTGACACATACGTGTGTGCTTGTGTGTCTGAAAATATTTTTAAAAAGTCATTAAACAGCAACATTTTTGAAAATTCACAAAACACGAAAAATGACCGGATCGATTTTTTTATTCAAGACGCATTTAGCCCGTAATGCAATAAGTAAGCATGAATGAATGCAATGCAGCAATGAATGCATATCATTATTAGCAGTAATTCTTTTTCTTCGAATGACACGGATACGTTTTTTAATAGATAGCAATAATCAGAAAATTTTTCAATTTAGTTGATAAGTACGTGGTAGATTGAAAGCTAAAATGTAACGGAATTATTGCCCGTCTGAGACAAAAGTATGACTCAGGCCCGTCAAAGCGAGTCCTGGTATACTTTAATAGAACTAAGTACTTTTCAATTTCTAAAGACGAGGAAGTAAGTCCTAAGTAGAGAGGTTGAGCAAAGCGAATCCGATGTAGCTAGTAAACGTTCCGAGGTATCCCGTATCCGACTTCATTTGCACGTTGATATATCTAGTGTAGTGATAGTAACTAGGGAGAGGTGATAGATCACCTAGCAAGGAGGTCACATTTTCGGGCCCTTTTTGCTTACACCCTCAAATACAAGACAGTGTCTACCTAGAGTAATAAGCCCTAGTGCAGGCATTTTTCCGTCTAACTCATAGAAGATCCGTTACTTCAATATCATCAAATAGAAACAACACTTGCCTCGGTAACACCCTCTTCGACGGAAGGCACATGAAAGGATTACCATCCCTATGATGAAAATCCTAGATGCCCGACCAAGATCGTACCCGGACTGTCTGGGTGGTATGCGGACGTCAGAACCTAGCACTTATCACCTTCTGCAGCTTAACACTCATCTTTCGGTTTTAGTTTCAATAGTATTTAACATTTTCGTTTTCAAGTTTCTTTCAGTGGAAGTTGTCTAGTGCACTTAGACCTCTAATCTTAGTCCATGATCATGTTTATTGTGCCCGTTCAAGTTTCTTTTTCAAAGGTTGTTGATAATTGTATATTCTCCAATTAGACACCTGCATTTTTCCCACAGGAAATTTGCTAAAAGGGCATCAGAGATGTATTATTACGATAAATATTTTTATTTTAGCTTGACCTTTGACACTACAGAGGTCTATATTTCGCATCCCAAGTTACGCTCTCAGTTTTTATAAGATTATTGTTGGAATAAATTATCGCCAACTTTAGAGTACACTTTGAGCTTAACGGTTGCCACTACCACCAGGGGATTATTATGATTATGATTTTTCTTTAAGTAGTTTAGATAATTTGTTTTCACTTAAGCGTTAAAATAACTTTAGTAGAGGAAGAAAGTCGCTACGCGGTTCGTAAGCATATACTGAACAAACATCTACTGACAGAGACCTACGCATACGCAAGCACTACTACACATAAACGTAACATCACAGTTCAAAACTTCTGACAACAAATACACCCCATGTTAGTTCCAGAATTCTAAAAAGATTTTTTACAAAAACTTTCTCTTCGAATGAGATAAGAAAAGAAAACTCATGAGATTATTGTTGATAAATCTTTTAGAAATACATGCTAAGTAGAAAAGGGGTCCAGCTTTTGTGAACATTTACAAGGATCTAATATCAATCTTTCTGATTAAATGTGAAAGGTAGAAAACTGTCCTCAGGGCTATTTATCAATCTATTGTACGTCTCACAAGCTAGTGTGAATTTTACCAACGTGTACACAATAAAGAATGCTTAAGTGTGAACACAACGTAAGGTCTAAGTGTGGACTTAATGTGACGACTCAGTGTGACACAATCTAACGTATCAGTGTAGACATGTTGTAACGTCTTGGTGCAAACACAATAAAACATTACAGTGTAAACACAGATTAACGTCTCTGAGTGAACACATAAAACATTACAGTGTAAACACAGAGTAAGGACTCAGTGTGGACAAATTGTAACGTCTCAGAGTGAACACATTGTAACGTCTCTAAGTGAACACAATAAAACATTATAGTGTAAACACAGAGTAAAGACTCAGTGTGGACACATTGTAACGTCTCAGTGTAGACACGTTGTAATGTCTCTGAGAGAATATAATAAAGCATTATAGTGTAAACACAGAGTAAAGACTCAGTGTGGACACATTGTAACGTCTCAGTGTAGACACGTTGTAACAAATAGCGTCGTGTTAACAAAAGTAAAATGTCAAATATTTAAAATCCATCAAACTGGAGTAATACCCGGCTTTAAAAATATAATTTAAAAGTTGGTATTGACTATCTAAGCACATTTATCTTTCTAAGCATACGCTTGTTTAATAGGGAACACTGTAAACAGACTTTTAATTTCTTGGTCGGGTTCTAATAAAATAATTTTAATTTATTACAAAATTAGTGATAATCATTTGCTGATATCCATATCATATAAATAAAAAACCATTTAATGCGATTAGACTTTGTTATTCGCACTAAAATTTGGAAACCGTGAGTTTACCTGAATAATAAATTTTAGGCCTTTTGAAGACGTTCTGAGTTTTGTTGTATATCTGTCTGTATGTGTGTCTGTTATTATCCTTGCTCTCAGTGTGTTTATACTAGGGAGTTTATTTAGCACAAAAATCAATTTTTAGGTTCAACTATAGGTTATACATATAAAATATGATTTTCTATGAAGTTATAAGTGAGTAAGCGAAAGTTTCAAAAATTCATATAACACGGAAAAATGATCAAATCGATGTGAAATTTGGCACGTATGTACTATAAAGACAAAAAATGTTATTATATGATTTTAATTTTACTATCAGCATTAGTTTAATTTTTATTGAATGACATGTCACGTTTTTTTGTTGATACAAAATTGTTAAAGATCGGAAAATAATCCAACTATGTTAAAATTTGGTACAAGTATATCCTTTTACGTAATAAATGAGTATACTCATTTATTTTGAGTACGAGCTTCATTTGAATACGGATTATAGTCCAAGAGTCGGACCTGAAAAATGTGACTCATTTTGTACTACTTCAAACCAAATTATTCTGATAATATACCTTAAATTATGAAGGAAAAGCATAGTCTGCCTATCTAGAGTGGAGCCTTTCATATGATTGCACATGCTCAAAATTTTATAACATCGCACTAATTCCCGTTTTCTTGCAATAAGTGGCTCCCTGTAAGTCTTGTGCAAAACATGAAGAGACCATTTTTCAAAGCTGATAAAATGTTCTATAAAACGAGCGTTTCATCATCTAAATTAAATGTCTACAATTAAAGTTATGGCTCTTTCAAAAACACCAAAAAATTGGTAATTTATGCGAAGTCATCGAATTTCTTTGAAAACATATTTTTTGGACATTTAACAAATGTCATAACTTTAGTTGTATTTTTTTAATTTTGACGAAAAAACACTCGTTTTATAGGAAATTTTCTAATATTTTGAGCATGCGCATTGATATGAAGGGTTCCACTCTGGATAGGCAGACTATGCTTTTCCTTCATAATTTAAGGGATATTTCCAGAATAATTTGGTTAGGAGTAGTACAAAATGAGTCATATTTTTGAGGCTTGGCTTTTGGACTGTTAGTATGTCCAAGGTTTACGTTAGATCACTTATATTAAGCAGTATTGAGAGAGGTAACACAGTACCTGGATATTGGGTATCGACCGTTTGGAGTAAAACTAATATTTTTAGTCCGAAGACGTAATGCAATATAATTTTATTGATTTCTATACTTTGAGGACGAGCGAAGCGAGTCCAAATGAGTAAGAAGGAGCGTAGCGAATCCGATATGGCGAGGAAAAATTCCGGGGTTTATCCCGTACCCTATTTTTTTAAAAAAAGTGTAATACATTAGGCAAAGATAAATGTGGAAGAGTGAAATTGCTGTTAGAGTGAAAGGGCTCTGTAAAGTATACTAACAAGTCTAAGCACTTCTCTATACCCCTTGCAAACAATAGCCACTAAACGTTTATACACCCATTATACCCAAATATAAATATTTACTTAAATATAAAAGTAAACGTACTTCACTCAAAGTAACTACTGCTTAAACAAGTGCTATTTAAGCAGCAGTAAACAATAAAGCCGCTACAAGGGAATGTTTCACGTTATTATTTATATAAAAAAACTTCGTTAAGTTATAAAAAATGATAAAATTTTTAATTCATGTAAATACTTCAGCAGAAGTGTGTCATACACTTAATATGTAATAGTAGGTTAAGAGATCTGAACCTAAACAATCATTACTTAAAAAGATAAACTGGATTTATTACTTAAACAAATCTAAGTTAAATATAAACATGATTGACTAACCGATTTAAGGTTCACTTTTCTAAAGCATCCCGCAAAACTGCCCGAAATGAAAAAATTGGTGGTTTTCAATGATCTAAATTTCTAATAATAACAGTATTGACAGTAATACTATCGATAGTAATTCTATTGATTATTATCAATAAATATACGTTGTATTACTAGTGATTATTATCAAAAGAAATGCATTGTATTACTAATGATAATAATAATATAAAATAATTTTGCAATTGCAAAATATTATTAAATAATATATTTTATCTACGATTGATACGAAACATTTACGTTTCATTTCTACACCAAAAAATACGTATTTTGTATTGTTGTAGAATAATTATAAACATTCTTACTCTTGGCACTAGTGCCGAAAGTACTTTTTTGATTAGTAATGAAAATAAGAAGAATTCTTCTCCTTGACCTCTTATTAGTGAGGTTGTTAGTATTTATCAATACGTATTGCCCTTTTGAGTTCATCTGGTATATCGAATTCGCTTACATAATTAATTTCTTAGTAGTTATTAACGTAGGAAACAATTTAAAACATAAAAATACAATAAACAGCTGATTTTTATGTCATAGTACGACACTTCTTTAAATCTATAACAAAATAATTTAATCGTCAACAAAGTATAGCAAACCAAATAGATAGTTATTTTTATAATTTAATATGTTTAAGGAAAAGGTAACTATGTAGAAAAGGTAAAGATTACTAGATTAGAATTATTATAAACGCAAAATTAGTTTCCAAGAAAAGAATAATTTCTTGGTACGGCGCGCACATGATAATTTCTTGGTTTCAGTGAAGGCGCGCACACGATACCAGGAAGGCCTAATCTCTTTTTCTGTAGCTGTTTCGAGCAAACCGACACAGACCTAGTTATATTTTTAAAACTGTCGTAATAACTACGACAGTTCTGGCCACATATGTTATGGGCCAGTTTACCACAAGGAACTTATATAAAGGGGAAGGAGAAGGAACCTTTCAAGCCTTTTTACCTTCACAATGTAAAAAGAAGTCGCCAACCCCAACCGCTACTCATTCCGGCATTCGTAGCACTACTACATCCTTCCTATCATCAGGCTATAAACATGTCGAGTAAAGTTTTAGTTCTTTATTATTGTGTAGTTAACTGTACATATTTAATGTTATTCTTACCTTGTTTAAGTTTGTTACGTTAGGAATCCTAAGAAAATAAAAAATTACTAAAATTCTGTTGACATTAGATCTTACAATTGAAAAACACAAACTTTATACGCTACTCCAATACTTTTAAACTCTCTATCAGACAAGTTGTCCCATGCTCATCTATTTTCCTCATAAACGGTGGTGACAGTTTTTTGCCTTTTTTTCCCCTATGAACCATGGCCTTCCCATTTTAACCTTCTTGAAAAGGTTATGTAGGTGCACTAGGGGTGTAAGGCCCTTATAGTGACATCCTATCTAACTGCAAACCAAAACTATAAAGCTAAATATCGAAGGACCACTCCTGCCAAAGTAGGAGACTGAAAAAAGGGTAGGGTATGAAACGGAATAATAAGAATGGTGAAAGGTGGAGTTAAGATGGTCTACTTAACTCCTCAAATAAATTATAATGAATAAATAAATACAAAATTAATATAATATAACATGCAAATTAAGAGGAATAAATAATATAATATTTGATTAATAATTAAAGTAAAATAAGTTCATGCACTAAGTTTGGTTAAACTACTGCTACAAATAATTACTGCTAAGTGTAAGTAAAGAGTTATTAAAGTTAATCACAATAAAGCGTTACCTTGCATTGCAGAGCTATAGAAATTATAAAAATGTACAGAAAGCAACATCTCAAAGCCACATCTTAAGTCTAGGTAGGTAAGTACTTATAGTATCAGAGCTTAATTCTACAAAATATTTCCCACAGGGATCCCAGGGACCTATATGAATAATAAAACAAAAATTAGACTAAATAAATAACAGATTTAAAAAATGGTAAAGCATAACATGAAAATAAAGTAAATTTAAAGACTAGGCAAAGCCTGTTCAGAGATCAAGTAATTTAGATCATTAAATACATAAAATAAATAAAGCTTATAAATTGATTATAATCCAGAGATCACAGCAAAGATTGAAGAAAATGGTGAAATAGTATGCAAGTAAAGCAGTATGAAGAGCTCCAAGCTGATCACAGCTACTGATCAGCCAAGTGGTCTCAGCCAGTAGGCAGTTAAAGCACAGAAAAGAGGTATATCTAATCTTACCCCAAAGTTATATAAGTCCAAATGTAATTGGTTAACCAACTTTAGCACAAAACTACACAAAAAACTGATTTAAAACTATAATTTCAACTAAAATGTACGATCGTACTTGTTTCTTTAATACAGCTAAATTCCCACTAAAATTTAGAAGTTCGTTTTTTCTTAGCGATTTAAATTGACCAATGAGAATGAAGCAGAGGTGCGGTAACAGCGTTTCGGTCTAACGCATCACGCATTTGTTGCACTAGAGACGTGATGAAGAAGAATATCAGCAAAGAAGCACACTGAAGATCAGGAAGAAATAAACATAAAAACAAAAACATGGTCGTGACTGCAGCATTAATTTGGCTATTTCCAATAAAAATAAATGAAATATGTAATTATTCTGTAGTTTGCTGGTTAAAGTAAGATTAAAGTTGTGCAGTGAAGTGATGTGACGCTATGTAGATAAGGAGATGAAAATAAAAGTGCCGCGATAACAAAATGTAAAACGTACTTAAATCTAAATTAGAATAAATAAAGCAAGCAGGTAAGCTAATTCAAAATTAAAGCTAAGCAAAAAAAAACCAAGTGCAGAAATGAAATAAATAACAATAAAAAGTAAAAAACATGCATAACTAATAATAATAAGGAGAGGAGGGAGGGGAAAGTAAGGAGCCTTAACAGGTTATAAAAATAATTAAATGACCAAAAGAACTTGTTGACCGTTTCAGATCAATAATTTTCTTTTTAATTATTTGGGGGTATCCATAAATTAGATTGTATGTTCACAAAAATGTACCGTAATCTTAAAATAATACTTCATATAGAAGAAACAAAACTGATAACAGCAAAGGCGGTTCACTGGTGGTCTTAAGTAATGCTGCCACTCTAACAATATACAATTTTCTTATAACAAAGTAGGCAATACTTCCGGTTGCTGAATTATTATGTTCTATTATTAATTAATGATTGATTATTCATAAAATACTAATATAAAGATCGGTTTATTACAATATTTTGAGGATTTTAAATTGTATTTTAACGTTTTTATTAAAGTTATATTAAAAGTAATTCTCGTCAACTAAAGATTCTCGTATTCCGCTATCCTTTTGTCATCTAAAACTGTTTTTATTAAATACTCAGCAGGTGATTTAAGTTATTATATTTGTTCTTTACAATCTTTCTTTATTAATGGATATTTATAACACATATTTAAAATAATTTTTTGTTGTTAGGGTGGCACCTCTACTAATGACCACCAGTCAACCGGCTTCCGTGTTATCAGTAGAATTACATTGTGTTTACGGTCATGTGTCTTTCGCACAATTATATTGTGTCAACTAATCATGTTTTGCAAAACTCGGTAGTTTCAAATGATATATGAATTTATCTAAATTATCACTTTAACCAATAGGTTAGATATTAAGTATAATATTATTAGATTAATTTAATACTTTGACTAAATTTAATATTTATTAGGCATAATGGCTAGATATTATGTGTAATAACCACATTAATCACTTTGGCAAAAAACATATACATATATATAATGCACTATCTCGTTTGGTGTGGACAAGCCATTCTCACCATCGAGCGAGTAGTCTGGGATAGGTGACTACTGGTAATAACATGGATTCATTTTTGTCTAGAGACGAAAAGAAGCATATTTAAATATAAAAGCGATTTTCATAATCAGATGTTAAGTGCGAAATCCAAAATTGAATCTTATACGCTCAAGAAAATTCGCGAGGAACTTCGTACCCGATATTTAATGTACCTTTTATATAACGCGAAAAAAGTAAAACAGGTTAATTTAATCGAAAAACAAGGTTTTAAGAAGATCTCAAGGTATTTTCTATTTTGAAAAAGCTTTAAATTATTTTGGAATGGCTTGACAAATGTTACTATGTTTACTAATTTAAAACATTACTGAAAGGTTTAAACCTTAACTATTAACTAGATGATAAAACTTTTTTGAACAATACTTTAAACATTTTGAAGTACTTTATGCAAAATAGGACGTTACTAGGTATTTATTTAATTGTTTAAATGCATACGTTTCAAACTAATAAGTGACATATGTAGCTGTCAGTTATTCGAGATTTGTGAATATACTATGAGACTTAGTTAAACCCTTTTCTCAGAGAATCATTTAATTTCGATTAAAGGTTTTGATAGTGTCAGTGTATACGAAGCAAGAACACGTATAAAACCTTTTGTTACTACTGGCAAGTAAAGGCAAAACTTGCTAGACTGGCAACTGTTCAAAGATCTGTTGCTTTTTCTTTTTATAATTGGCTTGTCTAATTTCCAATCCACACAAAAGAAAACTTTAAATATAACACTGTCTTTTATTTTTATGAATTTAATTCGATTTTAACGTATTTAAAAGAATTAAAAAATAGATTGAAGTTCTAAATAAAGACTTAAAATAAATTAGACTTATATATTTATACGTATATATTTTACCAAATATTTTTGGTAAAATGCAAGGTGTACAAAATAAGAGCGGCGTTAAGAAAATAGATTATTTTTCCTTTGAAAATTCGAAAAAAGAGGTTTTCAATATTTTTTAATACATTTTATAAGTAAAATTTGATTTTAGTTTTAGCCAATGAGAACAAAAAGATTTTTTTTTTTGGAAGAAGGGCGAGTAATTTCAAATTAGCGGAGCTTAAGCCCCCTAGCTCTGCTAGAATCACAAGTGACAGGTACAGTCGTTATCAAGTACCAAATAAATAGAATCAACAATATTTCATTTAATCATTTATCCCGTATATTTAAGAGTTTTATATATTTTAATTAATACGTTTTTACTTTTCCTCATTTATACCGTGGATATCAAGGAAATGTATTGAGTTGGCAAAAAAAACCGAAACCGTTTCAGGTGTTTTCAAGGCCTCCTAAGTGGTTTCCACAATGTTGTCTGTCTGCAAGTGTGTGTGTGTCTGTTATCATCGTAGCTTTTACATACATCATCGTACACGATGATGTATGTAAAAGCTACGATGATAACAGACACTGACTGCGACTGATTTTTGCACAGAACTTGGTGCAAAAATCAGTCTACCGCTAAAGTTGAGCTATACGGAAAATAATTTGTTTATGACTTCATTAACCCGCAATAATGACTCAGCAAAAATGACGAAAAATCCTAAAACGCGAAAAAATTATCGAATTGAGATTAGGCGCGCATGTGGCTATCAATAAGACTAATATATGTTCAGCATTGGTTTAATTTTTATCAAATAGCTTGTGTTTTTTTTTTAAAAAATGGTAAAAGATCAGAAAATGATTCAATTAAGTTTAAATTTGGTAAAAGTGTACACATTTATTTAATAAATAAGTACACTAAGTTACATTTTAATACAAAAAGTATATCCATGTTTTTTGTTTGATTATAAAAATTAAGCAGCATTTAGTGTGCTCAGGGCTGCATGGGTGACCGCTGAGAATGAAACGAATGCATTTACTATCTGAGGACGAGGGATGCGAGTCCGAAGCAGGGACCACGAGCGTAGCAAATTCGATGAGATGAGGACAAGTTCCGAGGTACCCCATACCCGATTTTTATTTATATTTTAATTTTTAAAATATATACATCTGAAACTAATAAATGACAAATATTAGTTATTAGCTCTTAATTATTTAGATTTGTAAATATATTATAATACTTGCTTTATTACTTGTTTTCACTTACATTCTTTACTTTTTTCTCTGAGCACCATTCTTTGAACACTTCATATG
The DNA here is from genome assembly GCA_018340805.1 of Microvelia longipes. NCBI lineage: Eukaryota > Metazoa > Arthropoda > Insecta > Hemiptera > Veliidae > Microvelia > Microvelia longipes. The sequence goes on along the minus strand of JACMZG010001893.1, from coordinate 6,125,726 downwards.
CTTTGAGATACCTACTTTCTGATTTGCCGGGTAGTAGGCTCTCTTTGGCATTTGTAGCTATTTCCAAAACATCCGGCGGGGTTAATCGGAAAGTTCGTCTATATCTTCGACGATATTCATCACAAAACGCTATAGAATCGCTATAGAATAAACTAACTTTTAAACTGTATTAAATACGGGTTCGAATGATAAAAGTTTTAAATTACTTGACAAAAAAAGATGAGATAATAAACCCAAGACAAAAAGTGTTGCCTTTAATATAATCAATCAAATTTTATTTCTAATTAAAGATTTACATTACAAATTGTTTTATTTCAATTTTAATTAGTTAAATAATGTAATTATTCATTATATAAATAATTAAAAAATTCAATAGGCATTTTTTATTAACTAATAATGTTTACAAAAATTATCTATTAACTTTCTTTACCAGCAGGGGCGGCTGGGAAATGCTACTTTCCTGCCTAGGCAGGTAAAGTGCAGTCATTCATGACTAATTACCAGCCGATCTGGGAAATACTATTTTCTCGCCTAAACTTAGTTCAGTAATGCTTCATTTTCCTGCCGTGAGCAGATAAAAAGTATTGTCTTTTTTTTAATAATTGTCTTTTATTTCCGAAGCATTTTTCGGAAAGAATCATATAATTATTACATTGGTTTGTGATGAGTGATCTGAAACTGACTAGTTAGGAATTCGAAATATACCGAGATTTATCAATTTCGAAGCCTTCAATTGACAGATATCAATATATTGCTCTCGCTTCATGTTTATGTAGAGGAGAGGTGCTGCTTCATATCTCGCGTTTTCTTCATTGTTTCTTTACTTCCTGTTTCATTTGTTCATATATACCTACGGTATAAATGTGAAAATGTATGATGTAGAAGATGTAGGCACTGAAAATTTGAAACCAGAATGTCACCTGGATACTCCGTTTGTAAGACCTTTTGAGTGGTTTTTACAAAGTTATCAGACTGTATGTGTGTATATGTATGTGCGTGTATTTACGCCCGAGTGTTGAAATTTGGTACAAAAACCAGTTTGTGAGACTAGTTGAGCTATCTAAAAAATATTTCTTTAATGACTGCAAAAAATTCATATGACACAGAAGAATGATCGAATCGCTACTAAATTTAGCTCGAATATAGTCATATATAAGTACAAAAACTTTGCTGAGTTTCATTTTATAATCAGCATTACTTCAATTTTTATCAAATGATATTTATAAGACATTTTTATGGGACACGATAACTTTCGGACGCTTTCTCAAATTGAAATGAAAGTTAGTACAAATATCAACTTCGTTAATGTCCCGAACCATATTGTTTATACAACAATAAACCAATATGTTTGACGACATATCCCGCAATAAAGACCCCACAAACATTCCAATAAATCACAAATCTTCAAAAAGTGTTTATAGATCGGACTGAACTTTTTTACTCGTGTACTACTACATACGGTTAACAAAATACGAAGTAACATATAATTATCAGTATTAGATCTGCACATATATAACATAATTTAAAATGTAAATGTTTTTTGATAAATACATTTGAAAATTCGCTTGGTTATATCGTGGCAGTAAACTACTTATATAAACTTGTAATATGAGGAACTGATATAGGACAACAACTATATGCAACCAAGTGCCATATGAGGAACTGACATAGGACAACAACTATATGCAGCCAAGTGACATAGGACAACAACTATATGCAGCCAAGTGAAATAGGACAACAACTATATGCAGCCAAGTGACATAGGACAAGAACTATATGCAGCCAAGTGACATATGAGGAACTGACATAGGACAACAACTATATGAAGCCAAGTGCCATAAGAGGAACTGACATAGGACAACAACTATATGAAGCCAAGTGCCATAAGAGGAACTGACATAGGACAACAACTATATGCAGCCAAGTGACATAGGACAACAACTATATGCGGCCAAGTGGCCGAAGGCCTCCTGTGTTTTAAAAAAATGTTATTAAAGTTACTAATTATTTCAGATAAACAATATCTCATCTGAAATAATTTTAAAATTTGCTAATGTTAACCAAGTCAAAACACTCTTAGGTTTTATACTCTTAGGTATACTCTTCTCTCTCTCTTAGATATACTCTTAGGTATACTCTTAGGTATACTCTTAGGTTACCTTCTAGTAGGCGTCCTGAACAAGAGACGAACCCCATCATGAAGAGAAACAGCTGTTTAGCTGTAGAAGTCCCATCGATTATTCAACCCTTCTCCTTGCTTAAGCTCGCCAATGTCATAAAACTTGTTTACAGCGTATTTCCACCAAAAAATGACATTTGAACAAAATTTTATAACGTGCTATTGCATAGCAGATCTCACAAAAACAATTTCTTAGAAAACCCTTAGAGCAACATCAACAATTGATAATGTAAACAAAAGAACCGTTTCCAGTTCCGTATCCGCTGAATAATAAGTATCCTTTTCAATTTTATTTAAAAATCCACACTGGCGAATTAAATCAGACATTTTGGTCCATGCAAACAACACAGGGGTTTCATGGAATGCAAATTTAAAAACAATAATATCTTACTCATGACGCTTCGACGAACTGAATAAATGAACGCTCAGTAGATAGTGAAGCCCTAGGAAGTGAATACACAGCTAGTTGGAAAGAGCCTCAAGTGGCTACTTTAATCACCTACGATTGTTCTAACGAGAACTCACAGTTTATATTTATTTAATTAGAAGTACAGAGTGAATTAATTCTCTCAATCCTTTCCTTCGAGCAAACTCACTTGTTACGCATAACAAACAACACCGTGTGTTGACACCATCTTATATAGAAAATATTTTTTTTATTTTGATAATAAAGCTAAGACATAAAACTAAATACGAACATCATCAAAAGCAATTTTTTTATTATACAAATTTACTTAAAGGTCACATATAATATAAAAATAATAGGTCACCTAGCAAATTGGCCATTTCGTTAAGTTATTTTTGCTTACTCTCTCTATACATTACACTAATAGCTGTAAGTATATTATAACTAATCTACAAAAGTATGACTTTACAACAAGTTGCTAGAGATCCTACAAAAATATAAAATTGGCTCGTCAACTCTAGAAACTATGAGACAATTACATATATAATATAATAATCGGGTCCAAAAGGTTACCAAAACCCAGTTTATTTACGGTTAAGGGAACATTTAGAATGCTTAACGTCGCACAGGCTTGCTAACTACAGGCTTTACCGTCCATTTTTATATACATAAACGGCATTTAAAATTATCGTGTAAAAATCTAAAAG
>JACMZG010001893.1:5947961-6121477 GCA_018340805.1 Microvelia longipes | reverse complement strand
TTTAAAAATCAATGTTGGCATTAGTGATTTCTTAAAGTGAGTAATTTCAAGTCGGCCATTGCTTTTTATTTTATCAGATAATTTTTTATTGTTAATTTATTCCACTGCCGCTGTGGTAACGGCGATTTTGTTTAGTCAAGCTTTCATTTTAATATTAAAGTTCGTTCTTAAGGTTTTTCTTTAATTTCTCGAGTGTCAAGACCCTGATAGCCGAATTTTCATTTTAGGTGATTTATTACGGTACAGTAACGGTTTGTAAGAAACGCAGGACACATAAGGTGTCTTATGTATTTCTTTATTCATAAATAATTTAGTTTGTTGCTGTCCGATAATTTATGTCTTAAACAACATAAAGATGTATTACAAGAGGGGAGGCCATTGGTTGAATTTTGAAACTTCGAAAAAATAACCTGACCACCTTCGACTATCAATAATCAAATAAACACAACAAAATTACAGTGAATTATATAGTAGAACTCTGAAAATGTAAATACAATACAAGCAATGTGCAGGAAGCCGAAAAATATGATTTCTTATAACAGAAAAAGACACGCATTAATGATACACAAGGCATTAAGGCATACTCGGTCTAATGATTCTATCAGCTAAAATAATTTGATAGTGTAAGTATTACAGGTCATTTATTTGATATTACATTAAAATTTACTGGAAATTATCAGAGCGAAAACGTGTTGCAGTATAAATTCAATGACATCTATACTTTGAGGAGGAGCGAAGCGAGTCCGAAGTAGGCATAGAGATATATACTAGAGGGGGCATAGCCTATCTTAATACATTGAGAGGCCTGAAACATTTTAAGTGGGGCTCTCAGGGGCTCTGTGTAACCTCATTGAAACCTCCTCCAAGAGGATGTTATGGTTAAAATTAATCAATTGTTTTCGGCTTCCCGCAGATTGTTTGTGTTGTGATTTGTATTTTACACATTCCACTATATAATTTTCTGTTTTTTGTTCTGTTTATTTGATAATAATGATAATCGAATGTGGTCAGGTTACTTTTTCGATGTTTCAAAATTAAACCAATAGGGCCCCTCTAGTAATATATCTCTATGGAAGTAGGGAGGATAAGCGTAGCGAATCCGATGTGGCGAGGAATAGTTCCGAGGTATCCCGTAACCGACTTTTTAAAAAGAAAAAAAATATTATTATTAATCAAATCAAAAGAAACTTACCGCTGGAAGTAACGAAAAAATAAACACATTGCATTGAAACAAAAACTTGCTACATACTATCTAAATCAAACTAGCATCCACTGTTTTTATCCGGTACAAACCTGCTGACACTGGACTAATTTAAGTATTAGCGGCCCCCGCGGAAACATTTTATTTATTTGAAAAAGTTTTTAAAATTATAGCTACATTTATTTTGGAAAGAATGCAAACATTTTACGAACTATTAATTTGATTTTTTTGTAAATACAAATACAAACAATGCGCTACTACGAATTCAATTCGTACCACTTCGAATTGATAAATCACTCATATAATACAACATATAATATAAAAAAAAGTAACATGAAATAGTTGTTAAAAGAAGCTATCCCTTGAGGGCACGCGGCATTACTAATTTATAATAGATATTTATGTTGTTTTCTCGATTGACAGATTTGGCTGTAGAAGGGGAAGGATGCGCGGACACCCTGGCAAGCATCATTTACAGTACGTACCTTCCAAGGTTAAATAAGTAGAGGGTATTTTAGTACTTTGTGAGAAAAACACTTGTCCTTTGAACTCTTCGCTCTTGATGTTTACAAACTATTCAAACTAATGTCTTTTATTTTACATTTAACGGCATAGAAAACTTTTTCGTTAATGTTATCAAATGCTGACCTCCTCTCTGAAAAGGGTAACCACAGGATAATCCCGATTTGTAGTGTTAAGTAATTTTTATAATGAATTTTTAGATGTAGTTAATCATATTAACTATAATTAATGGTTTATTTATTTATATTTATTTATTTATTTATCAAATGCTGAACTAGGCACTTCAGATCACTTTAAACTAGCATTAGAAATCATTTAAGAGAAACAAATTTTTCCATAAAAAATTTGAATCTTTCAAAAATTTAAAATGAAAGTTATTTTGAGACGTCTCTTCTGTCTTAACTTCTAGTTCATTTTCTAATAGGACTAGTGTTTTGCCTTCTCAACCTGTATTGAACTCGATACAGGTTTGACCTGTGTGTATACATACTCTGGCCAAATTTGTTTCGATTTTTGGGGTCTCACATTGTGATAAAGTCGCAAGCACAAGCCAGAGCAGTGAGTTTGGATAGAGTCTGGTTGGGCTAGATGAACTAGACACACTCTGAACAAGTTGCAGGAGCTAGTCAGAGAGGTGAGTTTGGATAGAGTCTGGTTGGGCTAGATGAACTAGACACACTCTGAACAAGTTGCAGGAGCTAGTCAGAGAGGTGAGTTTGGATAGAGTCTGGTTGGGCTAGATGAACTAGACACACTCTGAACAAGTTGCAGGAACTAGTCAGAGAGGTGAGTTTGGATAGAGTCTGGTTGGGCTAGATGAACTAGAACACTCTGAACAAGTTGCAGGAGCTAGTCAGAGAGGTGAGTTTGGATAGAGTCTGGTTGGGCTAGATGAACTAGACACACTCTGAACAAGTTGCAGGAACTATTCAGAGAGGTGAGTTTGGATAGAGCCGCTCCACGGCGTCGGGGCTAGAGCCCGCCAAGCGGCCACATGGTTGTTTCAATTTTTTAGTTCGTCATTTATTGGTTTATATAAGTGGCATACTGCCACGATGTAAGCGAATTTTCAAATATATTAGGAAATATATGTGATTTGTTTACATTACATATGTCAATCAATGGCTTAAGGCTTTATTTGAGATATATATGTTAATCAATAAAACTAAAAATAATTCTGATTATACAATGAAACTGTATATTTGTGAACCTTACTAAAATCGGTCTTCCCCCATGGCCTCAATCTCAATGCTCATTTTTCTTTGAAAATTCGCTAAAACGTTTAATGAAAAAAAAATACTCTTATATTTTTCCTCATTGCAATGTTTTCCCTTAAAATTATAGGAGATGGTGAAGAAAAATTGGATTTAGAGTACTTGGAACTTTTACCTATAACTTCAGTCTCGCTATCCTGGATCTCAACCACTTGTGGCATACGAGCAACCTCATCAGCGTCATAGTCAGAAGGAAACCCGGTAATAAACGTTTGTGTCTTATACTTGAATTGAGGATGGATTATTTATGTGTTAATTATGTAATTAGTTATAAATCCTATTTCTGCGTCTCTCATGATATTTTTAAATAGAGGTGTAGTGAGCCCCCCCCCCTCCAACACACATCATAATAATAACTTGTCTTAAAACTTATATTGTCAAATAAATAATAATGCCATCCAATAACGTATTTTTTATCCAGGACTTGTTTTTATTTGGATTCTAATGACGATCAAAAGACATTTTATCTCTTTTGCGATTGGGGAATACCTCTGCAATGAAATTTTCTTTACTTAGTAAAAGTACCTCAGGTTTTATTCTTTTTTGGCCGAACGGTTCAAAGCGGGAGAGGATAGTTCCTTGTCAAAGGGGGAGTATATATTTGGTCCACTCTGTTTCTAGGCATGAGGCATTGCTTTCTCTCCCTTGACTACAAACTTGATTTAAAAGCATCAAATCTAGAAAAAATTATTCAAGCGAGAAAAAGCAATAGAGTTATCTACCTGTTTGTCCTACTCTGATTTCATGATAAACACCACAGTTTAATATAACAGTAAAACAACAGGAGTTAAACAAAAACTTTCTGTCATGCAAGTAATCTCAGGAGAAACAGACTCTAAGTAAAAAGTTTTTGCATCCGCCCTAACAATATAATCTATTGGAGGAACAAGCATTAACCTAACTTATTCTATTCTAAACTTTTGTCAGTTCATTTATTTATGGTTATGAAAGTAAAATCAAATCCATATAGAGGGCCTTGCATTCAATAAAGACGTTCAATTATGGAAGGAGAGGGGAACCGCTTACTTACCCTAAATAGTTGTCTAGTTATTCAAAGATTTTGTTACTAACCCTTCTACGATTCTAAATTAATATTAGCCAACCATTTGCCGCGGAAGCTGGTATAACAAATTCTTTCCTTTTAAAAATGATGCTGATTCACAGAGTGGGTATTATGCGTAAAGCACACCTTAGATCTCTCGACCATTCTAAAACTGACTCAATCAAGATAAAAGGGAGAACGTTATACCTCGAAAACAATTGATCCGGTGAGAGTAAAATATGATGTAGGCTTTCCAGTATTGGCCCAGAAGATAAAATCAGGAAGTCCTGTCCTCTTAACACCCTGTTTAGCCTAATTGCTTGGCAAGACACGCATTCTTTTTAACTGATGTTTAAGCTGCTATACAGGATATTTATATGGTTCTAATTTCAAATTAGATTAATAATTATTAATAATTAATAATTAGAAGTAATAATTATACTTTAACATAGCAAAATAAATTATTAGTTTTATTTTTATATTTTTTTATGCATAAGAGGTTTATATATATATATATATATATATTATATATATAATTATATATATATATATATATATATTATATATATTATATATATATATATATAATATATATATATATATATATATATATATATAATATATATATATACAATACACCGGTATTGGTTGATACTGTTTCAAGTACATCACACTGTAGTAGAAACAGCTCTGGTTAGTTTAATTGTGCTCTAGAGAAAGCTAATTTGTTAAATTAGAATAGTACTTTAATTGCATAAGTAATTCTCATTGGACATGTGTTCTTTTTTTTTAACAGTTAAAAAATACCTGCCATTTTTTAAAATTGAATGTATTTGTCCATTTATTTATTATTTCTCACATACAAAAAACATTTTTACAAAAGTTTAGTAGAAGTAAATATACAAAATATAAGTAAATTAATTGAAAATGGCAGGTGCACCCCTATATAAGCTGATTTGCTCGTGTACAGGGGTGTCGTGTTGGGCCTACTATTTTAATATTGTATGAAAAAAAGTAAAATAAAAAGTTGCTACTTCAAGCAAGATAAAGATTATGAAATTGAACAGATGAAGCACTAAGATAAGAACACTAAACAACTCATATACATGATTCACATAAATACACACACACCACACACACACTTTATATATAATATATACTATATATATTATATATAATATATATATTATATATATATATACGACCACACATCACAAACATATACACATACATACATATATACACATAATACATACATGTACCACATACACATACTAAGTACACACACTATATACATACACCATACATACAAAAACACATTACAAATTTATTTCTTTTATTCATATAGATTAAGTGAATGCATTCCGAATATTATATCTCAGTCATGATCGGTAAGGTAATATTTTAGGTCAATTCTATAAACTACAAAGGATGGTGGGTTTATAATGATACGGTCAGGTAGACTATTGTACATCCTGGGACCAGCATATATATGCTGGGTGATTCATGGTAATTTCTTTTTCGCAGATTGGTTCCTCTAGTCTCTCTCTGTTCTGTCTTCTAGTAGAAAACGCATGTCTAAACAAATTAAAACAATGTTTGTTTTTATAATAATAACATATTATCCTATATTTTATAAGCTGTTCAACAGGCAGTACTTTGAATTCCTTATAGAGGAGATCAGTGGGGTACAGAGGAGGTCATCTTATACAAATTTTGATGATTCTTTTTTGAATTAAAATAAGTGGTATCAAATGATTCATGTTTATCCCACCCCAACCCATTACTCCATACTCTAATATAGACTGGACTAGAGCCGAGTACACAACTCTAAGTCTATCCACTCCAAAAATATGTCGAAGCTCAACAAACTTGTTGAAACATTTGAACCATAATGTCCGAACTAGTTTCGTGTTTTGCTCGAATTAATATTTCCGCTAAAATTTCTGCACAGTTGAAGACTCTCAAGCAGTTCTATTTTAGAGGGCGTCTACTGTCAAAAAAGTAATTACGGATAATTCCTTAAGGACTTTTAGTCTGCAAAGCAGTTATTTCACAGCTGCTATTCTTTCAAAAGGATTTATTTTAATACATTGTTAGGGAATAATGACTGTCATAGACTTCCGCAAGTGTTGCGGAAGTTTAATGCATAAAGTTTCTGCCAATGTTTCAAAGTAGGAAACAAAAATAGCAAAAATGCACGCATATCAGAGATACAGTAGAATCAGTCGGTATTGTTAGAGGTTAGCCACTAGTCTCGTACAAGGGGAATTTATATTAATTGATTATAATCACGCTAATTCCATTTTACTCTTATATAGGAAGGTTAGAAAGAAATACTAAAAAACTATTTTTACCGTACTCGTTTAAATATATATACATATATATATATATATATATATTATTATATAATATTATATATATTATATATATATATATATATAATATATATATATATAGATATAGATATATATAAATATATTTAAAAGGAAAAAAGGAAGATACTAGAAGTATAATTATAACAATATTATAATAATAATACTTACAGGGAGTGAAACAGTGAGGTTTGATGGTTTGAAAATTTTATATATATATTTCATTATTATATTATTATATTATATTATATTATATATTTATATATATATATATATATATATATATATATATATATATATATTTTTTAAAAATAAAAATTTCGCAACTCGGGTGTAAACTGTATTTTTGTGGTGTGGTTTTGTGTGAAAATATGTATTCATGATAAACTGATGCTGATAATGAGATGAACATGCACTGGATTTTTTCTCATATAGAATATATGCGAGCAAATAATAAGTTATGTCTAATATGAATTTTTGGTAAATTATTAATGAGAGTTAATGAAGTCAGAAAAAATTTCATTTTCCGTACTAGATCTAGATGTCGGTTTTCGTGCCGAGTTTAAAGTTTTTCCCTAAACACGCAGGGGGCTATGGAGATAGCAGACACACATATATAGACCAAAACCAGACCTGCTTAAACAACAATAGCTCTCTAGCATTAAACTCGTACGGAAAACACAGACGATAAAATCCGAGTAATGCTATTTTTTTAATTTTATTGAGTAATATAGCCACAATTACTCTATTGTGTACACAATTAATGTGTACACAATTACTCTATGTGTACACAATACCTATTGTGTACACAATTACTCTACTGTGTACACAATTACTCTATTGTGTACACAATTACTCTATTGTGTACACAATTACTCTATTGTGTACACAATTACTACATGCTCCAAGTATTTAGGAGTTTTAGTGGCTTGGTCAAACTAGTAACAGAAGCAAGCGATTTACTTTCGAGAGATGATAGCGAAAATATGTCTAAGAATAGGAAAATCTTATTACAACTTCCCTGCAAAAACCTAAGGTATTGCTCTGACAGGCACCATGAAAATAGTAGGTATGACCTTCCAACAAAACATGACATGGACTAAAGTCCTTTATAACGATTACCTTCCAGTAATCATGGTGTCATTTATAAGGATATCATTCCACCCTGGTTGGCTCCCTTATGATAATAACAATATACATGTATGACGAGATAATATTAGTTAATTACCCCACAAGACTAATTAGTGATACCTCATAATTTTACCTAGTTATTTCCTATGACTATTAGTTAGTTACTTATCATGACTGTTTAGTCAATTTAATTCTCATAACTATTTAGAGTTAGTTATTCTTCATAACTATTAAGTTAGTTCCTTCAAATGACTAATTTTATAGATATCATTTCATGACTATTTAGTTACTCTCTCCTCATGACTATCTTGTTAGATACTATTTATTTCTATTAAGATAGTCACTCCTCATGAAAATTTAGTAATTCCTAATGACTATTTAGTTAGTTACTCCTTATGGTTATTTAGTTAGTTACTATTCATCAATATTAAGCTAATGCTATTTAGTAGCTCCTTATGTTATTAGTTAGTTACTATTCATCATATTAGCTAGCTATTTAGTTAGTTACTCCTTATGGTTATTTAGTTAGTTACTATTCATCAATATTAAGCTAATGCTATTTAGTTAGTTACTCCTTATGGCTATTTAGTTAGTTACTTCTCATTACCATTAGTCAGTCACTCCTCTTTAATATTTTGTTTGATACTATTAATCACTATTTTTAGTGATTTTTTATCACTATAGTTAGTTATACCTCGTAAATATTTTGTTATACACTGTTTAGTTAGTTACTCTTCATGAATTTATCTTCATGACAATTTACTCAATTAGTCTACATTAGTATTTTGGTGTCTAATCTATAAAGCATCTCCTAAAATTATAATTAATACTAAATACAATTTTACAATTGATTTACCAAACCACTATCAATTCTGAAGTAACAATTTTTCTGTTTCCTTCAACGTATAGCTGATAATTCAGGCGTAGAGCAATAAAATAAAGGATTTAGGATGACATTTGTTTATATAGGCTTGGAGGCCCATGTATTTTTTAACCCTTGAGGTGTTAAACGGAGAAAATTTCTTGGGGATGGGTTATAATGGCTCCACCTTAGCCACTTTGAAGGGATAATGCCTTCTCATTTTTTACCATGTCGAAACCCACCTTAGGGTCGAAAATACTTGTTTAACCCATTTTTTTAAAACCGCTTGTTATGGTTTTACGTACGTATAGTTTTATTTGAAAATTTATTTAGGGATTATTGGTTGATGATTTGTTTTTACTCTCTTCTCCATATATCCTTGTAAAGGAGGAAAAGGATCATTTGGTTAATCCTTATGTTAATAGCCGAAATAGTTAGATATCACTTTTTCTCTCTTGCGCTTGAAAAAGTAATACTTTGCTTCAAAAATGTATTTTCATTCCTTCGTTTAATGACCAATGACTATAAAACGTTTTTATATAAAACATTATAGGTTCAAAAGTAATAGATATTTTTTGTTTCCTTAATTAGCACAGATATACTGTATAGATATCCTTAAATTTTAAATTTTTCATGTTTGTCTGTATCTGCGCTTGTTTGTATAAAATATTTAATCCTATTGCATTATACATAATAAGCTATTTTTTTTCTAAAGCAAAACCATGTATAATTTTTAGGACTTTTCAAAATATTTTTTCAAGAGATCTAGGAGGGGTATGATTTAAAAATAATATTATAAGGTTAATTAAATTAGTATTCGATGAAACAGAATAAAGTCCAACAACGCAACGCGACCTGGTCTACTTGGAGGTGATTTATTTCCTTCCCTTGTGTAATCATTGCATCTAGGGTAATATTATTTTACTGTAAGAATTTAGATTCCTTGTGCTGCCTGTTCTTTTTCGAATTTCTATAATTTCTATAATAATAGTTCTGCTCTTATTTATCATAAAGACTCTATGTTTGTACAAAAAAAAAAAAAAAAAAATGCCCAAAAAAATCCCAAAAAAAAAATGCCAAAAAAAAAAAAATGCCAATAAAATGCCCGTTTTAGGGCTATTCTGTACTTGAGAGTATACACCCTGATGGGGTCATTCACCACGCTCTAATTTAAAATTAAATTAGGCGAAATCTATTTATTACAAAATTATTCATATAAACTAAGCATAGCCCGGCTTGCGAAATCGAGTACTATTACGACGATGGCCACGGAGATAGACTTGCACTTAGGCTTCATAAATAATTCTGATACGTAGGTATGTAGGATAAGTAGAGTGTTTACACTTGCAATCCAACGCCGAGATTTTACCTAAATTATCCGTTTTTTAAGAACTCCTGAGTAATTTTAACAAAAGAGTCAACCGTGGTGTAGTGGTTAAGGTACGCGGCCAATACACAGAATGAATGGACTTTAAACTTATGGACGAGTTTATTTAGTCATGTGTTCAATCCCAGCACGGGCCTCTGGGATTTTTATGAGAGGGATACAAATTCTGTGTACCACGTCCTTCAGAAGGGACGCTATGCCGGTGGTCTCGAGCCTGTGTCAGGTACTCGTTAAAGATCCCTTACTCTAAATGAAACTCGGTATAGGCAAAATTTAGCACCCTCATAGTAGATTCATTATAATACTAAAGTGTGTCTGCCTTGTAGTTTAAAGTGTAATGGATGTTTAGTTTAATAGCGAGGGCACGTGTTGTTCCTAGTTTTCTCTAGACTCTAAGAGTTAGTGAAAATATGTATGATTGTTTGAAAAAAAAGCATTAGAGGAACCATAGAAATCCACGTCTCTTCTGTCTAGATTATTACCACCACTAATTTTAACAAAAATGACTGTATCTGTGTGTGAGTGAGTGTTTATATATATTTATATTATATATATTATAATATATATATATATAATATATATATATTATTAAATGTGTGTGTGTGTGTTGTTATCATTATAGCTCCTGTGTATTTATACTAGAGAATTTAGTTATGCTATCCAGAAATCAGCAATAATGACTCAACATAAAATTTGGATCTATTTGAAATGAAGCAAACATGCAGTTATGTATAGGATTAACAAATTTTCCATGTTGCAAATTATCATCAGCATTAGTTTAATGTATAACAACTAAAATGTAAACGTTTGTTTAGAAAATTTTAAAATCGAAAAAAATCCAAATGTGTTGAAATTTGGTATAAGTGTATCAGGTCAGATTAATCCGGAAAACAAATTTGGTTCAATAATCCCATAATAAAGATGGAAATGCCACATTGTATCAAAATAATTAAGTAAAAATGTGATAAGATTACGAGCTGGACTAAGTACATGCAATCTGTTTTTCATTTTTGTCTCGTAGTAGGACTGCCCCTAAAGAATTACAAGCTTTTCTTGAATGACTACGAAATCTGACGCATTAAAAGGAGCCATACATTGGTTGCTGAGTATAATTCGATTTTTGCATAATTAATGCATTATAAATGCAAGGTACCTTTAATACACAAGAAACATATTAGGTTTGGAATTATTCCTTGTAATAGTTGTGGTTAATTGTTCAGATTTCAATAGGAATAGGTAATTTAAATATTAATTAGTATGGTAAGGTATACATATTATAATACATACGTCTACATATAGTAAAGGTAATTTTAATATTACCTCGTAATGTTCTACATTAGTAGTATTTAATATTGTAATGATATAAAGTGATGTTGCGCACATAGTCTCTCGATAAGTGATGTTGCGCATATAGTCTCTCGATAAGTGATGTTACGCGTATAGTCTCTCGATAAGTGATGTTGCACATATAATCCCTCGATAAGTGATGTTGCGCATTAGTCTCTCGATAAGTGACGCGTTGCGCATATAATCTCTCGATAAGTGATATTGCGCATATAGTCTCTCGATAGGTGATGTTGCGCATATAGTCTCTCGATAAGTGATGTTACGCGTATAGTCTCTCGATAAGTGATGTTGCACATATAATCCCTCGATAAGTGATGTTGCGCATTTAGTCTCTCGATAAGTGACGTTGCGCATATAATCTCTCGATAAGTGATATTGCGCATATAATCTCTCGATAAGTGATATTGCGCATATAGTCTTTCGATAAGTGATGTTGCGCATATAGTCTTTCGATAAGTGATGTTGCGCATACAGTCTTTCGATAAGAGATGTTGCGCATATAATCTCTCGAAAGTGACGTTTGCGGCATATAATCTCTCGATAAGTGACGTTGCGCATTATAGTCTTTCGATAAGTAATGTTGCGCATATATGTCTTTCGATAAGATGTTGCGCAACCTTTTCTAAGATGACCTCTTAATTAGCTACTTTTTATGAGAAGCACTATCTTGACTTAGATAAATATAGAGGATGTCTTTTCTCGAAAATAAATATCGGGTACGGGATACCTCGGAACATTTTCTCACCTTATCGGATTTACCACTATTCGCTTCATTAAAACTTGAAAATCACCTTGTTTATATTGCAGTTTGTCTTCGCACTCTCTTCGCTCGTCTTCAGACATATAAATCATATGTTTTATTTCCAGCGATCACCCATCTAGGAACTGGCTTTACTACATGATACTTAACATTAACCATCCAACAAAAACCGTACATATGCTAGCCCTATTAAAATAAAACTAAATTTTTTAATTCAAAGAACACACTTGTACTAAATAGGATTCTTTTTATTTTTTAACGATTTAAAAAAGACATTAAGTTAAAGACAAAAGTTATTTGAAAAAAACTGAACCAATGATAATAAAAAAAATAAAATGCCCGTTTTAGGGCCTTTCGGCCCATCAGGGTATTCACCCTGCGGGAACCACCTCAGGTGGGTAGCATCTACTACACTCCAAGAATTAATTAAAGTTGGCGAAATCATTTTAATACAAATACTATTCATAAAATCTTTAGAGCATAGCCCGTGCTGCGAACCCCGGACCTCCGGTGCCGAAATCGAAAAATGATAATAATGAGAAAAAACTTGGTGAATTTGTTGGTCCTATGTAGCACTACACGCATCATAAATTTCACTTCTTTATTCCGTGTTTTATGTTTTATTATTAAGTCTTCAATATTAGATAATGACGTCATAGACAAATCCAGTAAATGAGGATTACTCTATTAGATCTAAAAAATCAGGTACGGGGTACCTCGGAACTTTTTCTCATCACATAGGATTCGCTACGATTATCCTCTCTGCTTCGGACTCGCTTCGCTCGTCCTCAGAATATACAATTCCCCATATTTATTCTGCAACATGTCTTCGGACTCACTTCGCTCGTCCTCAGAATATACAATTCCCCATATTTTTCTGCACATGTCTTCGACTCACTTCGCTCGTCCTCAATATACAATTCCCCATTTTTTCTGCAACATGTCTTCGGACTCACTTCGCTCGTCCTCAGAATATACAATTCCCCATATTTATTCTGCAACATGTCTTCGGACTCACTTCGCTCGTCCTCAGAATATACAATTCCCCATATTTATTCTGCAACATGCGGACTCACGGATCACATCGACTCACTTCGCTCGTCCTCAGAATATACAATTCCCCATATTTATTCTGCAACATGTCTTCGGACTCACTTCGCTCGTCCTCAGAATATACAATTCCCCATATTTTATTCTGCAACATGTCTTCGGACTCACTTCGCTCGTCCTCAGAATATACAATTCCCCATATTTATTCTGCAACATGTCTTCGGACTCACTTCGCTCGTCCTCAGAATATACAATTCCCCATATGCAACATGTCTTCGACCACTTCGCTCGTCCAGAATATACAATTCCCATATTTTTCTGCAACATGTCTTCGGACTCACTTCGCTCGTCCTCAGAATATACAATTCCCCATATTTATTCTGCAACATGTCTTCGGACTCACTTCGCTCGTCCTCATATAGTAAATGCGCTCGTATCATTCTAAACGGTCACCCATACAGCACTGACCACGCTCGATGCTGCTTAATTTTTATAAACCAACAAAAATCATGGATGTACTTGTCGTATTAAAACGAAACTTAATTGTGCTTATTAAATAAATAGAGATGTACACTTGTACAAAATTAAAACTCATTGAATCATTTTTTTAATTTTTTACATTTTTTTAAAAAACTTACACAAGTCGCATAGTGCGATTTGCACTATTCATATAAAGGACAAGACTATGCTTTTCCTTCATAATTTAAGGCAGCCCTTCCCAACCTTTGGGTCGCGAAAGAGATTTTTTTGGTCGCCAAATTTTTTATTATTAACTACCGAAGAATGACAAAGATTTATGTGAAAAGATTATTATAAGCGAATAACAGATTTGCTGAAACAGATATTATTTTTAGAAATTGATAATACTTTAAACATGCGTTAACAAAAGAAGACGCGGCCAAAACATTTCTTAGAAGTCCTTTACTGACACAGGCACTCGCCTTTATCTAATTCTTGCTAACTTTGATGAATTGTTATACCTATGATAATACTGTGTTTAACAGTTTCTTATTACTTTTTTTAAAGGTTCATGTTATTAAAATTATAATGTTCAATTGTATGTGAATTTGGTTCTAACAAACATCACGTAGTTTAATATCGAGTACAAGTTGTTTTAATTATAATTGTTTAACCAGTTTATTTATTTTATTGTTTTCCGTCTTAATTAAAGTAGTGAAATAAATAAACAAAACACGACTTGACTTATTAGTGGAAAACCAACAGCAACAAATTAGTCATTGATATGATACATATTTTATTATTTTATTCTTTTTTTGTTTACTATAATCATTATTTGATTTTTTCCTTTAAATATAAATGCTCATTTTATATTTAATTTAATTTTTATATTTTTATATTTTATTGCTATTATATGTATAATTATATAATATACTTCTTTTGAGCTCTAATCAGTGTGTAGTTTTCTATTTAAGTATAAAAACCTTATGAAAATTATGATTTGACGATGTCTGTAGGGTCATAACTAGTTCGGCAATAAATAAAAACGCCTGCAATTTTCAGGTTATGCAAAAAAGCAAATTATAGGGTCGCGGTACTGAAAAGGTTGGAAAACGCTGATTTAAGGTATTCTTTTAGAAAAGTTTAATTTGAAGTAGTACAAAATGAGTCACATTTTTTAGGCCTGGCTCTTGGATTATATTAGGGATAATCCTTGAAGGATAACCATGATGATAAAAGAGTTTTGCATACTTTAAAAATTTAATTAAATTAAATTTAATTATTTTCATATAAATAGCTATTTTGAGATCACCAGCATTATGTATTACTTGAGAAATATTACTATTGTTTTTTTTTAACATTATTAGTATTAAGCTTTATTAAATAATTTAATTAGTAAATTCCTCGTGATAATATTGAAATTGCGGTCAACATAATATGTCAGTATGGTTATCGTAAGAAAGATAACTATTTCATAATAATGGCTTGGTGAGTGTGCTCTAAATTTGGACCTATCTAAAACCATACTTACTTCCCCATTCCACCTCTCTCTATATACGTTATCGCTCTCGTATAGAGGCAGATAGGGCATCATGGCCAACTTAACAAGATATTAGTTAAAACAAATAAATAATTTTTCAATGGAAAAATTAAAATGATATTTCAAGTTTATAAATATTGATTAAATCATGTTTAATTTTTCCAAATATTTGGCTTTCCAAATGTTTGACTAATTTTTAGCAAATATTTAATGTTTATTTATTTATTTTATAATTATTACGTGGCTAATACCTAAAATAGATGCAATTCGTCATTGAAACGATATACAATTTAAACTTAACAAAAAATTAAAATAACAATCAATTTTTTTAATGAATTTTGATTTTTAATGTTATAAGTAAATGAATTAGAATATTTATATAAAATTAATTTTGATCAAAACTTATAGAGTATATTTTTATTTGTTTTATAGGAATTTCTGAAATATAGGAAGTATTTTAGGATTTATGCATGACATTTCGACGAGGATAGGATTTAGAACATATATTTTCAAAACACCACATTTTGACGCATCCACGAGGATGGTGTTTCAGGATTTATAGGATCCACGATATCTCGGCAAAGATGAAGTTTTAGGATTTAGAACTTGCATGACGTCTCGACGAGCATGGTGTGTGATACTAACTGACTTTAATTTAGGTTTAATAATAAATTTTAATGATGGTTTGACTAGTTTTAGCAAATATTTAATGTTTATTTATTTATTTTATAATTATTACATGGCTAATACTTGAATTAGATGGGATTCGTCATTAAAACTATATACAATTAAAACTTAACTAAAAATTAAATTTACAATACAAAACAAAACGATACAGAATTTACACATTATTGCACAGAATTGTAGGATTTAGTCTGCAAGAATTTTTTTAATTCTTTACTTTTAATTATATCGGAGATGTTAACTAGAAAGCTAGGAAAATTGTTGTAATAATTAATGCTGGTATTAAACGGAGCTGACTTAAATAATTCAGTCATATATCATTTGATACTACCGAGTTTTCAAAACATGAAAGTTGACACAATAGTAGTTGTAAGGGTGGGGTGGTCAAACCTGATGAATAAACATTACTTTTAGAAACACAATATAATTGTGCGAGAGACACCTAGGAAATGTAACAAGCAAAATGCAATGCTACATCTGGGAAATGTTCCATCATTCGACATTCGTCATCATTGATGGCTCGACATAATGTCATGTTCCACTCTGTTTCCTTACGTCTAACTCATCAGGGCGCCGACAGAGCCTGAACTCACTCTGACCTTCAATTAATTCCGAAGAATATAATGTGAAGTACTTACCAGAGACGAGCGGTGCTCTCTTACCGCCATCATGCATGGCAAGCAAAACATATATCATTTGATACTACCGAGTTTTGCAAAACATGTAATTCAGTCATACATGAGGGTGGGTATAGTTTATCTTTATTTATAGTATTTATAGAAAATACTATTACTATTTATTAATTTCTTTTTAAATAAATAAAGAAATTATTATTTTGTACAATAAACAATCTAAAAAAGGGAATTAAAATGTAATTAAGTAAAAAATGAGGGAAGACAATATATATCATTCTTCCCTAACACCCTTCAAAGAAATTTCAAAGATTGTAGTTTTGATGTACATTCTACCTAATTTAAAAAATGATTTAAAATTAAATATAGATACTTTTTCAGAAAATTAAAATGCCACATGTTTAAAAACATGGCTTTATTTATAAATTTAATATCAAATGACATTTATTCAAGTCTTATTCAATAAATTTTATTTTATTACTGTGATTCATTTGACTATCTATCTATTTAGGTTTATCTTCTATTGCAATGTTATTAAGATTTCTCTTCAGTTAAAAAGACAAGTATTATACTTCAAACTCAAAATTTCTAGTTTTGGCCGCTATGCGGCGTCGGTGCCAAGGGCCGCTTACGAGAGATGAATTATACATACCACAATGTAGTAGTAGTAATATTGGGGGAGTGGTAGTAACTACCAGGCAAGTAGGCCACGTTGTTGGGCCCTACTCCTTTTAATTTCAAGTATAGGTATATTTCATCTAATCTCGACAGAAGAGCCTTGAATTTCTATGGTTCCTCTCATGCTTTTTCAAGCAATCATACATATTTTCACTGACTCTTATAGTCTTGTGAAAACTAGGAACAATAAGTGCCCTCGCTGTTAAACCAAACCTCCGTACAAGGCAGACACACTATAGTATTATAATGAATCTACTATGAAGGTGCTAAATTTTGCCTATACCCAGTTTCATTTAGGGTAAGGGATCTTTAACGAGTACCTGACAACGCACAGGCTCGAGACCACCGGCTTTACGTCCCTTCTGAAGGACGTGGTACGCAGAATTTTTATCTCTCTCATAAAAATCCCAGAGGCATGTGCTGGGATGGACCCATGACTAAATAAACTCAGAAGTTTAAAGTCCATTCATTCTGTATATTGGCCGCGCACCTTAAGCACTTCACCACGGGTGACTCCTTAGACGTCATAAAAATATAATTAAACGGAATTTTTGCTGGAGCATCCGGAATCGCAGCAATGCAGCCGGGCACTTCTAGCTAGACACCATTATTTGGTGAGCTTTTACAAAATATCAAGATGAATTAGGAAAATAATAACGAGGTACTGCAATTACAACGTTTAGTGAAGCCAATATAAGGCCGCTTTTAATTTTTATATTTGGTATTGAGAATTTATTTTAAGCTCATATGTTACATAATAAATTGTTTACCGAATTCTGCTTTAGTAAAACTATGGATATTGATTTCTAACTATCCATTTGATCTATTTCGGTATTGCAAGATACTGACTTGGATAAGGCTAATGGAGCCCAACACACAGGAGCGCTGTACAATGTAAGTCAGTTCAAAGACGATCATTCTATTAGCTTTGAGGGTTTTACATCTAACTCAACAGGTGTTTGGTATTTGTCTGACGCTATTCTCAGTTATAATATACATTCAGCAATGTGATTAAAGAGGCGTTATTTTTTTGTGATTTATAGATATTATTGTTATTTTGCTGTTTATTATAGATTTGCTGTTTTATAGATTAAAATTTAAGAAAAGTTACATTATTAATCTCGAACATGTAGAATGAGGAAGATGGAAGTAATGAAGAGTTGGAATTTACCGAGCAGCTAATGAGATTACACTAAATTAATGGTAACTATTTCTTTTGGGGCATAAATTGAGGATACTTGAGTTGTGACGAAATCAAATATATTATTACGCAAGTTAAAAACAGCAATCAATACAATCGTCAGCGATCAAAAATTAAAAAAAAAGAGTCCTAACGATAGTTTATTATATGACTTGCAGAATAAAAAGAGTATTTTCCATTTTCACAGTCTATAGGAAAAATATTGTGTTTTCACTAAAAAAAACCCGACTCAATGATTTTACCTGATACATCCGTTTCAGGTGTTTTTGAGACCTCCTGAATGATTTTTATTGAGTTTTTAGTCTATATGTCTATCTAATATCATCGCGTTTTCTATTCTGTTTCTGCTAAATATTTGAAACTTGAAAGTTGTGCTATCCGGAAAATAATGTTTCTTAAAAAAATTCAATTCATAAAATACGAAAAAATTTTGAGATCAATTATAAAATTGGTCACGAATGTAGCCCTGTATACGACCATAATAGTGCTATGTTTCATGTCATTGTCAGCATTTTTTATTTTTTACCGAATCACATGTAAATGTTAAACGGAAAATTAATTAATATCTAATTAAGTTGACATTTTGCTCCAGGGCATGTAAAGAAAAAGTTTCTTACAATTCGGCTAGCCGATCTACGGGCATTGTCAGATCACTAGTGTTAAACATCGAGTAAGATCAGTCAGAGGAGGGAACAAAACCAGGTTTCAAAACTGTCAGGACTAGTTTTGATGGGCGTAGCAAATCCAGTAAGGCGAGGAAAAGTTCCGAGGTACCTTCAATCCATTTTTTTAAATGATTATTATATCGAAAAAAGCAAGTATGGGATTATTATCTCTGCCAAATGGTAAAAATGTTGTTCGGTAATACTTGACAGACTTCACCATAAAGAATAAAATGAATGTAATGAAAAACTATGTTAAAATATATCTAAATGACCTAAAGAGATTGAGGATATATATCTAGAGGGGAAAACGGTCATGTGTTATCAAGGCAGCTAACATTTTCCTTTATATTGTATATTGGTAATTCTGGGCCGTCTGCTAGACGTGACGGTCCACAAGCGATACGTGCTTGCTCCACTCGCGTCCTCTCAATCCTGTCAGTAATCCCCCACATAATTCTAACCCTTTCTATTTTATCCAAAAAATTCCTGTTTGTTGAAAATATTCCTATCGACAAATTATTTTTTGATCCACCTACTGACAATCTTTAAAAAAATATTATTTGTGTTAAAAAACTCTCTCTGAAATTGAATATCTATATTATCAGTTAATTTAGTTTCTCTTTGTTGTTGCTGAATGGAATAATTAAAACGTTTCTAAAGAGTAGCCCTGATATGAAATTTAATTAATTTTAAATTAACTGTTACCTGTATAAACAAATAGAACAACAGACGGTATAAATTTAGAATGATTGCTACATACAAATTTCAACAACTCATGTATCCGGGTCGAAGGACCTGAATATGATAAGATTAAGATAATGTTTCGTTTAATACCAACTTGTTTATCTTTTGTTGTAATTGGTGATCATGTGTTTTTAAACAAAATATGTTTATCTTCTCAACAAATTTACATTTTGTAAATAGAATAAAATGTAAAACATTTGTTCATAGTTTACTCACTAATGAATGCTAAAACGTAAAAAATTTATGTTAGGTGGCCGGTGAAATTTTTTCAAAAACTTCTTACAAAAGCTTTAATAAAATCGTGTCATTCAAATGGCTGTAAATAAATTAAGTATTAGTTTATTTAGTATGAATATTAACGACTATATACAAACACTAATTTGATTTATAAAATAAAAGAGTAAATTAATTTATGTGATATACCATTAAGGCTGTTAATGGAACGAATAGAAATTATTTCACATTAGTCAAATGGGGTAGAACCTGCAATAGACTGGTTCTGAAGGCAGGCCAAATCACTTGTCAAAAAATGGATTTAGAAAAAAGCTAAACTGAAATAAGAAAATAACGTATGTGTGGAAAAAATAATGGATGAAGACGACCAAAGAGGGCTCTGCTTGCATTGAATTGGAGACAATTAAATGGCTTATTGATCTTGAAAGGACCAGTCTTAAGCTTATGGTTGGCTTTGTGACAGGAGGATCTATGTGAGCAGGATCTGGTCTCTATTATGGCTGGCTCTTCCAACCTTTATCCGCCGAAGCCAAAGGTTTGACGTGAATAAGGTAACGGTGGTGTAGTGGTCGGTGGACGGTTACTTAAACGTTTCTAAAAGTATATCATTTTGATACTACCGTGTTTTGCAAACCATGAATAGTTGACACAATATAATTGTGCGTGAGACACCAAGGAAATGTAACAAGCAAAATGCAATGCTACATCTGGGAACTGTTCTATCATTCGACATTCGTCATCATTGATGGCTCGACATCATGTCATGTCCCATTCTGTTTCGTTACGTCTAACTCATCAGGGCGCCGACAGAGCCTGAACTCACTCTGACCTTCAATTAATTTCGAAGAATATAATGTGATGTACTTACCAGAGACGAGCGGTGCTCTCTTACCGCCATCATGCATGACAAGCAAAACATATATCATTTTGATACTACCGAGTTTTGCAAAACATGAATAGACACAATATATTTGTGCGAGAGACATCAAGGAAATGTTCAGTTTAGGCTCTGTCGGTACCCTGATGAGTTAGACGTAACGAAACAGAGTGGGACATGACATTTTGTCGAGCCATCAATGATGACGAATGTCGAATGATGGAACAGTTCCCAGATGTAGCATTGCATTTTGCTTGTTACATTTCCTTGGTGTTTCTCGCACAATTATATTGTGTTTCTAAAAGTAATGTTTATTCATCAGGTTTGACCACCCCACCCTTACAACTACTACCATATAAATCGCTAAACTTTGCTAATAACCAAATATAGTAACTTGTCAATAGAAACCTTTATGAACGAAATATATGATGAATAAATTTGACAATAACTATACATAAACATAGAACTAAGTATAATAGCAGTATCGAGCAAAAATGAAATTTCAACATACATTATTTGTTCAACAAAAAAAAATTAAAAAAATGGCAATTAATTATTATTAATAATTATGTAGTATATCCAATTTTCGGATAGACTCTTTTAAAAATGCCTCAATTCAAAATTATTTAATCAAAGGAAAAACACCTTTGGTATTGAGCTTATGAGATTTAATACTAAAATAAGTTTCAATTTAATGGTTTCAAGATGTTAGTGAGTTTATGTCAGTATTATACATGTTAATTTAACTTACATTTGTTGGACCCTGCTCATGTAAGCATTGTTGGTTTGAACAGTAAACACTTTCTAAGAATTCTAGGATAAAATAAAATTATCGGAAATTAAATAGCGTTAAAAAAGTTCTAATCATTAATTTATATGATTGGTAGTTTCTTAAAACTTTTGCATTTTTTTAAAATATATTTAAATTTATTTCACTGCGAATAAAATAAGCCACTATTTCATTTTCATTTCATTTATTTCAGGTAAAGTTTGGTGTCTTTTTTTGTAAAAAAAAATTTGAAGAAAGTTCAGAGAAGCCAATAGTATTGGAACTTCTGTCTTGGATCATTTTTGTGGACAAATTTTATTGAGGTAAAAAGTTTTTGAATTAGGTTTTGTGGTATAGGGGGTGGAAAGGGAGGGGGGGGGGGAAAGGGCAAAGATTGGGTGAAATTTCTCCTGCTATTTTTGCCCCCTAGTTGGACTAAATCCAACTGATAATACTAATCTAACGAGGCGATGCCGAAGGAAAAACTTCGACATGATAAATTCAACAAATTAATAACCGAACATTTTTAGAGGTAAACTAATAAAATATGAATAGATTAAATTACGTGAATATATTAATAGTCTGCTAGCTTTAGTACTAAGGGTTGGTTAATAGTTATGTTAACGTATAATAATGTTATTTAGTAATAATTATATTAGTGCAAATAATTAGTATTATATTATCTAGGACAGCGGTCGTTGGATATTCTCTATGTTATAGCAAGTGGTTTGGTTTCTCTAGCTTTGCTATTCGCATGTTGTTATACGACGCTCTTATAATAAGAATCCAAATGTCAAATTAACAAAAAAAGTGTAATTTTTTAAGTTGGTTAAAAAAAAATCATTCTGGAGGTGATAAAATTTCTTAAAACTGATAATTTAGGTGAAATTTTGGTTTCAGATTTTTTTAGCTAACGAAATACTTTTCTTATATACCTACATTATATATAAGAAAAAGTAAAAATTATGAAATATCAAATGCAGAGTTTTTTTACTCACTGGCATATAGACTTAGTGCGATTTACTATAATTCTTTTACTTAGATTCTGAAACTTTTACCTTAATTCTGATTTATAACCGTAAGTAGTAATTACTAAAAAAATGTGAACTGACTTCTGTTTTGATATCGAGGTCAAATCAAAACGAAATGAACCATAAATTACTTTATCAAAGGCAAATTACCTTAAAATATTTCATCCTATATCGTCCTATTAAAGTATAAAATTCTTACAGATAATTTTATAAAAGTATTTTGATATAACTAGGTAGAAAAAGTTTAAATAAACGATATAATATTACTTGATTGATGTATTATAAGGAGAAGGCAAGCACACCGGCTACTAGGGAGTCCGTATCAGAATAAATCAGAAAGTAGAGATTTAATAGGCTATAAAGATCATCATAATACAACAAGTCATGATCAGGCACGCGATCTTTATTTAGGCAACAAATTACTTTAGCCAACTATTTATTTACCTATCGACAAACTGTCTTTAGAAATAAAACATTTTTAGGCAAATATTTATCCGTAATTCTTTTACTAGAATGTATTTAGGAACTGATTTAATGTCATTCGCATGATGGTAGTATTATAGCTGAAATATATTTGTACCAGGTATTTTTTTGTGTAGCAATTTGTATCAGGAAAATATATCAGAAATATATATACTTCTAATTAAAGAAATCTAAAATTAAAAACCTGGCGAGTTTTCTTTAGAATGCTTACTGTCTTTAAAAAAATACTCGTTTTCGGTTTTTGCTACATTGTCTAGGTTGGAATGGTTCTACTTAATGTCATCTAAATAAACAAAAAAATGAAACTTTCCTGAAAAATGGAACTTATATTTTTTAAATTTCGCTGGCTCAGCAAACTGGGATAATGACTTCACTGCTACCTAATTTTCCAAAGGGACCCTATTCTTCAAATAAATGATTTTGCTACTAAGATTCTCCAAGAAAAATTTATAAAAATTAAACTGATGCTCTTAGTTTTTCTCATAACAGCAAGAAACCTGCTGTTTAGAAATTCTGGCACGGGGATCTTCAAGTCGGTGCAATGCCATTGGTATGCTTATTTCCTTGCTCAGCAATCCATTTCTGGCTTTGGTTTAAGTTTAAGAATGTGGCTTAAATTTCATAGCTTGAGGCTGTTGCACTATAACTTGTTACTCAGTTGTTTTCTGAATTTTTTAAGAATATTTGAAAATATTGTACTTAATATCAATGTGTCTATCCATCGATGGAATGTTATATCGAATATAGATTAACTTTTATAGATGTAAGATATAACTCGAACTTAAATAACAAAATTATTTATAATAATCACTCAAAACAAATAAAGGACGCAAATATCTTAAATGAAAATAAAAATATCAATGATAATATAGACAAGATACTAATTAAAATAAAAATACAATTTATTTTAATATGTATTAAAAAGGAAACAGTATTAACAGGTAAATTTTATTCGAAACAGATGTTCTTTATTTTTATGATAGAACAGAAGCAATTCCAAGTACACCTGGGAAGAGCTTTAAAAATCAAGCCATGTCTTTAGGTCTCTGCCGTTAACGGATACTTTATATTAACCCGATAAATTGTCTTGTGTCGTAAATCTCGGTAGTATCTAATGATATACATTTATATCGCTTGCATCCATGATATAACATATATAATATATATATATATATATATATATATATATATATATATATATATATATATATAATATATAATATATATATATTTAAGGATAAAAACCATAAGAAATATATTAATAGAGTAAAGCTATTTTGACGAATGTATTAAAACGTCTTTTATGGAGAATTAAAGAGATCAACGTATTATTCACATTGCATTGAAATATTTTCCTATATATAACTCAAAAACAAGTGACCTTAGTCTAAAAGCATTCGTATGTATAAAAATGGATTTTGTCATTGTGAGAGTCTATTTCTCACTTAATGCACAGCAGTGTTTACGTCGTATTCCAGAACGACAAATAATTTTGTTTTATAGAGTTAAGGCTCATAGATACAGTCGAAAGGACAGTTTAAATGAGATAAAGCACTTTGGCTTTTTTTCTAAACGATAGTTCAAACTAGGATAGGCATACTTCAGGAGTTTTATGGTAGCGGACAACAGGTATACGCAGACTACCAGGTTTCGGAGGCTGGTATACGCAAACTTTAGACTACCAGGGTTGCGGAGGCAGGTATACGCAAACTTTAACTACCGGGTGCGGAGGCGTATACGCAAACTTTAAATACAGGGTTTCGGAGGCTGGTATACGCTTTAGACTACCAGGGTTGCGGAGGCAGGCATACGCAAACTTTAAACTACAAATACCAGGGCTGGCTTTCCTTAGCTGCCCATTGTGTTTTATTATACTACAACAAAGTTTTAATCAACCTAACATTACAAAACATTATAACAGGTACATTATTTTAACTTACATATAAATTGCAATATTTGTAAAACGAATTCGAATTGCTGCAAGTTTAGCCAATCATATGTTGTTTAGCTACCCATTTGGCACGGACCAAATATTGCCCATGAATATTCATGGGCAATGAAACTGGGACACAGAAATTGTGTCTTAGTGATAATTACACTAAAGTACACACTTTCCATTTCCTTAATAATAGAAAAGTACATACCAATTTTAATCCAAATGACTTTTGAATAGAATTTTGATTTAACGTTCCATAGTAAGGTTGCTTGGTATAACCAGTGTCTCTGTCCAGTAGATGTCCTGTATAGAGGTTGTCTGCAGAATGGTTAGTCTGAGCTCGAGTCTGTATGTTGTTATGTATTATTCTGTTTAGAGTATGCTTTCCGTCGAATATCCTTATTAGACATTGCTGATGAAGTATATACTTAGTATTTAGTATTTTTAGTTGTCAAAAAGTTGTGCAGTATGTTGTCGTTGTTTTCTGTCTCGTTATTATCCGCATTACGGCTTTGGGATTAGCACAGTTCATTTTATAGAATGGCGCTGCTGAAAGTTTTAAGTAATGCACTAAGAAATCAACTAGTTTCCTTAAAACTACTTTTTCTATAATTTCAGATTTTTAGATTACTTCTCAGTTATTGGGAAATCATTGCTTGAGTTAAAATAACTTCAGATTTACCGCTTTTGTGGTACACAATTTTTATTTTGGTACTTGCCCTTTGTCTACCTCTTCAAATTTGTATTACACAGTATCAAGCGTTGTCAGTACTTGGATAGGTGACCGCTGAGAACATAGCTATCCTGTTTTTATTTTTGGAGGACGACCAAAGCAAGTTTAAAGTAACAACCACCTACTTAGGGAAAACTTTAAAGTCGATATTAAAAGACATCAAAAGCCTATATTTTAATAGGGCCAATTTAGACAACTGTAACTTAATAAATACTTGTACAAACTATAATTAATTCACCTGAGCATCCAATACAATTTAAAATGTTATTGATTATTTGTTCATGACTCTCAAAAAAAAAATTGTAATCTAAAGAGTTGCCCGATTTCACTCAATTTAATTACTATCCATTTCCGGACAAGTTTGATTTCCTAATCAAAGCTCTAATCTTCAGATTAAAGTACCAACAGTTGTTAAATTAATCTTTTCCAGCTACTATTTTTAACTTATCAATCTTATCTTTTTCAAAAAGAATCCTTATACTAAAAATATAACAACTAATTCCTTCTGCAAACTTGGCTTTTATAAAAAAAAAGAACAGATCAAAAACTTTTTCAACACATCTCAGAAAAAAAGAGAGCCGGGGTGAAAAGTAAAAAAAAAAGTTTTCCTTCAATCAAATTAATCACTTTGCTCTTCATAAATTAAAAAAAGAAAATGCTACTCCAGACTTTGCAATGGCCAACCCTTTTTTTATAAAAAAGTAAATAAGAAACATTTTTTTTTAATCAATAACACCCTCTAAACATAGGATAGAGAAATTTGTAAGACTTGAAATAATTAAGTACAAAATATTTGAATATTCTTAAATATGTGATAAACTTCGTAGTCTCGTTTAAGTTCAGTTCTACTTTTGCAGAGCATCTTTTTTTATCTATGAAATCCTGCATCCCTAAACATGCTTTCCAGATATACATATTATATCTGAATATACATTTTATGTATATCTGGATATACAGATATGTACATCTGGATTACATCCAGATATACATATTATATATATATAGTATATATAGTATATATAGTATATATAGTATATATAGTATATATAGTATTTTAATATACTATTGATTAATTCTGAATGAAGCTAGCAGATAATGTATTATTTGATCAAGGCAACGGATATTGTTGTTATGTCCATCTCTGTTTTTTACCGTAAAAGAACGTCCGGTAGTCATTTTATTTAATTCTTATACATGTATTGGTAATGCTGTTGTAGGACAGTGTTAACTTCTCAACTCTTAAAACAATCGTTCACTTGAAAATCAATATTGTTTCCCCAGTAAAATAAGACAAAGACTAACTAAATTATATTTAATACAGTCGTGTAAAATCTATAAAGAAATTTTACTTTAGAAAACTCAATCAAGATGGTAAACTATGTAGGATCTTTCTTTAGGTAGAAATGAACCCTTGGAAGGAAACAAAAAATGTCCTTAGACGAGGGGCTGTCTAGCCTAATCAGGCTGTCCTTAGGCTTGCTCTCCCTCACAGCTCTAACAACAACGTTATGGTTATAATCAATTTGAACCTGCTCCAACTTTCTGACCTTCATAACGTAGTCTTTATATTCAAAACTTATCTGCCTTTTTTATTGTAGTTGTGATAAATGTATAAGACTTCATTCCCTGCTTTAGCAGTTTGCTGTGGTTTCTTATTCTAGCTTTAGTCTCCTGTTTTTCTTAGGATAAGTATCCCTCCAGCCAATTTAACTGAGGCAACGCTGTGAAATATATTGACAGTATAATGTTGATGTAACAAAAACTAATTCTTAACGCAAATTATTATTGTTTTTTTTTAGCGAATGTTCATTATGAAAACGACGCTTATGGGGTTGTTCGGATGACGGAAGTTGAGGGGTCGGGGGGGGGGGGGGGATTGATTCAGATCGGCTTCTTGAGACCAAAAACGGTCCAAAGGCGCGTTTTTCATTTTTTTAAATATTACCTTAAAATATAAAGATAAAGATTTTATTTATTTACCTCTAACCACCTTTTGGTTGTTTTATTTTATGTTGTTGCGTTGGTACTTACATATAAATAAGTACCATGAATGCAATAAAAATAGATAACCGCCACCTTCCTTTTTTCAAGTATTTCTCAGACCTCTTAGAACTCTTAGATCTTAATGTCTCTTAGACTCTTAATGTCTAGTTAATGTTATTATTTGTTATTGAACAATGTTAAATTAGTCTTAGAATGTTAAATTAAGATCTTTATATATACATATATATAACCACGGATAATCCCGATTTGTAGTATTAGATTTTTATAATGAAATTTTTGGATATATTTATAAATTTACTATAATAAATGGGTTTATTTATTTATTTATATTTATTTATATATATACATATGTTTGAGTGTGTGTGTATATGCGAATGCGTGTATGATATGTACATAAATTCGAGTTTAAATGCATACAAAAAACAATGCTTAAGTTATCATTTTATAAAACGTAATGTTATATACTAACTGTTTAATGTAAATATTAATCACTTACGAAAAATATATTTTCATATAATTATATATTGTTATGTACTTATATTTTATTGAATTATATACTCAACGCTGCTTAATTTTCTTGATCTAACAACATTCATGGATATACTAGTCGTATAGAAACAAAACTTTATACACTTATCTATTACGTCAAGGTATACATTTTTACTAAATTTTATGTCAATTGGATAATTTTCCAATTTTTTAAAAAAACGAACACAAATCATTAGATAAAAATTAAACTAATGCTGATAATATGACGAAACTTGACACATATGTTAGTCTTATTGATAGCTATATGTGTGCTAAATGTCAATTTGATCACATCATTTTCCGCGTTTCATGATGTTACGAAGTTTGAGCTGAGTCATCAATGCAGGTTTATGACGTCATAAAAATATTTTTTTGAATAGCACTACTACAGTGTTAGAATGATTTTTGTTCTGAACCGTTTAGTTGCTGTTACAAAACTAAATTTCTTAAATTCTTTTACATTAAAGGCATAGTCTCTTGAGTTGTGGAAGGAAAACATTTAAATATTTGAATCTATTTTTTTTTATAAAGTAAAGACATGTAGACTCTACATGTATGCAACAAATCAGGTTTATAAATATTTTTTCTTAAGAACTTACTTGTTCTAAAATTGGAATTTTATGTTGTCCATTACTTATATTACAGGAAAGATTGAAAGAGCTTTTGCTCATTTAGGGCTCTTATCGGGCCCGTAGTATAATGTCTAGTAAGAATAGATATTTTCTGCGTGCCACCGAAGTTTATTTACTATTGCTACTAAATCTCCATAAAACGCACGTGATTTGCTTTATCTGAGCCCCAATAAATAACACTCTAATTGAGATTAGGTCAATCCTTTCTTGGATCTTTTTCATTTGTAACCTTCTTTTAAAGGGTTGAACATGTTTTTCGGGATTCTAGATTAATCTTTATCAAGAAAGCTTTTAAAATTCCAAATAGCACAAAGACGAGATAGAAACAGGTTTTAAAGAAAAGAATAAGAGGATAGAATTACGATAAGGGACAGCAAATTGGTGTCCCGGAGGCTATAAGTCGGATGGTATATCGTGGCAGCAGAGAAATCCTTTATCCCACTTGTTTACATTTCCATATATCGAGCTGAGACAGAATCGAACTGACCATCGTTTGAATAATTCAAAGTCTAGGTTCTTGTAAAGCAGTAAAGCTAGGGAGGCACGCGAAACACGCTAAGGAAAAACCTAGCGTCTAACCTCTATTATATTATGACACTCTATTCTAATTATTCTTTGGCTTCTGATTAATGCAGCGAATACATATTTGCCCCCTCTCTCCCGGATTCCTTTAGAGCCCAGATTCTTTGCCCTTTATTGGTCGGGGTCGACCCGTAAACTTTGCGTCACTAAGCCTCCTACCAAGCTATTGTTTTAAGTCCGCACTAACTAACGTCTTCTCTGGCATCCGTTCTCCAGCCATTGTAATAGTTATGCCTTTTCTCCATGTAGTTATATTCTCTTATAATAGAAACCTTATTTCTATCTGAGCCCCTATCACGACTATATTCTATACTTGTGACAAGATGAGATTGTCACTAACACTTGTAACATGATAAGATTGTCACAAATATTTGTGATAATTTATGTATTAAAAATATAGATTATTAATAAATGATTACCTTGCATGTTTTAGATAAAACCTGATATATAACAACCTAAAGTCTTTGTCTTTTTTTTATTTTTTATTAATATTTAACCACACTATTTTAAAATGTCCTCATTTATATCAGTAATGTAGTAAAAGAAAATCAATGAGTTTGCACTAAGATAAGAATACGAGATTTCATATGTTTTTTTATCATATATTTCATATTCCTAAGCTTAATGTTAAGTAGCATCGAGCGAGATCAGTACCAGGATTGATGACCGTTTGTAATAGAACTGAACTTTACCGTCATATGACGAGCAAAGACAGTTCGAAGACGAACTGCGATAAGTTCTTTTTACATTTTAAAAACGTTCGAAGAACTCGCTTCGAGATGTTGCGAGGATAAGCATAGCGAATTAAATAAGGTGAGGAAAATTTTTGAGGTGTCCCGAATCTAATTTTTATATTTTTTTCCCAGTCAACTGTATCAATTTTTACTTTTACGACCGCAAAACAACATAGATAAAATACGAAATGAAAGGTATTTTGCGGTAGGGTTTCTGTGTTTTTTTTTCGCTGATATGCAATTTTAAGTTTATAGTTAAAAGCATAATAATATTCTGACCAGACAGGTCTTATTAACTTTATTGAAGATGATCTTCATAATTTGGCTCAAAAGTGCTGTTAAATTAGCAATAATATCTAATGACTACGATAACAAATATTTACGTGTTTTTTATGTTTATGAGAAAAACTATGTAGACCTGAAAATAGTTATTGTAGGTTTCAGTGTGATGGTTTTTACGAATCAATTTAATAGATAACTCACATTGTTATTTGGGTTTGAAAAGCTTTGAATAGCTTTGAATTTAAATAGTCGTGGTGTAATATATTATTAAATTTATTTCAATCAATTTAAAAGTTTCAATTTCAATTTAATATTAATTTTCGAAGGGTACCTCGGAATTTTTTCTAAAATACATCGGATTTGCTGCGCTCATTCTCCGAGCTTCAGACTCGCTTCGCTTGTCCTCACAAGTCTTTAAATGTATACTACAACACATCTTCGGTCTCGGTTCGCTCGTCCTTTAATAGAGAATACATAAGTTTCATTTCTAGAGGTCACCCATCTAGGCGCTGACCACGCTCGATACTGATTAAATTTTATGATCCACAAAATATAATAGATATACTTGTTATATTAAAACGAAACTAAGTTTACTTCTGTATTACATAAAGGTATACTCTTGTACCAAATTTCAACTCAATCGGATTATTTTCCGATTTTTTTAAGTTTTTTAAAAACTTATACAACTCATTCGATAAATATTTAATAATTGCTGATGGTATGATGAAATTTGGCACATATGTTAGTATTATACATGGCTACATGCGTGCCGATTTTAATCGGATTGCTTAATTTTTACGTGTTTATAATTTTTCGAAATTTTCCCTGAGTCATCATTGCGGGTTAATGATGTCATAAAAAATATTTTCCGAGTAGCATAACTGCAGCGGTAGACTAATTTTTGTACAAAAATTAGTTAGTTAGTACAAAAGATAGTTAGTTCAACTATCTAGAATAAATACACTGGGAGCTACGATGAAAACAGACACACACACACACAGACAGACAGACAACTTTGCGAAACCACTCAGGAGTCAGAAGGCCTTAAAAACGCCTAAAACGGATAATTCCGATGACATTTTTTGCAAATACAATACTTTTTCTATATACCTCATACAAATACAATACTCATTTATACCTACGGTATAAATGAGGAAAAGTAATACATTTTTACTAATTCCTACTATTTTGGAAATTAAGGTGAATGTTGTGTACATATTTTCTGGTGAATATACAACATTTAATTTTTTTCTTTAAATAATTTGTTTTATTAAACGTTAATTGTGGAAAGATTAGTTAGAGCAAATACCAAACCTGGCTGATGTTGACTGGATACATTAAATAAAAAGAGTTCCAAACTATATTTAACCACAACGAAAATGATAAAGTATTTGAAACTAAGTTTTTCAACATTCTTTAAGAAAATAAAACTGTATACTGGTACAAATGTTTGTGATTAATGTAAAGTTTTATCTAAAAAGATTTTTGTATCCGCTTGTTCAGTGACAAATGGTAAGGACCCACAACTCTCGGAGAATCTTTCAAATTAGTTAAGGGTTTCAATCAGTGGCCTTTTTGCCCAAACCCGCAGTCTGGGGAATTCAGTGCGATTAAATTGGCTCTGTTTTCTGGGGCTAATTCCCCAGGCGGACTCCTCGTAGCTCCTTCCTTTTACAAACATATTAAGGCTTTATTTCAGTTTAGGAAAGATCTATTTTGCTTTGAGATATCTCAACTATTAGCTTTTAGCTAAAATGTTAATCCAAGTCAGAAACGGTGGTGAAGTGTATAATTAGATTCATAATCAACTCAAACCTGGCCTTAAAGGTGTCGACCATTTATTAGATTAATTTTACATTTATCTTCCGGAAATTCCTTGTTTCTATGCACTAACACAATTTATTCCTTTCGAATTCTAGTTTTGTATAAACAACTATAAGTAGTGGGTTAGGTTGCTAATGCGATAATTTATTACACCAAAGGCCTCGTTTGGTTGTCTGAGCTATTCACGACACTAAATGCTCTGTTCGGTTTTCCATTTACTATGTTACGATATCAAAGGCCCGGTTTGGTTGTCTATGAGCTATTCACGACACAAAATGCTCTGTTCGGTTTTCCATTTACTATGTTACGATATCAAAGGCCCGGTTTGGCTTCCAATACGATATTTTATTGCACCAAATGCCCGGTCTAGTTCATTTTGCGCTATTTTACGGCACCAAAGGCTTGGATTGGTCGCCAATGGGCTATTTTAAGACACCATGAAAGACGCAGTGCCACTCCTGCCACGGAATGGTTACCATTGTGCTATTTTACGACTTTTAAGGTCCGAACCATCTTAATAAACATTAATAAAATAAAAATACAACTACTGATACGATAATACTCACTTAATTACAAAAAATAAAAAAAACATTTGGGGAGGTTTTAGCAGGTAAATGAGGAAACATATTTATAACGTCCTTTTTACGTTGCCTTCATATATTACCATTGAAGGTAGACCCCTGCACCTAGTCTTAAAATGAACAGAATCAAAATTTGAAGAATAGTGCCGTCTTGCCGTCTATATTTAGAATTACTATAGTACTTTAGTAATTCTATTTGCCCAACAAATAGACTTACTTTAGTTTTTGTACAATTTTCCATTTTTGCTCAGTTTATCCTTTTTTCTTGTACCCTTTTTACAGAGTTTACTCTTTTTGCACGATTTACCATTTTTTTAAGAAGAAAGACTTAAAGTTGAATTATTCCTACCGCGAAACCATTTCTATCGGTTTAATTGAAATAAATCAGTTTTGTCTAAAACTTTAAACGGATTTTAAAAGCAAATAAGTTTGTAAGTTGTTATAAACTTGCAACATGTTTGAATAGTTTAGCTTGAATTGTTAAACACAACGTAGTTAGACAATACATACAACTCCATATACCTTTAACAATAACAATTAATATTATCTGAACTAAGATTTTAACTTAAAGTCAGTTGAGGTCGTCATTACCACAGGTTTTTGTGTCATATCACACTAATGAGTTTTACACAAATTATTATTTCACACGATAGAATATTATTATTATGACTAGGCAGTAATAGTTCCTTATATTGTAACTAATAAGGAAAATGGCATACTACTGACTATTTTTCTCTCCAAGCCAAAGGCGAGAGTAAGCAACTGAAATTTTCTGCAAAGGCGAAGCCAAGGCAGGTATTTTCTGGATACCACAACCAGAAGATAAATAGATAAATATATATATATATATATAATATATATATATATATATATATATATATATATATATAATATATAATATATATATATATATATATATATATATATATATATATATATATATATATATATATATATATATATATATATAATATATATATATATATATTGTCTTACGGCAACTACTCCAGTGTTGTATGTATGCAGAGTAGTCAAGAGCGAATGTTAATCTGCTGGCTTGGGCAAAGGCTAGATTATTATCATTTCATACAACCGTGCTTTATAACATAATAAATTTACATAGATGTGTGAGAAACAAATTAAAAGGTAACTGTCAACCTTCCAAATCTATGAATTTGTCTTTGAATCTTTGAATAGCCGTAGCCGCAGTCGTATAGTACTGGACTTCGGCAGCGGAGGTCCGGGATTCACAGCCCAGGCTATGCTCTCAGCATTTATGAATGAATAGAATTTGATGTAATAAGATTTCGCCAAATTTAGCTTTACTTAGAGCCTAGTAGATGTGACCCACCCGAGGTGGTTCCTGTAGGGCCAATACCCTGGAGGGCTGAAAGGCCCTAAAACGGGCATAATATATATATATAATATATATATATATATATATATATATATATATATATATATATATATATATATATATATATATATATTTATATATTATATATATATATATATTATTATTTATTTAAATATGTATATTATTTATGACAATTTTAAACACCTAAACGGATAATTCAAGTGAAATCCCGGGTTTATGGGTTTTTTTAGCAAAAACAATACTTTTTTTATTGTAAAAGCCTCAGTTATTTTGTTAAACTTATTAAGTCTTAATTTTTCTAAATATTGAAAATTTTTACTCTAATGATTAGTATTTCTAAAGCGGAAGGTTATGGAACGGTGAATTAGCAAGTTTTACGTATACTATTAGGTTTAAGTAAAACCTAACGTTATAACAGATTTAGCTAGTAATTAAAAAGGACTGGGGTACGGTAATAGCAACCTCCGCCCCCCAAGAGTTGGGGAATGGCCCTTGACAACATTACTACCCATTATACGAAGGTCCTAGAAAGCACAGCAAAATCTAATAATAATTACTTTTAAACAATAAACTTTCTACTTACTGTATTTACTCCATCAACATTTTTACTTTACTTTCTATAATACTTAACTGCAAACAATTTTATCTTTTTTACAAAATTTAGTTATAATATTTAAAAATCAGAGACAATATTATTAATTTTTAATGACTAAATAAGATTTTTAAAAAATTAATAAATGTCTGTTTAGGGCCATCATAGGTATCAAAGTATTTACCCAACGGGAACGCCCCAGGTGGATTGTATGTACAAAGCTTTAAGAATTAATTAAATTTTATTACAAATAATATTTGTACAAACTAAGTGCATAGCCCGGGCTGCGAATCCCGGACCTGCGGTCCTGAAATCGAGTGCTTATTTCACCATGCACTCAGAATCAGACTTAACAAATAAGATCAACAAAATTATTTACCAAAAACGAGATTTATTTAGCGTTGATTACAAATTTTACAAAAAATAGTTGTAAAATCTAACCTCACTTAAAACTTTCCGAGTTAAAATCCATAATTATTTAGAGTCCTTTTATTTAATTTTAAGAGTTCGAAAATTCGTACCTTTGTTAAATTTTTAATTTAGAGCAAAGTTAATTTTGGACTTATTAGTTTTACCGGTTTGTACGAATTCTAAGTGTTTGAGATAAATAAGAGCCAAATAAAAAAATTTTAAAAACCTGGTATAAGATCACTATTAAGTCCGTATTTAAAGACATATTCCTAACATTTTCCTTACTTAAACCTAACATTTTTCTTAAGGAACCCTTAAGGAAATTGTTGGGTTTATAGTTGAGGTAATGAAATTGTTAGGTCTCCTTAAGGAAGCCTTAAGGGTTCCTTAAGAAGCCCTATTTCATTTGGCCGCAAAGCAGCCAAATGAAATATTGTTGTATAGAAGCAGTTTTGTGATAGGCTTACAGACACTCTGTTAGCTAACTTCCAAATGATTATTTTACGACTCGATTAAATAACTTAAATAAGATTGACATTTTTGCTAAGCCATTACGTGGGAGTATGATGATGTCATACACATATCATAAACAATAGGAATTTAGATTTTCGTACTAACTTCCATTTAGATCCGTAAAAGCGTTCGAATATTATTGTGCGTCACAGAAACATCTAGGAATTAAAAAACCTTTAACATATATATTTATATTTATATTATATAATTATATATATATATATATATATATATAATATATATATATATATATTATATATATATAATATATAATATATTATATATATAATATTAATATAATATATATAATATATATATTTATTATATTATATATGTATATATATCATAATATTAAATATATATATATATATATATATATATATATAATTATATATATATATATATATATATATATATATATATATTATATATATTATATATATATTATATATACATCAGCTTTATTCCTTCGGAATACAGCTGATGTTGGGACTTCTCACGACTAGCATTTAACACTAAAATTACACTCTCTAAATTTAATCGATTCTTTCTTTTGTATTAAGAAAAGTACGACACATTTACTTTTACGAAAAGAAAAACTTCACTTTTATCAAATTTATTTTAACTACAAATTTAAAAAGAACTGAACTATCTATTTGCTTTTCCTCATTTATACCGTAGGTATATTAGAAAAGTATTGTGTTTGCAAAAAAGTCGTAATTATCTGTTTTAGATGTTTTTAAGGCTTCCTGAGTGGTTTTTTTAAAGTTGTCTGTCTGTACGTGTGTGTGTCACGTCATTAACCCGTAGTAATTTTAGTTAATTAGTTACGACTCAGTGAAAATTTCAAAAAATAATAAATCGCGGAAAAATTATTTTATCTGATTGAAATTTAGCATGCATGCGGCTACATATAAGACTAACATATGCGCTAAGTTTCATCTCGTTATCAGCATTAGTTCAATTTTTATCGAACGAATGGTATACAGTTTAAAAAAATTGTAAAAAATTAGAAAATGATTTAATTGAGTAATAGTACAAATGTATACCTCTACTTAATAAATAAGTACAAAAAGTTTCGTTTCCATACGGCAAGTATATCCATGATTTTGGTTGGATCATATAACTTAAGTAGCATAAGTGTGGTCAGTGCTGTATGGGTGACCGCTGAGAATGAAACGGATGCACTTACTATCTGAGGACGAGCGAAGCGAGTCTAAAGCAGGGCGTAGCAAATTCGATGTAATGAGAAAAAGTTCCGAGGTACCCTGTACCCGCTTTTTCCGTTACAACGTGTAACGGAAAAAGCGCAATTATTAATATAAAACCATGTATAAATATGTTTTACAAAAGAATTTAAAATAATTATATTAGTTAAGAGTTAGAATTGTCTTAAGTAGTAGAAAAGTTTTGTAACAAAACAGTAATAACTTGGACAAATTAGTGGAGACTGTCAGTGTTTGGGACTGAACAAAGCCTCTAACCAACAAACAAACCTATACTAAGACTTGGTAATACTAAGACTTGGTAACAAAACCTATACAAACTATTACCCACAACATCTTACAGACTTTAACTCTACTTTTCTTGTTATAAGGTAATAAAGTTTCATTTTAAGACTGTATCTCTTTGTTTCGGCCAACAAGCTATTCATTTTTCGTGGTGAATGTAACATAATCTTTACCCGCGTTACCCAACAAAGAAGTTGGGTAACGTTACGATTTATAATTCTTTATTATGAATAACCTCTGAATTTTCTGCAACTATAGTAGTAATGGCTGTTTAGAGTCATTCAGATTATTAGGGCGACCCTTGCAGAAAGAACTTCAGATAGTTGTGCTCCGAGTGAATTTTAGAGTTGTGAATAATTTATATGATCAATAATCTTATATAAGGTGAGAGCGTAACCTGGGATACGAACCCCAGACCTCGGCGGTGTCGAAGGTTGTCTCTTTACAACCATAACCATTAAATTATTTAGGCCAGAAAATTGAGCTGGTAAAAGGTTTATTTTATTTTATTTTATTTCTTATTGCTTAGTGTTAGCACTGCCATAATTATTGTTGAAAAAAAGTTAGTCATTAAGTTAATTAAAGTTAGTAATGACTCAGTGCCTCGCTCGAGTTTTGCTCCTGCGGCTGTGCAATAAAATGTTTATTTTTGTAAATTATTAATAACTAATATCTGTAATATTGTTCAAATAAATAAATAAATAAATAAATAAATAAATAACCATAGAGTCTCGTGGTCATAACTACACAAGTAGACCGAGTTAATCCCTAAATTAATATATTCCTGGCGTTCTGGGAAAATTTAGCAAAGTCATAATTAAAAAATGGGTACGAGGCACATCAAAAATTTTTCTCACCACGTTGGATTTGCTATGCTATCTCCCCTCTACTTCGAACTCGCTTCCTTCGTCCTCAGAATATAAAATATACCAAATTAATACTCCGACACATCTTCCGACACGCTTGGTTCATCCTCAGATATTAAATACATTCGTTTTAATATCAGCACGGTCACTCATCCAGTCACTGACCCCGTTCGATGCTTAAATAAATAAAAGCCTTTTTTCGCCATTTAAGGAATTTCCGAAATTTCCAAAGGTTTATGTCATAGAATATATTTTCCGGACAGCACAACTACCTCTAAAGATTGACTTTTTGTACCCAAGTTTCTTAACTCTAGCATAAATACTCGGAGAGCTACTATGCTAATCTTAGAGCATAGCCCGGGCTGCGAACCCCGGACCTCTGGTGCCGAAATCGAACGCCTTTACGATCACGGCCACGGAGGCAGATACAGTGAAATCACATTTGTCACAGTAAAATCTACTAAGTAAAAACTTAACTAAATAATGTTTAAATCTATATCATTTGATACTACCGAGTTTTGCAACACATGAATAGTTGACACAATATAATTGTGCGAGAGACACCTAGGAAATGTAACAAGCAAAATGCAATGCTACATCTGGGAACTGTTCCATCATTCGACATCCGTCATCATTGATGGCTCGACATAATGTCATGTCCCACTCTGTTTCGTTACGTCTAACTCATCAGGGCGCCGACAGAGCCTGAACTCACTCTGACCTTCAATTAATTCCGAAGAATATAATGTGAAGTACTTACCAGAGACGAGCGGTGCTCTCTTACCGCCATCATGCATGGCAAGCAAAACATATATCATTTGATACTACCGAGTTTTGCAACACATGAATAGTTGACACAATATAATTGAGTTCAGGCTCTGTCGGCGCCCTGATGAGTTAGACGTAACGAAACAGAGTGGGACATGACATTATGTCGAGCCATCAATGATGACGAATGTCGAATGATGGAACAGTTCCCAGATGTAGCATTGCATTTTGCTTGTTACATTTCCTAGGTGTCTCTCGCACAATTATATAATGTTTAAATCATTACAATAACAGTTATAACTATAAAGTTTAAATTATGAAACATAGGATAAATTTA
This sequence comes from Microvelia longipes, assembly GCA_018340805.1. Taxonomy (NCBI): domain Eukaryota; kingdom Metazoa; phylum Arthropoda; class Insecta; order Hemiptera; family Veliidae; genus Microvelia; species Microvelia longipes. The sequence goes on along the minus strand of JACMZG010001893.1, from coordinate 6,082,317 downwards.
CATAAAATAAATATTTTAGTTCTAGGTGTACTTTGACTAAATGAGTCACCACATTTGTGTTTTACTTTTCTCAAGATTGTAACAGATGTTTACGAATTTATATCAAATCATTATTAAAAATATTGTAGATTTATAGCTGGTTAAGTAACTACATATTTAATTTGTATAGAGGTCTTCAAACTTCCAGCAGCCGTCAAAAGAAAATTAATTGATACCATCAAAAATATCCACGGCTGGATTTAACAAATCAAAAACTTGTTTTTCCTTACAGCATAAATAAATTAATAAATTATAATAATATAATAAATTAATTTATTATTATAATAATAAATAATAAATAATACAAAAATAATAATTTTTATACTTTGATGATATAATTTATAAGGCAGGCAGAATGATTTTATGATGTCCTTGATAACTTTTTAAGGGGTAAAGTTGATAAAGAAACAGTTAAAGTTATATTATTGCAGGAGGGTATTACTTAGAGCCACTCTAAGTCTTTCCCTAAACAAAAGTATTAAAAAACATAAAAAACTTGCTTAATATCTTATCTCAGAGGATAAGGTAAACGAAGATATAAAAGAAGTTAGTTTGGCTATCAATACGGTACTTCTTTATATAACTTGACAAGTTTTTATTGAAGTTCTGGCTCCAAAGAATCTCAAATCAGCAGGTTCTAAAATGTAGGCATAAATATCAAATAATAACTTAAAAGGATCTGGATTTTAGTTAAGAATCAACCATTTTTTGACTTTTTTTAATGTGGCACCTCAGATACGCTGTGTCTAGAGCATTGTTTATTTTATGAACAGGCCTGTTTTTGAATCCATGTAATTATCCGTAGTATTCTCTATTTTCTTTTATTTAACTTCATACCAGTGATTTTCATGTTAATTCAAATAATTTTTTCCTAAGCTAGCATTTGCGTTCCTTCAAACTTTCACGTGATTTTGTATTCCAATATTCATTATATATATATATATTATATATATATATAATATATATATTATATATATATATATATATATATATATATATATATATATATATATATATATATATATATATATATATATTATATTATTTATACATTTTTAAGTATTATTAATTTTCGTATTCTTGTATTTCTATATATTTTCATCCTAGCCTTTATATTACTATTTCTAGCCTTAACATGCAATTCTCTATCATTTTCTTGTGTTACCTACCTTGTGTCTTGGTAAATTATCTTTGTAAATTGTAAATTGGTTCAAGTACAGAATGATTTTCTAGTACCTTGTTTCTATAACTTGCACTTTTCCTTAAGCATTTCAGCATTATCCATAGCTTAGTACTGTTAAACTAACTTTAGTAAAACTATTTAATTTGAGTTGTCTGAATGACTCTTAAAACACTAATGATTAGCAATAATAAATATATTAAGCATAAATAATATTTCTTACAATAAGAGATGAAAGTTTAATAAACATTCGATTATATCTGCAACGCAGATGATTTTTATAATAGTTCAGGCAAAATGTGATTTTTATTGAATCCTATTACAGATCCGCAATTAAGTAATGTTCATGGATACATTAGTCCGCAATTTACTTTATACTTTCTATTTCTTATTTCACACTATTTCTTATATAACACAAAATCCAATGAATTTATCAGCAATAGACAGATACATACAGGGTCTGAGTGGACCAAAGCAATCAAGCTGAATATCAATTATGCCCCCTTCGTGGTGTACCAACGAGTGGTGCCCAGTCTACAGGAGAGTTAGGACCCCTCTGCCGCCGATGCAGCAGAGAGACTGAAACACCAGCACATGTGCTGGGTAATTGTCCAAATAACGTCCTCCTTGTAACTTGTTGTTGCCACCATAATGTCAAGCATAAAATCATTGACTTGATGGAGCAAAAGGGGTATACTTGCTATGATGAGGTTTACCAGGTATGACATCATTGCTTTTAAAGATAATAGTAAAGACGCTTCGGCGATAGACCCTACCGTCAGATATGAAGATAATGATTTAGACCAGGGTATAAAAGTCCATCGTGAAAAACAGGAAATTTACGACAAGTTTCTTAATTATTAACAAGAAATGATCCTATAAAAATATGGCCAAAAGAATTATATTGTTAAAGGGCTTTGGTTTGGTTCTAGAGGCACTGTACCTAAGTTTACCTCCGACTTTTTCAATGAAATAGGTATAGATAGGAATAGATAAGGAATTGACAAGAATAGCTGAATCTGTTATTTTATATTCGCTTGGAATTTTAAATCATCAAATACGGTTAATTTTTGTTTGTTTTGTTTAGTTTTATTTATTAACTCTTTTGAAAAAAGTATGCAATATTTCTTAATTTGTTTTTGAATTAAGTATAACGGTGATACGCTATTCATATTTTATACGCTATTCTTGTAAATTTCTTATTTTATTATTTAGTTTAATTATAGTCTTGTATATGATTGATCAGTATGCTGTGTATGTAGCAACTTATAGTAAATAAGCAGCCTCATATTGTATTTCTTATATACTATTTTTCTCTCCCTGTATTCTAAAAATTGTCTATGATTTTATTTACTTACTGTGTATAATCTTTTTACCAATAACTTTAATGATACTGTTTTTATTATTTAACTTTCTTTATCTTTTTATAATCTATTCCTATAATTTTCCTCTGTGTTTAGGAAACACAATAACTTTGTTCAGTCAAATACCGGTAAACTTTCCCATTATTTTCTAGTATATGTTTTTTATTCCCATAATCCGTCATTATTTTTTTATTTTTGTTATTCATTCCTATTAACTTCCTTTATCATCTTGTTCAACATTAACCTTAATGTATAATTCACTTTTCCTATAATCTTCCTTTGTATTCCAAGGAATATCATAATCTTCTTTTATAATCTGGCTTCTTCCTTAAAACAGTTTGCTCCGCATTCATAAAGATTGTAATGTTATGTTTATGCTACGTTAGAATTGCAACCCTTACCCTTTGTTAGTTTATTAAAATGGTTCTTTACTCGAGTATTTCGATTCTTCCTAAGAAGGATACAATCGATTCGGAGGAGTTGCTATGAAAATAATACTCCGTGAAAAGTTAGCAGTTTTCTTTCCTCTCTCGGTTTTAACTTTTATCTTAGTTTTATTATTTCAAGAAAATCTGTTTTGAGTAAATTGTTAAGAGAAATCAAAATGAATATAAAAAAATTGTTTTTACTGTATTTACTTAATAAAATATTTGTTTTATTGTCTTTCACTCAAATATTCTTCAAAAATCGAATGTTTAACAAGTAAGAACAAATACAAAGTAGGAGCACACTGTGAAGAATGAATAAATAACTTATGCTAGAAGATAAATTAATAAATAAAATCTTTTTGTTTTGGGTACATAAGAATTTTTCCTTATTCATTGTACATATTTATTTCGTCTCTCACTCAATTTAGAGGATTTTAAGTCTGTTCTATACTTTCTGTATTAATAAGGAGATAATTTATATCGTCTTATGATGACTTTGTCAAATTCAAATTAATATAACTCACTAAAGATTTAACATTTTTAGCGAATTTCCTTTGGAAACAAATCGCTAATGGGATAGGCATAATTACTGCCGATTTTGTGAAACATGCGAATGTGTGACACAGTATAATTGTGTGAGAGACATGTAGAAAATGTAGCAAGCAAAGTGCGCTGATGAGTTAGACCTAACAAAATAGAATGGGACATGACACTAGGTCATGCAACCTCTTAGCTTGCTGCATTTACTAAGTGTCGTTCGCATATTTTGATTGTGTCAATTGCTTATGTTTCGCAAAAACTATAAATTTTTTAGAAATTTTAAGTTAAGGTCAGAGTGAGTTCAGGCTCTGTCGGCATCCTGGTGAGTTAAACATAACGAAACATAATGTCTTGAGACAAGACATTATGACGAGCTATCAATGATCCCGAATGTCGAATGATGGAAATGATGGAAAAGTTCCCAGTCGTAACTCAGAACTTAGCTGGCTGAATTTTCTAGGTGTTTCTGTTATGTTTTTCCGGAGAACTGAATCAAATAGCACCGATACGGATACAATACATCTACTCTAAGTAACTAAAGATGGTAAAAACGTGGTAAATAACCAGAAATTTGAAAATTAGCAAATACGAACTAAAGTGCCTTTTAAAATATTATTAAAGGTTTTTAATAGAACGAATCGGGCCTGGAGTCGATCAGAGTACCTAAAGTATTCAAATCCCGGGGGCCTAGGATGCAATAAGATTCCTGAGATAAGATTTTATAATTATATTTACACTTAAGTTTATAATAAAAATAATTTCCTTGCAGAGGTCCGCAAGCCGTCATATTTTCCTAGCAATACTTGCTAGCTTGGTAAGCTATCCTTCTTGTTCTGGTTTTCGGTTCACGCTTCATAGTCTGAACACTTCTCCTCGTTAGTCAATTTAATGGATTTTTCAAAGGAAATACCCATTATTGCACAACTGGTTGTTTAAAAGTATCCTTCTATTTTCCCTTAATGCTCAGCCTTGCTTTATTGGATTTACACATTATGAGCAGCCATGCTCATAGCCGCATTGTTACAGCCCATTTCCATTGAATCCCAAGGAAAATTGACAAACAAGTTGAATTGTTACTGTACCGGAAACCAGAGCAGGGACAGCATTAGTCAGCAAGAAAGCAAAGACTTCTAATGAAATTCGCCGGGCTTGAGAATTTTATTTTATCTTTCATTTCAGTGGTAAACCCTTAAAGAAATTGTCTGTTAACAACACAAGGGAAAGAGTGACACGTTTAATCAATTTTAACAAACAAAAGGAAACAATTAAAAAAGCAAAAGAATAATAAAATTAAAAATTCAGTTTTGTAAACTTTTTCGAAACATCGAAGAAAAAGGACGCTTAAATTATTTAAAAAGCATCCTTTGAATGTGTTACATCAGTTATGACATCGGTTTAAGTAGCTTTAAAAATAATGTTGAACTTAAAATGAAACCTTTATGACGGCTTTTTTTATAATTAAAAGTCAAGTTAAAAAAGAAATAATGGAAAAGGTATATAAAGAAAACTTAATACTAAAGGAGAGAGATGAGTTGTGTAACCTGAGCATAGTCAAGTTAGGTTACCCCCCCCCCCCTCCCTCCGTAACTTAACCCCTCCCCCAACTTTACCTAAAACTTTTTCTTACCCATTTAACAGCATCAAGACTTAAAAAGTTTACCATTAATGAGACATTTTATAATAAAAGCTATTTTTTTACTCATGTTGTAAAATATCAAGAATACCTATAAAGTTGAAAGTGAAGATATTAAAGAATTTTTAAGGGTGAACAGTTTTGAGTTTGATAGAGATGGTTCTCCGTTTTTTCGCCCCTATAAATATATTTATAAATTATTGATTAGATATTTTATAAACTATAATAATGCATATATAGTATTATAATAAAATTAAAATAATATCTATACATAAATTGTACTGAAGTGTCAATCAGAAAATAAATTATACTATATATGTCATTAGTTTATGTCCTGACACACGAGAATGAAGTGATCAGAGTATGTTCTAACAAAGTAAAAACGTCTGAGAATAATTAATTATTCTAATTAATTATTTTCTTGTAAAAACTTTATAGGGAATGAATAAATCCACTATGAAATAAAATTTTTTTAATAATGTAAATTTTTAATTTTTTAGTTTTTAATCTTAGAATAATACGATATATAGGAGGAGCACTACACGAAAGGGGGTTCACTGGTGGTTTTAAGTAATGCTGCCAAACTAACAATATACAATTCTCTTATAAAAAGTTGGCAATACTTCTGGTTGCTGAATTATTATGTTCTATTATTAATGAATGATTAATTATTCATGAAATACTAATATAAACATCGGTACATGACAATATTTTAAGCATTTTAAATTGTAGTTGAACGTTTTCATTTTAATATAATTTTAAAAGTAGTCCTCGTCAACTAAATGTAGATTCTTGTATTCCGCTATCCTTTTGTCATCTAAGATCGGTTTTATTAAATACTCCGCAGGTGTTTTAAGTTATTTAATTTGTTTTTACGATCTTTTTTCGTTAATAGATATTTATGACACATATTTAAAATAATTTTTTGTTGTTAGGGTGGTACCCCTACTAATGACCACCAGTCAACCTGCTATCGTGTTATCAGTAGAATTACATTGTGTTTACGGTCCTATGCTTCTTCTATATTAGTATTATTTTAAGTTTTTAATATTTAATAATGTTTAAGAAGTTTGTCAAGACAGATCTTATACTCCTTATCTTCTTTCGATTTTGTATTGGTATTATTGTAAAAGTATTATTAGTTTACTTGTTATACTTGGATATGATAAAAGCATGATAGGTGTGGTATATAGGTTATTCTTTTCACTGTCAAACTGGTTGCGATATCATGTTAGTCCTATTACTTGTTGATAGAGACGTCTCATATGGTTTGTCATGTCAAGCTGCTAGCTATTATGCAGTGTCATACCCATCACACATGTCCTACTCTATTTTTCACTTAGTTTTTATCCAGCGTCAATACTGTGATATCTATCAGAGGGGTAAATGTTTCAAAGAATTACTTTAATGAGGGTTTTAATGCTATTGATCTTTTTACTTTTGAGCCCATTGAATTTAATATAAAATAGTATATTACGCTAGTCTTTAATGTGACCCCGGCGATTATATTTACTAGCGAGCAAAGCGAGTCACTAAGGTGTCAAGGCAAATCAATGAATATTTACACTATAATTTTTAAGAATAAGGTTATAGGATAATAATTATGATATAATATAGAGAAGAAGGTTTTAGCAATCGTTAATAGAGAGCAAACTTACCTTCCCTGTCATGGTTATATTTAAAGGCACGATATGCAGGTTATGCAAGGATTAAATGAGTTTAACATATACTAACACTGCAGGGCATGAAAAACAATTAAATGACCAACCTTAAGTATTTTTACTTTTCCTTATTTACAACGTAGGTATATAGGAAAAGTATTGTGTTTGCGAAAAATCCGAAACCAGGATGAAACCAGAAATATCCGTTTCAGGCTAAAGGCCTTCTAAGTGGTTTTCTCTAAGTTGTCTGTCTGTATGTGTGTGTGTGTGTCTGCTATCATCGTAGCGCCCAGTGTATTTATGCTTGAGAGTTGAAACTTTGTACAAAAATCAGTTTACCGCTGTAGTTGTGCCATTCGGAAAATAATGCGATCGAATTGAGATTTTGCACCCATATAGCCATGTATAAGACTAACATATGTGCCAAGTTTCAGTTCATTATCAGCATTAGTTCAATTTTTATTAAATGACTTGTTTACGTTTTTTAAAAAATTATACATTTTTTTAAATATAATATATATAATATATATATATATATATATATATATATATATATATATATATATATATATATACATATACACATACACATAAATATAAACTTATAAGTATAATTAAGTTGAATATTGTTAAGTATATTTAGTACTTATATGTTTGTTATAAAACTGACATCTATATTAACTAAATTTTAAAACTATTTTACAGCCATCTCTGATTACAATACTTAATTAGGGTGATACCATAAATAATAATTGATAATAAATAATATTACCGTGTATTGTAATATTATTTGTAAAGTTTTGATTTTTTTTTTTTTTTTTAATTTTTCTTTTAGTAGTAACCTACTAAAAGGCCGTATATTATCAGCATGTCCATATAAATACTACATGCTTTTGAAAACAATAGATATTTGAACATTACTTCGTTTTTTTTGAGAAATGTTTTTTTCCGGCTGTTCTTTTCTTCTACAGTAAATTTTGAATCTTCTGAACAACAATTTTCTTTTAAATTTAATGTCTTGTGTTTTCCTGTGTTCGATATATTTGTATCTTATGAAAAAAAAAATATTATATTAAATATATTAATATAACTTAAATATTATAATTAATTTTTATAATAATCAAAAAAGTTTTGATAATTATAATACTATATTATACTACAAGACTGTGAAATAAATCGTTTTTGTACCAAAGCAACTATATTTACTGCCGAGCTAAGCGAGTCAGTAAAAGGAGCCGAAGTAAAAAAAAGTTATTCATAGCTATGTAGAGTATGATATTTGTTCTGAAGAGGTAAAGAGTAGTAATAAAATAAATATAATTTTCAAAAACTCTTTTATTCACCGAGTTGCTACCACCTCAGAGTCACTTAAATCACTACCATAGTAAAAAAGACTTTCTATTAAATAAACACAAATATTAAATGATTTAAATTTAATTTATTTGTATAGAAACAAGAAATAGATAACAGAAAGAGAATTATATTGTAAAACAGTGTTGCCATTTAGCGGAACTATGGAGTTGAGGTACACCAAGAATGCGGTCTTTAGCGCTCCTCGCGGCAAATAGATGAACTTTCAGCTGTAGATACAAATTGAAAGAAAATTATATTGTAAAACAGTGTTGCCATTTAGCGAAACTATAAAATTGAACTACAACAAGAATCTCATATTTAGCGCTCCTCGCGGCAAATTAATGACCTTTCAGCTGTACAAAAAAAAAATTATTCGTACGCCGTACATAAAAGTTCTTTTGTTCACAGTAGATACAAATTTTCCAAATCACGTTCTGCACAAATGTGAACCTAAACTTCCTACCTCAGAAAAAAAAAATATTAAAATGTCGAGTGGCATATGTAAAAAAATAAAAATTGTAGACACGCACATACATACTTATAAATCATACATTTACCTTCAACAAATTGTTGGCAGGAAATTTTATAAGGTGGTTTTTAATATTCTGTTAATAATTTATACAAATAAATAAAGTCTATTATTAAATATAACATTTTACCCAATTTATACTTGAATTTACTTAAGTATAGAAGCCGAGTCAGGTACCGGATTTTGGAGTCGTGCGAAATTTTGAGAGCCGACTTGGATTTAGCCATGCTAACTCGTGGGGTCGGAGTCCTTAAATATTATCAGGAACCCTCTTATAAAATGTTTAAAGTCAAAATCAGAAGTAAAATTAAAATAAGCCCAAAACAATAAAAATATTACACAGCTTGTCGTAGAAAAAATGTAATACACATCTAGGCGCAAAGTACACCTCGAAATACGAAGTCGAAATATCTTCCTCGGCAAGGCTTCAGGGGTCAAAATACAGTTATCGCTCTAAGCAAGTCTCGGGTGTGACCATAAAAAACTTTTCCACTCTCCGTAAAACATTTTTTGGTTGGTTGGTGGCGGAAGTCGAACCTCGGACCACGACACAAATCCGTTTCAGAGGTCCCTAATGACGAAAAATACGTTTCGCGACTTTATATATGTATATATTATATATATATATATATATATAATATAATATATATATATATATATATATATATAATTTTAAACCGAACTTGGTACAAAAATCAACCTTCGGGAGGACACAAACCCTATTGAAAACCAGGTTTTTGTGACGTCATTAACCCGGTTTACTGAGTCAGCAAAATTTTAAAAAAATCGGCAAAATTCAGGGTTAATATTTTTCGGGTTACATTTTGTCTGTATTTCCAAAGGAAATGCGCTAAAACCTTTAAAGATCACTGACTAAGCATAAAGATAAGTAACTAAGCTGTAAACTAGTGCAAATAATAGTGCGTACTTCTAATTTTAGAGGCATAGTTTTGTACAACCAACTGGATAATTATGCGCATTTCCTTTGGAAAATACAGACAAAATGAGTTACGAGCAGTGCTTGACAATTGAGTAACTGCTTAGGTTCTAAAGCATGAACCGGAACCACGCAATGGGCATGGTTCTTGCATAAGCAAGAAATGGGTTGTTTAGCACGGAAACACGCATTCCAAATGAAATTCGTCCGACAGCGGACCACCGCGCCGGAATTATTTCCCTATAGGTGTTAAATAAATCTATTTTTAGTTTGGTTTAACCACCTATTTTAAACATTGGTTGGATCAAGTTAAACATTATTTATTCTAGAGAAGAATAAAAAAGAAAAAACTGACTTTTCTATCTTGCTTTGTTGACTATATAAAATAATGGAAAAATATATGACGCATATCGAGCAACCAATAATAAGCCTGTTGTTTTACGTACATAACATTGTACTAAAAATAATAAAGATAACAAAATTAGTCCATTTTAGTTCAAAATACCCCCAATTTAATTTTAATAAAAATACAACAAGATTTTAGTTTTTGTTGCTATTTGGTAGGATGCAGGTAGCCGGACAAAAGGACAGTTAAGCCCCCGACTTAGATAAGCCCCACTAAATATCTTTTTATCTCTTTCCAATAGAGCCCTTATATTTCAGAGCTTCGGTTAAAAGCTTCTGTAGAAACAGAAACTTTTTTTTAGTATTTGCTCTAGATTGTGCCTGCAGGCTAGTTTTACATTATCTAATAACTATTATGTACTATATACCTATTTTTATTTACTTCTCAGTTTAATCCTGGCTATTTTGCGGCGGCAATTTTTTGCTTAGTCATTGCAACTGATAACGCCTTTTGTTTTGAAGTTTATTTACCTGTAACAGAAAATATAATCGTAAATATTATATATAGCTAGCATATAGATAGCTTTCGTAGAAATAATGTATTTTGATGTAAAAAAGCGATGTAAGTAATTGATAAAAAATAGTAGCATTGTTAACTTTAATTTAAGTAACACTAACTCAGATATTTCAATAAAACGGGAAAAAGTAAGAAAAGTGGAAGGGAGGGGGTAAATTTAGAAAATTTTATTTTTTTTAATGGAAAATTGACATAGGGCAACAATTTAACACTTTTATGATGAATAATTTTTTTTCAAAATATCAAAATTAAGCCTACTCTCCGTTCATTTTTCAAAAATTGCAGTCTTTGAGTTTAAAAAAAATATAATATAAAATAATAAAAAATAAATCTTTAATTCATTTAAAGACACTGGATGGGACTGAAATAACAACGTCTTACTTCTTTAAATGACTATATTTCGCCTGACCCCAGGCATACTCATGTCTACAAACAGAATAAATATTTTAAATAACGCTAGGATATTCTAACATAGTCTAAAAATCCTACTTCTACTCATAAATCTCAAAACTGTACTGGTAATAATCCACCTGCATAATTAAATAATATAAGAATATAGTTCAAAATTTGCCAACTGGATTAGATAAAAAAAACAAATCAATAAAAACTATCCAACAAGCAAGCTAGCTACTTGGATAGCAAAAGCTTACTTAATTAGCAAGGTTTTGCATGGAACACGCCTTACTGTGTTAAGCTTAATTCTCGACATGTCCTATTGCATTAAGCATAACTTAAAAGGTAAGCATATGCGAGGAAAGGTACTACTGGTCTTACTGAGTGAAGTTCAAGAGTGCGGACATGTCCTTTTGCGTAAAGCATTATCTTTGAAGCGTGCTTCTGTTCTTAGTGTTTTAAGTTAAGCTACCGCACCTATTGTGTTAAGCATAAGCGTGTGGACACTTCCTATTGTGTTAAGCATAAGGGTGGACAGGTCCTGTTTTGTTAAACATAGGCGTGGACACTTCCTATTGAGTTTAGCATAAGCGCAGAAACGTACTACTGGTCTTAATGTGTTAAGTGTGGACACATCCCTCTGTCTTAAGCATAATCGATAATCGCGACGAAACGTCGCTCACACAATATGACGAAAACGTCATATTGTGTTAAGCATAAGCGTGGACACGCCCTATCGTGTTCAGCATAAGCTTTAAACTTTATCGAGTTTTCTTTATTTCTGTCTTTCATTGAATTTTCATTATGTCTTTCGAACGGAATAAATAAGTTTAAAGCCAGGTTTCAGGTCATTTCATCATCACATAAAATTACTCATATCAAATTCAAGTCTCCTCTGGGAAACATTACTAGCTAAAACTCTTTCTTTATTAAATTCCGTATATTTTAAAGTACGATGAGTTTGAAATTTTATCGTAGAATTTTCAAAGTGTTCTGGAATTTCCGAGCATCCTCTTTATTTTCCCCATAACCCCACTCCACCCCTCTGCACCCTGAATAAGACTTTGTTTTATTTTTTCTTGAATCAGTGGTATGTTTTACTTGATATAATTTTTTAAATCTTATTTTAAGTTTATTTAAAACTTGTTTTTTCTTACCAAGTTGAGAATAATGTCGAAATTTAAAACTGTATTTACCGCAATTTAAAAAGTAATTAAAGAATTATTCAGGTAATGAATAGCAGATAAAGGAAACAGTTTGTTCAGACCCTAGGGCCCTTTCCTTAACTCTTTCTACATTTAGGGTCTTAGTTCCTAACTCCCGGTCACCAGTGGTGTTAAGGTACGCGGCCAATACACTGAATGAATGGACTTTAGTCATGGGTTCAATCCCAGCACCGGCCTCTGGGATTATTATGAGGGGGATAAAATCTGCGTACCATGTTCTTCAAAAGGGACGTAAAGCCGGGGGTCTCGAGCCTGTGCGTTGTCAGGTACTCGTTAAAGAACTCTTACCCTAAATGAAACTGGGTTTATACCCAGTTTCATTTAGGGTAAGAGTTCTTTAACGAGTACCTGACAACGCACAGGCTCATTGACCCTCATTGTAGATTCATAATACTATACTGTTTCTGCCTTGTAGTTTAAAGTGTGTGGAGGTTTGGTTTAACAGTGAGAGCACGTGTTATTCCCAGAGTTTTCACTAGACTATAAGAGTCAGTAAAAATATGTATGATTGCTTGAAAAAGCATGAGAGGAACCATAGAAATGCACGGCTCTTCTGTCTAGATTAGATGAAATATACCTACACTTGAAATTAAAAGGAGTAGAACACTATCTTAGGGAGCTGGCAAAAAGGGCCCAACAACGTGGCCTACTTGCCTGGTAGTTACTACCACTTCCCCTATATTACTATCATTATCCTAACTCCCGAGTACTAGTAGATCACTGCTAGCAATTATCATTTGATGCCGAAGCAAGTGAAACAGATACCTTTCTGTCCGGGAAAGAAAGCCCGCCCAGATCAGGACCGAAGATTAGCTAAAAGGAGTAAAACTATGCGCCTACGACCACCACCCTATTATAATTTACAACACTACATCATCCTTACAGGCGACATTATACAAGGTACAAAGTCTATTTATTCAGAATACAAGTATATTACCCTCATGAAGATTTAGGTCTTCCGGTGGTGACCGCGTCAATGTAGATGAAGAATCCGACGTTTCGCTTCCACTGTGGGAGCATCTTCAGGGATGTAGACATCATGATAGAAACACAATGCTCTCCAAAACTGAACCCAGATCCAGGGGGGTTCTTCATCTACATTGACGCGGTCACCACCGGAAGACCTAAATCTTCATGACAATAACCACGGAAGCCTACGCAGTTTATTATATTACCCTCTTCAGCAAGCATGGCAGGTGAATTCTTCTTTAAGCATTGCATCAAAATTAAGACATTTATAAAAAAAATGCAATTAAAGAATGACACGACTAAAAGTATATAGGAATATTTTAAAAAGCTAATCATCGTCCAATTCACACAGACCTAGAAAGGTAAGATATCACTTCATTGAAATCAATTTCTACAGAATATTCAACTTGTTGCGTATTTGTTTACTTATTGTTGGCCACATGCCAATGTCAGTGGTTTGGTGTTGCGGTCAGAAGAGTTTGCTGTAACAAGACAATATTTTTCTTTCTGTTCTTATTCTGTTAAAGGCTGACCTTAAAAAGGGGGTCTACGGTTTTGATTTTAAACTCTTGGGTCCTATTCTAGAAAGGATCATAGAACATTGTTTCATTAAAGGGATACAAGGTTAGCCTACCTCATTCGGATGAATGGTCGATTTAATGCCGAACAATACATTTATTGTTTTAATTATTAGTTTTGCAGTAAAGTATAACACCATTAACACTTTAAGTTTTAAAACATTTTTTTTCGTTTCAGTAAAATTAAAAAAATTGATAATAAGATTAAGATAATGTAATGGAGAAAGAGATGTTTTGTTCCTTAGAAGACCCAAGGTGTCTCACCGCTCAAGAATATATACATATACACACATACACGAAAATATATATATATATATATATATATATATATATATATTATATATATATATAATATTTCGAAGGGAAAGTGCAAGCTTAGAAATACAAAATTATTTTCATCCTTTTAAAATCGTCATTTAATTTTGAATCCTAGCATTCCAAAGAAAATTCGTCGGGCTTGCGGGCCTCAAAGCTCTTCAAAGAATTGAATTAATATCTTCAAATCAAATAATATCTAATAATTTGGTTAACTATTAATGTTTATTTGTCGGTCCGTTGGCTCCACTGACCACTCTGAGAAACCCAATAATGTATTAGAATTTTTAATGTAAATTTAATATATTCTTTAATTTGTGATTTGGGTCGTCTAAAACAGATGTTGGTTCTGGGTTGTCCAGCCGCCGCACAAGCCTTAATTGCTAAATTCGTAAAAACTATACATATTTCGTGTGAGTGATTTTATTACATTTATTTTTATACATTTCCTAAAGAAAAGGGAGAAAAATAAAACGATAAAAAAATTCATTCAATTGTAAGAAATGAAGAGAAATTGTGAAAAAAGCTCTGATGTTTCAAAAGCAATAAGTTGCTTAGATTGAAATGCCAAAACGCGATAATTGCTCCGTTGATTTTCTTTTCTGTGCTAGGCATCCGAAATAAGGTAAGATTCAGAGGGGGGACGGTTCCCGAGAAACAAACTTATTTTAGAGAAATGTTACCCTCTGAAAGAGACTTTTACCCTACAGAATTACATTCTACATAATATTTTCTCTCTTTCTCAATAAACTTCCCACCGTGGTCTAAAGGAGAATACGAAAAAATGGACTTAAGAACTTTTTTAAACAAATTATCAAAGAAAATATAACTTATGGAAACAAATAAAAGTATTTTATTATCATTTGTATTATGTATCTATTTGAGTTGGTATTAATGTTTATTTTTCACATTTATTTTTAATTTTTTCTCATTTATAATGCAGGCATAAATAAAAACCAAATAATAAATGTGAAACCAGGATTCCAGTTGACTTACCCACAACAATTATTAAGACCTCCTAAAGGGTTTTTACAAAGTTTTCTGTCTGTTTGTGTGTCTGTTATCATCGAAGCACCCAGTGTTTATGGTTGTAAGTTGAAATTTAGTACGGAAATTAATCTTTAGGTCTAGTTTTCCAAACCCAAAAGAAAGGTAAAAAATACACTTCGAAAATTTATAAGAAACGTGAATCAGATCAATATAAAATTTATCATGCTAGTGGTGCTTTAAAGGACCACCAAAAATTTATCATGCTAGTGCTGCTTTAAAGGACCACTAAACATTTATCATGCTTGTGGTGCTTTAAAGGACCACCAAAAATTTATCATGCTAGTGGTGCTTTAAAGGACAACCAAAAATTTATCATGCTAGTGGTGCTTTAAAGGACCACCAAAAATTTATCATGCTAATGGTGCTTTAAAAGACAACCAAAAATTTATCATGCTAGTGGTGCTTTAAAGGACCACCAAAAATGCAACGTTTCTTCTTATAATTAACATTAATTTTTTATTCTTGTTTCTTTTTATTACTAGTCAAAATTGTAAATTTTCTATAGTTATTTTCTATAGATACAACCTTAATGTTAAGCCCCGGGCTAGATCTTTCTTAGCATTCTTCGATAGTATACACAGCTAGCTTTAGATACCTTACTGTTTCTTTCTGTTAACGGCTTTAGTTTGTTATTAAACACTTTCTGATAAAGACCTAATCATACGGTCGAAAGCTTAAATGTTGTTTTATTTATCATGACCAAAACCTCATAACTTTTTACTATTTTATTAACATTAATTCAATTTTTGTCGATTGACGTTTATTTTGACGTTAAATACGTTAGAAAAACCGAAATATAATCAAATTGAGTTTAAATATAGTACAAGTGTATTGCTTAAAATAATAAATGCGTCTATGAAATTTCATTTCATTGCTAACTGGATCACTAATAAGCAGCGTCAATCGGGGTCAGAGCCTGGATGGGCCAAGTCGGTGAATAACTGGATAAGTTAATTGTCTGATTATGTATTCATTTTTATACGTATTTATATTTATATTTATATAAATAATTTATAATAAATATTATTATAAATATTTTACTTATTTATTATATAAATATAATAATAAATATATAAATATACGTGTGTAGTATATGTGTGTATGTAGGTGTATGTATTTATTTTAAGTTAAAAAATATAAATCATCTTATTATTTCTCTTTCCATGTTCAAATTTTTGTTTTATTTTTACTTGTTTATTATTTTCTACTTTTACTATTATTTCTTGTCTCAATTTACTATTTCTTAATAAAAAAATAATTGAAGGTGCAATTTATTTTTTCTTTCATCATCTTTTTGATTATTTTAATTTTAGTTATTACCTAATTCAATAAAAAGTTATTTTTATAGTTCAACGATGATTTTTTTTGTTATTTTAATTATGATAGCATTAAAAATAACAAGTTTCTTTAATCTATTTTTTTTTGTATTTTTGTTATGTTTAATGTTTAAATTGTTTGTTATAATGAATATTTTAAATTTTAATATTATTTTAATTTTTTTGTAGGATGCTCTGCCATGTTTATATATATATATATATATATATATATATATTATATATATATATATATAAAATAAAATATAAATTAATTAATAATAGCCAACTTGGTATTTTTTTGTCGTTTTACTAATAAATACTAAAGATTCTTCTTATAAGCCTAGAATTATCCTTAAAAATTGCAGCTTAATAAAAAATGCTGACTGAACATAATAGATAATAGATCGCAATGTAAAAACTGGCACCATTTTTTATTAGCGAATCGATGTAAATAGATTATATAGTTTAAATATTACAATTAAATATACTCCTCATATTTCAGTATGGGGCTCTATATTTTGACCTTGCATCGCAAACAGTCAAATGATCAAATTGTCAAAACTAGTTATTGAAACGACTGGAATATAAGTACTGTCAAAAGTCAGACTTTTGACATTTTGGTCATAATTTTAGAGTTGACCTTTATCAAGGATGTATCAAAGTGACATTGGGAGGTGGATTTGAATTATAAAAATTGTGTGGCAACGACCTTTGTGTTATTTTACCTGTTTTCCACGTCTAGGCTTCTGCTATTAGGACCTTCATTCTGACCTAATATTGGTTTTTTGTTTCCTTTAAAAGTAAGAAATGGATTGTAATGTATTGTAATAATGAGGGAAGCACTGAACCCAGAAATTCCAAAAATTGAAAAAAATGTAAGCGTCAGTAAATATGCGTGGATTTATTTATACTTTTCTTGTAAAAGGGATGCAGGTCAAATGGCTCAATCGAATAAGATGAAAGTTATTACATGAATTGTAAAGTAAATTAACTATTTACAGATATTGCTATAATAGTTTCATTGTTAGATTGCGGGCCATCTAAAATTTTTTCATAGACCCCCGAGAGTACAGGGACCACACTTTGTGTAATTTATCCCTTGTCGGACTCGCTAGGCTCATCCTTACTAAAAATAATTAGGGCCTTCCGGTCCATAAGGTAATTAACATTTGGGAACCTTTATTTCAGACGATTTTTTCAAATGAGCTTAAAATGCATACTAAAGACGGTGCTTTACTTTAAATACATTCTTTTTATAGTAAAAACAGAGAGCACAGCTCAAGTCTCCATCTTCCAACCCCCGTTTTAGTAGTAGTAGTGTAATATGGGGGGAGTGGTAGTAACTACCAGGCAAGGCCATGTTGTTGGGCCCGTTTTGCCAGCTCCCTAAGATAGCGTTCTACTCCTTTCAATGTCAAGTGTAGGTATATTTAATCTAATCTAGACAAAAGAGCCGTGAATATCTATGGTTCTTCTCATGCTTTTTCAAGCAATCATAGATATTTTCACTAACTTATATAGTCCAGTGAAAACTAGGAACAACACGTGCCCTCGCTGTTTAACCAAACCTCCATAAAATTTAAACTACAAGGCAGACACACTATAGTATCATAATGAATCTACTATGAGGGTCCTAAATTTTGCCTATACCCATTTTCATTAAGGGTAAGGGATCTTTACCGAGTACCTGGCAACGCACAGGCTCGAGACCAACGGCTTTACGTCCCTTCAGAAGGACGTGGTACACAGAATTTTTATCCCTCTCATAAAAATCCCAGAGACTCATGCTGGGATTGATCCCATGACTAAATAAACTCGAAAGTTTAAAGTCCATTCATTCTGTGTATTGGCCGCGCACCCCGTTTTAGTAAGAAAGGTTTATATTTACCATTGCAGTGGAAATTTGCATAAAAATATTGAAAAATTAGTCAATAAAAATATAGGCTTCAGTATGTCAGTAAATTCTGAAAATCGCCAAAGATATCATGAATTTAGATCCGTTTTGATTGATGTGTTTATTCCAAAAGTAAAATGAGCAAATAGAAACCGTAATTATTTTAATGAAAGCTGACTGTAGTAGCGACACGATGGATATCACTTTAGGAAAATGTTACGTTGATATCCCTGCAACAGTTCAAATTAGTGTTTAATTTAACCAATCGCCACTTCTAACCATATAATTGACCGCAAAACGTAATTCATTCTTGGTGATCATCGAGTAATTTATCATGCTAATAATTATATCACCCTAAGAGATAATTGGTTTCATAAAACACGGTTTTTACTTAAAAAGGTATAAAATTTGTTTAATCAAGTCAAAAGATTTATGTGGAGAAACAAAGACAAAGAAATTGATTACTTTAAGTAGCCCTTTGGGTTAGCTAAAAGCCAGCATAAAAGGGTTCAGTATAATCTTTTATTATGAAACGCTCTGAAGGTAGTTCTATTGGTAGCCACCTCTAACCACCTCTATTGTTTTTATTATTTAAAAGGGTTTAGCCAGAATCTGAAATCTAAAACCCTGATCTGTCGGGTCAATCGTCCTACTATTAGCTAAAATGTTCTCAGTTTGCCCCCTAGAAGGTAATCATTTATAGTAACAAACACCGTTATTATCCCCCAAAACGTTCTCTTAATTTTCGTAGATAGTTATTTTGTATTTGATCTATAAAGAACTATATAGCTGATTTTAGCTCATAGTTTATTTATGATAATGAGACGTTTGGTAATCGTGTATGTCGATCACTAATTTGCGGATTATCTCACAACTACTGAGTCTGAACTCACTCTGACCTTTAATTAAATTTCGAAGGATATAATGTGAAGTATTACTTGAGACGAGCGGAGCTCTTTTACCGCCATCATGCTTGGCAAGCAAAACATATATCATTTGATACCGAGTTTTGCAAAACATGACTTACTAAGTCAATTGTTTTACTTGATTTAACCAAAATGTTTCTAACTTGATTGTTAATTGTTAGTGAATGTCGAATGATGTAGCATTGAATTTCGCTTGTTACAGGTGTCTCTCGCACAATTATATTGTGTCAAGGTTAGAATATCTGAGAATAAACAAGGACCAGAAATATACCAGGAGTAAGAAAATCCAAGTATTCAGTGATTAAAAAATCACGTAATGAAATCCAGTATGAGTTAGCAGTGATTAAAGACCTTCATGGCCTCGTTCAGGTAACCATATTAAACCGCAGGTTGGTTAAATTGGCCGACACTTATTTATAAACCTCTAGATTGTAAGTTCCAAGTCAAAAAATGTTTCATCTTTTCCAATCTTGGACCGCAGTGCAGCAACGCTGTTCATTCAACACAACATTTGTTTGTGTTAAACCCTAATTGACCCATTAAAAGTTGAGTCGAAGCACGCATTGTACACAAAATTTTAACAAAGTTTAATTTTTGGTTTAAATTTCGTGACAAAGTAATTATAAATTTGTTAATTCAGCAAAATCTTAATACATTTATTTATAAACCTTAAGCTTTACAAGTATAATAATAAGAGTACTCAGTAAAAAGAATAATTTAACACGAGATAATAAATTGATCTGCAGTTGCAGTAATACATATTCCTTATTTATCATATTGCTCCATCCCAGGTTAGAACTAAAGCAAAACATAAATTTTAATTTAAAATTTAATTAGGTTTTATTAAATTTTGATACGGGAAAGAAGTGGGGGTTTTTGCAAAGTTTGAGAATAGCTAGCGTATGGAAAGCAACAATGACATGGTGGGTGGAAGCCGCTTGCTTGGAAACCCCGGTAAGACTTATAAACCAAAGCTATATATTATGTTAATACCTGGTAAGCTCATAAACCTATCCCTAATATATCTTTATCCACTCTAAAACAAGATTATCATTACTAATTATTCCAAGTTTCCTTCCTATACCATCCTTGTGTATAATTACAGTGTTTTTGCTTTCAAACAGATTTTCGCGTTTTGCTTTGTCGTCGCGATTAATATATGAATCTAGGGGTACACAGCTATTAATTTTAGTTTAGGAATAAGAGTAGGTAGGTTTGAATACGAACTCTTATCCTAATTATTGCCCTTTCATTGAATTTTAATTCTCAATATTTGACTAACAACAATAAATATCGTGGGTGACGGAAATGAGTTTTTGGCGGTAGTAGGGCAAAGCGACTATACTGTAAGCCTTTTATTGATTCTTTTATGGACGCATTTAACTTCCAATGCTAAAGCAATATATTGTGATACCGCGATTATAATTTTAAACAATTTTCAGAAAATAGTTTCCTTATACTTGACTCAATGCAGTTACCATTAACATATGTTTAGACAATGCTCTATGATTTATCCACTTCCCTTATAAATATTGATCACAGTGTCCAGGGACCCTTCTCTTTGCTACTTGTTAAACTAACGCTAGAGAATATTGTTGAGAAAATTTAGAATTGTTAATTAACTTTTATAAGAAAAAAATCATTACCATATTCAGTGTTAAATCTAAAACTATACAAAACCACGAAACATTAGTACCTTGAAGCTTCATATTTATAAAGTAATACATTTTATCGTAACTTATTATTTTATGGTCGTATCTTATTTTTTGTTGGTCGTAACTTATTCTTTTATGGTCATAACTTATTCTTTTGTGGTCGTAACTTATTCTTTTATTGAGTAAAGTTAGTTAGCTGTAGTATTAAACATGGGTGACGTGGGTCACCCATGTAGTATTAAACATGGGTGAGAAAAGTAGGAACTTTTCTTCAAAGTTACTTTTCTGGGAAAGTTATTCCCCATTTATTTACCTTTCTAATCATCAAAAGTCGTATAAAGGATGTATTAAGCTTGTAGGCAACAACCTAAAGACTAACAGATAAGCAAAAAACAAATAGGAAATAAAGCTGGCTAATGATTGTAACCATCGAATCAAGTACCGACATGTGTTCATTCGTCGACATTCAGGCACCAAGATTTGTTATTTATTTTTTAAATCGCCCTGCAGCCTAAATGTGTTTATTTGATGGAAAAAAGATTAACATTAATATTAAAATGCGTCCCTTCCTCATTAGAATGAGGAAGTAAAAAATTAAAAATTAAAATATTTGGCTGAGTAGCATCGTTATTTTTTTGTAATGCTATTCTTTCATATTTGTTAATTTTGTTATTTATTTTTTTTACTTAAATAAATGTGTCATGCTCTTAGTAAGTGTGCTAGCCTGTATAAAGTTATCTTTTGTTCAGTTGTCTTATAGTTTTACTTGCAAGTTGTAGAAAGTGGTTCTCATTCATTGAGGAAGAGTACATAAAGAAACCCGCTGGGAGAACATACCAGATATTGATTATTATTGATGCAATCTTTAAATGTCAAAATCTAATACGATTTAAGTAAATACAAATTTCAAGTTTAGACAATAGTTTCTTATTAGTGTTGCTTAAAGTCTATAGATTCGATAAAAATAAGTAGAATATTGGATAATATGAGTTTTAGGTTGAAATTCTAAGCCGTTGGAACTGATTAGTGAAAAGCGTTTCACCTGGAGCCCGGTGTGTTTTAGTTCTCCGAGCTCATATCGTTTCCTATCTCCGTCCGTTGGGAAATCTGCCAAAACTTTGCCGACACTCTCTCAAAAACAGCCTAAACCACTTGGATAAATTACACTTACACTGTTGTAAAAGTTTTAGGAATCTATACTGATTCCCTTTAGCTTATTACCTCACAATACTTATATGGAATTTATTGATAATTAATATAGGTTTGTAGGTAAGGAATGTTGGTTAGTAGTGCCTTGGAAAGCTAAGTGTAATAATACATGGCAAATGCCAGCTATGCAGAAGGAAGACTGTAAACCAAATCACATGATTAGCCAGCAATGGACTAAGTATAGTAAACGACCTTTTTTAGCTGCGCAAATGACCCAGTAATTTTCACGTGATTAAGGGACCTAGTGTTTGTTACGTGATTGAGGGACCTAGTGATTGTTACGTGATTGAGGGACCCAGTGATTGTCGAGTGATTGAGAGACCCAGTAATAGTCGCGTGATTGAGAGACCTAGTAATTGTCACGTGATTGAGAGACCTAGTGATTGTCACGTGATTGGGCGACTAAGTGATTTTTACGTGATGAGGGACCCAGTGATTGTTACGTGTCTGAGTGACCTAGTGATTGTTACGTGATTGAGTGACCTAGTGATTGTCACGTGATTGAGGGATCTAGTGATTGACATGCTAGTGAGTGACCTAGTGACTGATTGACCTAGTGATTGTGTCCTTATTTTAGTGTAGGAGAGATCCAAATTTAATTATTTTTATTTGCAATACTGCAGACCATTTCTAAAACTTAGTATTTTCAAAAATTAATACCTAAAATCAATACCCCAGGTCTAACTTGTAATCCGTTACAAGTTATCAACATTACATATTACATTATCAACCTATAGACCTTGCCGCGCCGCCAAGTCCTAAACGAGCATAGTATTTTATTTTAAAATTATATTACAGCTTTTTTCTCATAAGATGCCTTTGTTCAGCTATCAAAGTCTTTCGTCTGGACTACCGAATACTGGAAATATTTTATACCTTTATCCAAACCTGTCAATCAGTGATTGACAAGCCATTGTTTCATATTTTAATTAATTTATAATTAGTGACCTATTGCGCTTTCTTTTCAGACATAAATCTTTAGATTCACTCCAACTTATTGTAAGTTATAATCCCCTAAAATATGTAATTACTTTTTAAAGGAAGAGTGATAGGAACTGCCTACCCCCATTATCATACAATAATATCTAGAAAGACGTTTTGATTGAGCAAACTCGCTGCGTCGCAAGAATGTTCTATCTACGATTAATTCGTATAATATTGACATTAGATTGTATCAATATGCACCGAAAAATAATTCTTCTTACTTTGCCGTTTAAGTAAAAGGAAATTTACTTTTTAATTCTTATGCGCCGGCAGTAAAAGAAATTCTATTATTTTCAGCACTAGTACCGAAAGTAAGACGATTTCTTCTCCGTTTTTCTTTATCAGTGATTTCTTATCAGTTCGTGTTGCCAGTTCAAGTTCTTGTGGTTTTCGAATTCATATTTATTGTTCTGTGGTCGGATTCGCCTTAATGAATTCATTCTTGTGGTTTATCGATTCGCATACTTAATGTGGTTTTTCGAATTCGCATATTTATTGAACTTATTATTCTTGTGGTTTATCGAATTTGCATACATTATTCTTGTGGTTTATCGAATTCCATACTTAATGAATTTATTATTCTTGTGGTTTTTCGAATTCGCGAACATTATTCGTTTTATTCGCATACTTAATGAATTCATTATTCTTGTGGTTTATCGAATTCGCATACTTAATGAATTTATTATTCTTGTGGTTTTTCGAATTCGCATATTTATTGAACTTATTATTCTTGTGGTTTTTCGAATTCGCATATTTATTGAACTTATTATTCTTGTGGTTTATCGAATTCGCATACTTAATGAATTCATTATTCTTGTGGTTTATCGAATTCGCATACTTAATGAATTATTATTCTTGTGGTTTTCGAATTCGCATATTTATTGAACTTATTATTCTTGTGGTTTTTCGAATTCGCATATTTATTGAACTTATTATTCTTGTGGTTTATCGAATTTGCATACTTAATGAATTCATTATTCTTGTGGTTTATCGAATTCGCATACTTATTGAATTTATTATTCTTGTGGTTTTTCGAATTCGCATATTTATTGAACTTATTATTCTTGTGGTTTTTCGAATTCGCATATTTATTGAACTTATTATTCTTGTGGTTTATCGAATTTGCATACTTAATGAATTCATTATTCTTGTGGTTTATCGAATTCGCATACTTAATGATTATTCTTAATCGAATTCGCATACTTAATAAATTTATTATTCTTGTGGTTTTTCGAATTCGCATATTTATTGAATTTATTATTCTTGTGGTCGTTGCATACTTATGAATTCATTATTCTTGTGGCGAATTCGCATACTTAATGAATTTATTATTCTTGTGGTTTATCGAATTCGCATACTTAATGAATTTATTATTCTTGTGGTTTATCGAATTCGCATACTTAATGAAGTTATTATTCTTGTGGTTTATCGAATTCGCATATTTAATGAATTTATTATTCTTGTGGTTTATCGAATTCGCATACTTAATGAATTTATTATTCTTGTGGTTTATCGAATTTGCATACTTAATGAACTTATTAGTCCACAGTAGATTATTTAAAAAATAAGTAATAATAACAGTTGTTATTTAGAAAATACTCGGCTTGAAGTAATAACTCTGGCCGAATACACCACGCGATTTGATGCCGGTAAAATCTATAGGCAGTTAACAGTTTAATTGCTTATTGTTGTTTATCTTTTTACTTTTCCTCGTTTATACCGTAGGTATATAGGAAAAGTATTGTGGTTGCAAAAAAATACGAAACCAGGATGTCACTGGAATTATCTGTTTCAGTTGTTTTTGTTGTTTTTGAACAAACTTTAGTCTATATCTGTAGTAATGTTATTAAGAAATTTTTTTTTGACGTCACCAACCCGCAATAATGACTCAGTAAAAATTTCAAAAAACCATAAAACGAAAGAAATAATTCGGTCAGATTGAGATTTAGCTCGCATGTAGCCATGTATAAGACTAACATATGTGCTAAGTTTTATCTCATTATCAGCATTAGTTCAATTTTATCAGATAACTTGTGTACGTTTAAAAAAAAATGAAAATAATCCAATTTTGTTTCAAGTGTATACCTTGATGAAAGAAATAAGTACACCAAGTTTCGTTTTAAAGCAACAAGTAGTAGTGTTGGATCATAAAGGTTAAACAGAATTGAGATTGGTCAGAGCTGTATGTGTCACCGCTAAGAACAAAACGGATGTGTTTACTATCCGAGGACGAGCGGACGAGTTCCAAGACGTGTTGCAGTATAAATTTAACGGCTTGTATGTTTTGAGGACGAGCGGATCGAGTCTGAAGTAGGGAGGATGCGCGTAGTGAATCCGATGTGATTAGAAAAAGTTCCGAGGTACCCCGTACCCGATTTTTCGAAGTATCAACTTGTTTGGCTCGGGCTGCAAATGCACCTATGCATGCAAAGTTCTATTTTCTTCACTAGATCCTTTATGTACTACTACAGGAAGCATTGTTTTCTTATTGTTAAAGTATTAAGTCTAACATTGCCTATATTATAGCACTGATATTAAAGAGATGCACTTTGTGCTACTTGGCTTCATTTCCATAGACACTGAGAGATGCACTTTGTGCTACTTGGCTTCATTTCCATAGACACTGATATCTAAAGAGATGCACTTTGTGCTACTTGGCTTCATTTCATAGACACTGATATCTAAAGAGATGCATAATCACTGATATCTAAGAGATGCACTTTGTGCTACTTGGCTTCATTTCCATAGACACTGATATCTAAAGAGATGCACTTTGTGCTACTTGGCTTCATTTCCATAGACACTTTACCAGGTAAAATTCCTACTTAGTCATTTGAACCCGACAAAGACACGATTTAAGATGCAATCAGACCAGTGCCAAGTCTACTCTACCTTCTCGTGTAAAATAGCGTTGTCGGCGAATAATATACTGCATATTTTTGAAACTGGGCTGTTGGAATGAGCATTTCGGTTTAGTATCAAAATTTCAAGCTACATTGTTTTGAAAATTTAATATAAGGTGCACACCCATTCTAAGCTGCAAACGATCAAAATAAATAATACTTGTTTACTTTTTTTTATTTATGCCGCAGGAATATAGGAAAATAATTGTGTTTGCAATAAAAATATATAACCCAGATTTGACCTGAATGATCTGTTTCAGCTGTTTTAAGACCTCCTGGGTGGTTTTCACTAAGTTGTATGTCTGTTATCATCGGAGCTCCCAATGTACTTACAATAGAGCATTAATAATAAACCCTTGATAATAAAATCTATCTTTAAGTCTATTCGAGACAATTTCAAAAATATATTAAATTCGGAAAGTTTTAGTATCGATTTGAAATGTAGCGCACACGTAGTTACATTTGGACCAACATATGTGACACATTTCATTCTTCTATCTGCATTATTTCAATTTTTTAAAATATGAATTGTGCGTTTTTTTAAGAATTGTTGAAAATCGAGCAGCATCTAGGATCTGAGGCAGTCAGTGCCTGGTCTCAACACGAGCAAAAAGACAGCTATCAGCTGTATTCAGGCTTAAGCATTAGGATGAGTAGACAGACTGGCGGAGTGTTCACATAGCAACCAAATGTGAAATACTATTTGTCTTAGTATTTCTTTGAAGGAGAGACTATCCCGTGTTATATCTTTAACCGGTATGATTTCTTTAAGTCCTTCTAAACCCATTAAATAATTCGAAGGAAATGAACACAGGACTCATGAGGCTTATTTGATACAGCGCTATTGACACTACCACGCTGTCTGTTTAAGTTTATTTTGATATTATTATTTTTTCTTGTCGCTACATTTTATACCCGTTAGATCGATACGGCAAGCTTTATGAAGGCTTATCCCAGATAAACAAACCCATAAAATAGATCTCTTGTTTAATTTTTTCCCTTATTCAACTTCTATATAGGGGATGATAAAAACTTCTTATATACTTTTTTGTTATTTCGAATTCATACCGAGAAAAGGGTAGAAAAATAACGGAAAAACTTTTTTTAGAAGTGCTTACGTCTATGTAAATATTTATTTATCACTTATTGCTTGTTTTCGTTTCTATTACTTTTAATAATATTATTTTTGAGAAGCCCATTTACTAAAACAGTTTACTGCTAAGCTAAATTGTACAATGAAAACACTTCCTATTGCAACTCCTAGCAACAGTGTTAAAACTATGATGTACCGCAGTTTGGAAAATAAAATATTTAAAACAGAGTCCGGTAGCTTAGTGGTAGATTGCTTGCTTTTCGACCTGGAGGTCAAGTGTTCAAATCCAGCCGAGGGAGGATCTCAATTAAAGGTTATACCTTGTACCGTAAAACTCGGGAGGTATTGAATTCAGGACCGGCCATCCCAGCCTGGGTTTCACGTGGTTTCCTTGGCTATTAATACCAAATGCGGGGTTAGATCCTGTTTGATGTGATACAAGTCTGGATCCACGTTTCCGTTGTCTCCAGCTCACGGAAAGTTAATGTTCTGCAGACTGGGGCAGATGAAGGTCGGAAAGATATACTGCGTCTTCGAAAACTTAGTCAGTGAAAGTAAAGGCGGTGACATGAATAACGTTAGTGACAGGGCTAAAGAATGAGTGAGCTGTGTACACTGGGGTCAGGTTTGCTAGAGTTCTCTTTTGGGTGGCGCTGGACTGGCCAAAGCGGTGAGCCTAGCTAGAGTTTGGTGATGCTAGAGGAGCTGATGAGACAATTTGAACAAGGGTGGGCGAAGTGAGGCTAATGTGATCAGAGGAGCTAGTAAGACTAGATGAACTAAACCCACTGTGAACTAGTCGGCGCTAGCCAGAGTGGTGAGACTAGCCAGACTTTAGCTGGTCTAGATAAACTAGGCACTCAGTGAACTAGTCGCAGGCACTAGCCAAAGTGGTGAGACTAGCCAGACTTTAGCTGGTCTAGATAAACTAGGCACTCAGTGAACTAGTCGCAGGCACTAGCCAAAGTGGTGAGACTAGCCAGACTTTAGCTGGTCTAGATAAACTAGGCACTCAGTGAACTAGTCGCAGGCACTAGCCAGAGTGGTGAGACTAGCCAGACTTTAGCTGGTCTAGATAAACTAGGCACACAGTGAACTAGTCGCAGGCATTAGCAAAGTGGTGAGACTAGCCAGACTTTAGCTGTCTAGATAAACTAGGCACTCAGTGAACTAGTCGCAGGCACTAGCCAAAGTGGTGAGACTAGCCAGACTTTAGCTGGTCTAGATAAACTAGGCACTCAGTGAACTAGTCGCAGGCATTAGCCAAAGTGGTGAGACTAGCCAGACTTTAGCTGGTCTAGATAAACTAGGCACTCAGTGAACTAGTCGCAGGCACTAGCCAAAGTGGTGAGACTAGCCAGACTTTAGCTGGTCTAGATAAACTAGGCACTCAGTGAACTAGTCGCAGGCACTAGCCAAAGTGGTGAGACTAGCCAGACTTTAGCTGGTCTAGATAAACTAGGCATACAGTGAACTAGTCGCAGGCACTAGCCAGAGTGGTGAGACTAGCCAGACTTTAGCTGGTCTAGATAAACTAGGCACTCAGTGAACTAGTCGCAGGCACTAGCCAGAGTGGTGAGACTAGCCAGACTTTAGCTGGTCTAGATAAACTAGGCACTCAGTGAACTAGTCGCAGGCACTAGCCAGAGCTGTGAGTATGGATGGAGTTTAGTTGGGCTAGACAAACTAGGCACACTGTGAACTTTTCATATGTGCCGCCATGTACGGAGGGTGTGCTTCCTAGATGATTAGTCGTGTACAAACTCTGGGGTGGATTAGTTGAGTGAGATTTGAGTCAGGGAAAACGCTAATATGACACTACGGGTTTAAGCGTTAAAACCAATAATTAAAATTATATGCGTTAGGTAACAACGTAACTGAGTGAGCCAAATCAAGTTAAAACTTGGTAAGATAACCAGATTATACAAGGTTATTTTATAGCATAAATACTAAGTATATTCCATGAAAATAATTGCATATCGTATTTTTCGCTGAGTGGCAGTACGCCCTTTACAAAGACTGCGACTATGAGGTACGGCACTAGCACAGCTAAGCTATGCAACATGAACACAGTAGTATTAAATTATGTAAAAATACCATTTGAAGTCTGTTTTGGGTAAGGAACAATTATTTACAGCAGCGTTTCCCAACCTTTTCAGTACCGCGACCCTATAATTTGCTTTTCTTAAGTTTGGCGACCCAAATTCATTTATTTTGCATAACCTGAAAATTGCAGGCGTTTTTATTTATTGCCGAACTGGTTACGACCCTACAGACATCGTCAAATCCTAATTTTCATGAGGTTTTTATACCTAAATAGAAAACTACACACTAATTGGAGTTCAAAAGAAGTTTAATATATAATTTATATAATAGCAATAAAATATAAAAATAAAAAATTAAATTAAATATGAAAATGAGCATTTAGTATTTAAAGGAAAAAATCAAATAATGATTATAGAAAGCAAAAAAAAAGAATAAAAAAATAAAATATGTATCACATCAATGACTAATTTGTTGCTGTTGGTTTTTTCACTAATAAGTCAAGTCGTGTTTTGTTTATTCATTTCACTACTTTAATTAAAACGCAAAACTATAAAATAAATAAACTTATGAAACAATTATAATTAAAAAACTTGTATTCACATATAATTGAACATTATAATTTTATTAACCCGAACCTTTAAAAGAAGTAATAAGATACTTTTAAACACAGTATTATCATAGGTATAACAATTCATCAAAGTTAGCAAGAATTATAAAGGCGGGTGCCTCTGTCGTTAAAGGACTTCTAAGAAATGTGTTTGCCGCGGCTTGTTTGGTTATCGCATGTTTAAAGTATTATCAATTTCTAAAAATAATATCTGTTTAAGCAAATCTGTTATTTGCTTATAATAATCTTTTCACTTATGTGAAAACTTAAGTGAAAATTTAAGTTAATACTTAACCTAAATATTACAAAGATTTATATCTTTGTCATTTTTTGGTAGTTGATAATAAAAAAATTGGCGACCCAAAAAACTTCGTTCACGACCCAATCTGGGTCGCGACCCAAGGGTTGGGAAGGGCTGATTTACAGCATAGTGAGTTGTATAATACTAAAATAAACACTCTTTTATGTATTCTTTTAACGAAACATCATTGGCCTTTGACATTCTTTTTCAATTTATCATTTATAAGATTGTCTTTTGTTAATTTTTATTTTTTTTTCCTATTTTATTTCTATTTCTTTGGAAAAAGTAATAATGTAAAAAATAATAATAACGTAAAAATAGCTATGGGAAGAGAAGAAAAAGCCATTATTATAATTTAAAAGAAAACGTTGTTATCTCAAAAAAAAAATACAAAAAAAAGTTAATAAAGTAGTAATAAAGACAAGAAATCTCAACTTTATTAATTGTTTATTTTTCGTTTTGGTTTTTTAATTTTTTTCTAATGAAATAAAAGTTAAAAAAGATGAAAAGTAAAAGTAACGAGAAAAATGAATAAAATAAAGCAAAATCTACACAAAAATGTTATAATAATACCATTTTTTATATTATTAATATTCGGTTATTTTTTTGGTTGCGTTTGTTTATAATATTTATTAGTAGTATGTTTTTTAAATTTATTAATAGTTTATTTCATAGATAAATGAACATATTTTTATTAATAAGTTCAAAAGTCCTTACTCCTTGTAGTCAATTGCTTTAACTAGGTACATCATGTTTCCCACTTTAACCCCCAAGGATCTTAAACAAAGAGGATGTCGCATTAAGGAACTTTTCTGACCCTATAGAAGTTGTATGAGATAGAGAAATAAAAGCAAAATTACCTTCCTCATGGTTATAATGAAAAAAGGCGCCAAACGCAGGTTATGTTGCAAAGTTGTCAAGTTGGCTTCTTAACTTTCTTCTGTGCTTCTCGGGATTGTTACATTTGTGGTGCTTGTTAAGTCATTTGTGCTTATTTCACAGTGAGTGATAATTTATGTGTGTGTGTGTATATATATATATTATATATATATATATATATATATATATATATATATATATATATATATTATATATATATATATATATATTATATATTATATATATATATATATATATATATATATAATAATATATATATATATATATATATATATATATTATATATATATATATATATATATATATATTATTATTATTATTTATTATTATTATTATTTTAATAAGGTGTGTTTAAAAACATTTTTAATTATATATTTTACCATATTTTTCAAAATAAGAAGTTAAAGTGTCATAAATATAAAAGAAAATGTGAAATTATAAATTCAAAAAATAAAAATGATGTAAAGTGTTTTTAATGTTTAAATTTTAATTTAAAATGGAAAGTACATTTTAAATTAAAATTTATAATAAAATAAATTATAGATTTATACTCTCTACATAAAATTTAAATTTTTTAGTTTAAGAAATGGATATAATTCTTAAATTGAAATTTACATTGGATTTAAAAATAAATGCAGCAACAAAGCTGGGCAGGAAACATCGGTTAACAACGCTAAGTCAACTAAAGTATATTGTTTGTAAGAAATTTCAATTTATTATTTGTAATTTATGTTTTACTACTTTCTATAATAGATAGTTTATTATTATTTACCGGGACAGAATCTAAAGTATTAAACTCACACCATCCGATTTATAACTTATTCACAGAATTAAAATCTTTAACATATCTACTCAATCAAAAACAGAAATGAAACCCTTAAAATTAAACGTTACATTATTTACAACGAATTAAAGGTACCTATTAATATAAAATTCTTTAACTTATATCGCAATGTTTTAAATTAACACACCTCTTTAGACACGCAACTTCGTGATTTTCACAACATAACACAAAAATTCCTGCGATAAAATAACTAATATCATTCTAAAAAAAACGTCCAAACGATATAATTAGTAACAAAAATATTTTTATATTCTTATCTAAATTACACCCTATATTAAGAAGTATTTTAATTAAGTTTTAATTAATTAACTTAAAATATGAAAGGTATATAGAGGGCTCATCATAGATTTAGGTCGGGGATGCCACAAAGAAGGTTAAAAAACAGCTCATAGTAGAGGAGCAAGTATAGACGCTTGTGGAACACCCCCTAGTATTTGTGCGTCAGTATATTAAGGTTTTTTTTATCTGTGGTTTAAACTTTACTTTCTCATCCTAAAATTAATTCTAGGATAGTCAAGTCTTAATGCATTAAAAGTTTTACTTAACTTATTGTTGGGATTCAATTTATGAATAGAGGAATTTAGTTAAATTATATAATTTTACCTACGACTTGAGTTGTAAATGAGGTTTTCTTATGTAGCGACCTGGCCCCGTAAATGTGTTATACGTCCCTATAGGGGCGTAAAACATATATTTACGTCCCTAGAGACGTTAAATACACATTTACATACCTAGGGACGTAAAACACTTATTTACGTTCCTAGAGACGTGATAACTTTAACATCAATTTAAATCTCCCTAATTCTAAATTATATGCAAAGCATTGTCTGTATAGATCAGCGATCCTTCTTGCCAATGCAGGTGCATCTATGACAACTTTAAAAAGGTATGGGAATCAAGTACAGTGCCTATAAAGAGTCATGTATGCCGAATAAAATCACTGTCACAGAGCAAATTCTAAGTAGTGTAAGGAACAAAAAAGTGAATGTGTACTATAAAATAAAAATAAAATAAAAATGAAAACCCCCTACCTACAATCGTTATTAACATCCCTTCAAACTTTTCATTCCCATCATCAACAATATTTAAAAATTAATAAAAATATATATTTCACTAATTATCTAAGTTGTAGGTAAAATTTAATATACGACAGGGATCGAAGAATTTCAGCACTCTTATTTTCTCTCTCGGCTAGGTCTCGGGAGTCAATTTTAGTTATTTCCCTAGGCAAAGCCTTGGGAGCTAACTAAAGTTATTCCCTGCGGCTTCGCCTTATTTGAAAACTTGGCCTTGATATGTAAAACTTTCTTCTCCCCCTTGTCGTGATAATAACTATTAATTTATAACGAAAGAATCAAAGTAATTCATAAACACTTTTTTATTTATAAATTAAGAACATAGTAAAAAAATATTACAGTACAATATATATATATATATATATATATATATATATATATATATATATATATATATATATATATATATATATATATATATATATATATATATATATATATATATTATATATATATTTATATATATATATATAATATGTGT
This sequence comes from Microvelia longipes, assembly GCA_018340805.1. Classification (NCBI taxonomy): domain Eukaryota; kingdom Metazoa; phylum Arthropoda; class Insecta; order Hemiptera; family Veliidae; genus Microvelia; species Microvelia longipes. The sequence continues at coordinate 6,048,965 of JACMZG010001893.1, read as the reverse complement.
GTGTGTGTGTGTGTGTGTGTGTGTGTGTGTGTGTGTGTGTGGTGTTTGTGTAAGTGTGTCTACCCTCTAGTATGGCGCACGATAATTCTTTATGAATTTCTGGAATCAACACGAGAGGTGGCATATGGCAAGATGTTGGGGAGGAAGCCTTTTATAAACGTTTATTCATGGTTAAAATTATCCATTTAGAAAAAAATGGTAAAAGCCTCTATTTGTTTTCACCAATATGTAAATGTTTCTTTAAAAAAATATTTCAATCACATTTAAAACTTAAAAACAAAAAAAAAATGAAAAAGTGTTTGAGAGGAAAGAGAAGGGCGGAAAAACGAGAAAAAATGTCTCCGTGGGGAAGAGCACGGAATCGGTTAATAAAACGATCCCTGAATGGATAGCATGGAGTAGAAAGGAGCAATGGATAGGGCTCTCATGGAGTATAATGGAGCGTAAAGAGCTTTTCATAAAGTTAGATAAAAACTTCAACTCGACTAAGAGATATTATCTTAAAATAAAAAGCATTTTCACTCACAACTCAGGATTAATTTAAGTCGATATAAAATATAAAAATAAATAAAAAAAAACTTAAAAATAAAAACAGGGAATTCGCACTACATTTGTCAATCTACTGTTTCGAACGTGAAATGAAAAAAAAACGCTACACATTCAAACCATTTATTGATACTGATCTCTTCGAAAATTAACTAAGTAAACCAAATAAAAAAAAAAAAAAATATGAATAAAAAACGTTAAGGAAAAGACAAGCATTTCATTCAGATAAAAATGAATATTCACTGAGTATGAAAAATAAGAAAAATTTACAAATAATAAGTAATAAATATTTACATAACATAACAGTAAGGAAAGTTTTCACACTCGAAGTTAAGTTTTCTTAGTAAGAGAAAACTTAAGACGAGGGATTTAAATGAGTTAGCTCTTGAGGCTTTAATATTTCTTTTTTTCTTTCGACAGTTTGGTTCTCGGGTCAGGAAACGATGCTGCAAACAGTGTTGATAATGAAATATTATACTTTTTAGCTTAATATTATAAAAGATTGAACAAATTGAATTGGATTATTGAAAATATTAAGCCACTGATAAAACGTTTTGAGAATATTTGGTAAATACTGGTCTTTATTCAAGGATCTTGAATAAAGGGGATGACGCATTAAGGAACATTTCTGACCCCATGGAAGTTCTATAAGATAGAGAAATAGGAGCAAACTTACCTTCCCCTTGGTTATAATGAAAAAAAGGCGCCAAACGCAGGCTATGTAGCAAGGTTGTCGAGTTTGCTTTTCAGCTTTCTTCTGTGCTTCTCGTGATTGTTACATTTGTGGTGCTTGTTAAGTAATTTATGCTTATTTAATTTTAAATTTTGTACTATACTTAGCCACTTCAGTGAGTGATAATTTAAGCGTGTTTATAACCTTCTCAAGCAATAAACAATGGGAAACCATTATGAGGTAAGTTAAAATTTAAGACCTGCGCTGTTATAAGAATTGTAAGCATGCGCAGTTTGTACCAAGAATGTGCAGTTGGTTTTTGACGTGCGTTTCTTGTTGAATTCTCGCTATTTTTTGGTTTTCGATGGGGTTACTTTTTTGTATGGCAAGTCGACTTAGTGCGTCATCCCTTTTATTCAAGATTCTGTCTGAATTTAATTTCTGTCTGAATTTGTTTCTTTTTGTAGTTGCCTCTTTTTACTTTTTCTCGTTTATACCGTATGTATATTGGAGAAATATTGTGTTTGCAAAAGAACCGAAACCGGGATGTCACCGGAATTATCCGTTTCAGGTGTTTAAAGTGGTTTTCACTAAGTGGTCGATCTGTTTGTTCAAAAATCAATCATTAGGCCTAGTTGTGCTATCCGGGAAATACTTTTTTATGACGTCATTAACCCGCAGTGTTGACTCGATTTTTTTTCTCGAAAATTTCGTGTTTTTGTCTATAACATGGAAAATATTGTCTATCTATTTAAGATTTGGCACGCATGTAGTCATATATGAGAGCAACTCAAGTGCCAAGTTTCATCACATTATAAGTATTAGTTTAATATATCATTTGATACTACCGAGTTTTGCAACACATGAATAGTTGACACAAATATAATTGTGCGAGAACACCTAGGAAATGTAACAAGCAAAATGCAATGCTACAATCTGGGAACTGTTCCATCATTCGACATTCGTCATCATTGATGGCTCGACATAATGTCATGTCCCACTCTGTTTCGTTACGTCTAACTCATCAGGGCGCCGACAGAGCCTGAACTCTGATGACGAATGTCGAATGATGAACAGTTCCAGATGTAGCATTGCATTTTGCTTGTTACATTTCCTAGTGTCTCTCGCACAATTATATTGTATTAGTTTAATGTTTATCAGATAGATGACTCGTGTACGTTTAAAAAAAATGGAAATAATGCAATTTTGGTATAAGTGTATACTTTTAATGTTTATCGAATGACGTATAGCCTTTTTAAAAATGTCGAATGAATCCGAATATAATCCGATGGTGTAGATATTTGGTACAAGTACTCATTTATTATCTTGAATGCCATAGATTTATATAGTACACTAACTACTAGAGAGTAATACTCTTCATACAGTATTACATAGAGTAGTACTCATTTATTATCTTGAATGCCATAGATGTATATAGTACACTAACTACTAGAGAGTAATACTCTATTACATTCATAGATATATACTAGAGGGGGCATAGCCTATCTCAATACATTGAAAGGCTTGAAACATCGTATTAGAGATATCAGGGGCTCTGTATAACCTCATTGAAACCTCCTTCAAGAGTGAGTTAAGGATAGAATAAATCAATTGTTTTCGTCTTCCCGCACATTGTTTGTGTTTTGATTTGCACTTTTAACATTCTTCTGTATAAGTTATTGTAATTTTGTATTGATTATTTGATTACATTTTTAACGAAGGTGTTCAGGTTACTTTTTCGATGTTTCAAAATTTAACCAATAGAACCCCTCAAGTAATAATATCTCTAGGATTACATTGATATTTAAATCTGTATAGATTTTATTTTTGAACAACCTATTTGTCATGTTATCATTTGAAGCTAGAAAACTTAATGATTCTAAATACAACAAAGAAAAAAAGTAAGATATGTAGGTTAGGAACAGGAAACGGTTAAGTGCAAGTCAGTGTTAAGAAAATTCAAACTTTTTACACCAAGAGAGAACAGAGGTCGGTAATATAGATATGTGTTAGCCGGCAACTGTTTTTTTAAAAACCCGCACGGAGATAGAAATTTATCGTAGGTTATTTGCTAGGTTAGGTTTTAGTACAAAGGACTCTGTATAGAACTTGACAACGCTAATAGATACAGATAGCCGTGCGAACCACAGTTTTCCCCTTTTTGTTGGGGTATAAATATATTTTTTATAAAATAATAAAAGAACAGTAAGAGCCCCTAAGTAAAAAAAAAACTTTACACAAAAGGTTTTTATTTATTTTATTTGTATTTTTAATGCAACTATTACTTACAATATAAGTTTAAATGATAAACTTTGACTATGAGATAAAAGTCGCATTATGGACTGCTTTGACTATGAGAATAAACGTAGCATTATGACTGCTTTGACCATGAAGATAAACGTAGCATTATGGACTGCTTTGACTATGAGATAAACGTAGCATTATGGACTGCTTTGACTATGAGATAAACGTAGCATTATGGACTGCTTGACTATGAGATAAACGTAGCATTATGGATGACTATGAATAAACGTCGCATTATGGACTGCTTTGACTATGAGATAAACGTCGCATTATGGACTGCTTTAAACTTTGACTCTGAGATAAACGTCGCATTATGGACTGCTTGAATATGAGAAACGTTGCATTATGATTACTGACTCGCATTATGACTGCTTGACTATGAGATAAACGTCGCATTATGGACTGCTTTGACTATGATTATGACTGCTTTGACTATGAGACAAACGTCGCATTAGACCTTGAATATGAGATAAACGTCGCATTATGGACTGCTTTGACTATGAGACAAACGTCGCATTAGACTGCTTTGACTATGAGAACGTCGTATTATGGACTGCTTTAAAATGATTCAATTTTTCCCATTCCTTTTTCTTATATTTCTATTTATTTTATTATTTTGGACACTTTTTTGTTTTATTTATTCTTTTGCTTCGGAACTTAAATACTGGAAGCATAAATATTTATTTCTCATTATACATACATTTTTTTACAAAAGTACTAAGTAGATGTAAATTATGTAAGTAGATGTAGAAATGGCAGGTGCACTCCTATATAAGCTGATGCTCGAGTACAGGGGATTATTAATATAATCTATAATTCTAAATATAATAAAATGCAGTTAATTAATTTTTGAATTGGTAATAAAATATTTAATGATAAATTATGTAGAACGAGTGCAACTTGTGATTTTTGCTGCTGCCATGTTGCGTACAAACTTTCAAGGGCGAAATTAAAATTTAATTTAGTAATAGAGTAAAATGTTACAGAAAACTGTGTCTCTCAATTTTTTTACATGAGGTTACGAATAACCTCATTGCCGTGCTTGCTTTCCTTGAGTTCATTGCCGTGCTTTGGAGGTTCTATGACTCATTGCCGTGCTTTTGAGAGTTCTATGAACTCATTGCCGTTTTGAGGTTCTATGGACTCATTGCCGTGGTTTTGAGAGTTCTATGGACTCATTACGTGCTTTTGAGGTTCTATGAACTCATTGCCGTGCTTTTGAGAGTTTTATGAACTCATTGCCGTGCTTTTGAGAGTACTATGGACTCATTGCCGTGCTTTTGAGAGTTCTATGAACTCATTGACTTCCATATTTATGAGGAAGTCATCGAGATCATGAGCTCCTTGTTTAAGATTTCCGAAGATTCGACCTTTAAGTCAACATACAGGGTGTCCCCTGTATGTTGACTCTGTATGTATGTCCCCTTTTAATAAAATTTTAAAAGAATGCCTTATATATGACTTAATGCGTGCCGAATTTGAAATTAATCGACATTTATTAAGTTTTTTTATTGGAATTTTTGAAATTTCGCTAAGTCATGAGCGAAATTAACGGCAATTAATGACGTCATAAAAAATGTTTTTCTGGATAACAAAACTAGACCTTATGATTGACTTTAGCACCAAGATTTATTTTTTTGCATAAATTCATTGGGAGATTCAATGATATCAGACTCGCGCACACACACACATACTGAGAGATAACTTTGTCTCTTAGTAGTAGCAGCTATAGCTACATACGTGCCAAATCTCAGCAAGCATTATTTTTCAAAATTTTTGCAGAGTCATTATTGCGGGTTAATGACGTCATAAATAATTATTTTTCCGAATAGCACAACTAAAGCTATTGACTGATTTTCGTTCAAAGTTTCAACTGTCTAAAATTAATACACGGATAGCTACGATGATGAAACAGACACACTTACATACTGACAGACAACTTTGTGAAAACCACTTAGGAAGTCTTGAAAATACCTGAAACGTTTAATTCAGGTAGAATTCCGGTTTCAGATTTTATGAAAACCCAATACTTTCCATCTATACCATAACTATAATAACCATACTATATTAAAATGAGAAAAAGAAAAAAGTGAAAACAACAAATAATAGAAAAGTATGCATGCATGAAGAAAATCACCCCATACATCCTTCCTGAGCCGTATATTTATAACAAGATGATCATCATTAAAAATTGAAATTCTTATTTTATTTTTTCACATTTCTCTAAATGCCATGATTTGGGAACATTCATAATAAACTAATATTTTATCAAGTCAACAAACCTGGTGTAAGAATTTATAGACTTACCTGTTTCAAGCTATGATTAATTATAATTCAGCTATGAATTATTATTTATGTTATTTATTAGATGTTACCAGTAAAATAATCCCCCCTGCGTGACGATGCTTACAATGCCGTGTTGTATATTTACTCATAACACTGCTTTATCCAGGTTTTTCTTTAGTCCGTTGCGATTATATCAGGCTCCCTTTTGTCTTCCGTTCCGTACAAAGTGATAAACTATGGAAATGTTACGATTCCCGAAAAAGAAATCTTAAACGAAATATTTGTTGTATTTTTAGAATATATTACTTCTTTTTCAACTTCTCTCCTTATTATAGTTTTATTATAGATATTTTAAAGCAGTAATAAAAAAGGAACATGATAAGTACACAAGTCTTTAAAAAACTTTTATATTTTTTTCCTCGTTTTATTTTCATTTATATTATTTTTCTATTTTTATTAAACTTTTCTACTATTAATTTGTTTATTTTATTTATTTTTTATTTACTTTAAATCGGTTTATTAAATTCTTTGCTTTATTTATTTTATTTTGCTTTGGTATTTTTTTTTCATACACATATTTCTGTTTTTTCTTTTAATTTCTTTTTTCTTTTATTTATAAAGTGATTCATTTTTCCTAATATTTATTTATGTTCATACAAGAGGAAATTTATAAACGTATCTTAAGAACATTATAAGTAATGTAGGTTCATATTTATTTTGTTATTTGTCTTTATAATTTATTTTCTTATAAAATTATAAAAGAAATTATCTCATAAAAAAACTTAAAGGAAAAGAGTACTAACAATTATGTTGTTTGTATACTTGCTTTTAATTTTAGTATCTGATAGTTAATATTTCCCTATATTATCCATTAATCTGATTACGACCTCTTATCTTATTAGAAAAAAGTTCTTATAAAAAGATGATGAAGGGAAAAAATTAATTAAAAGATTTTAAGCCGTCAGACTGGAGTAATATTACACGCCTCTCTTATTTCTTATTCTCTTTTATATTCAATCTTTATTCAACATTTCTTTCGATGAATTTTAGTTTCTTACTATTTTTAGAGAAAAAAAAATAGAAATTAAAGTCTGGTATTTGTAACTAGATGCTGAGGAAATTTCATAATTTTTTACAATTTACAGGCTTGTCGACATTTCATTGTGGGGACCTATTAAGCGAATTTTAATTATTAAAAGACACATATGCGGTAAGTCGTGTTGAAGTAGATGAGAAGGATTGTTTCCTCTTACGCTTCTGCTTCTATATACATATATGATATTTATATAATAATAATAATAATGCCCGTTTAGAGCCTTGCGGCTCATCAGGGATAACCCCTGCGGGAACCACCTCGGGTGGTAGTAGCAACCGTTACGCTCAAAGTGTATTCTAAAGTTGGCGATAATTTATCTAAACAATAATCTTCTATAAACTGAGAGCGTAACCTGGGATGCGACCTCCGTGTGTGTCAAAGGTCAGTGTAAAGACTAACGCTTTAACGACCTCGGCCACGGAGGCGGCAAATATGATATTTAACTAATCATAAATACCTGAGAAAAATTTCGGCTCAATATAATTATATTATTAATGATTGAAACGATTTCGTAAAAGAGAGGTCTTTCCGATGTCCGATAACGGCGTAATTATATGCGTCCGCCACGGTATCCGGGATCAGCCTATTTTATAGATTTACTATACAATTTTGTTTTTCTTATCAACACAACTCGGACATGCGCACAATAATACTAGAGCCGTGTACTTAGTGCTACAATATATATATAATATATATATATATATATATATATATATATATAATGTCTGTGTGCGTGTGTGTGTTTACGACATCCTAGACGTTTATTGTTAGGTATTAATTTTCAAAAACTTTTCGTATCGGAATGGAATTTTTTCTATAGAAGTAGTTATAAAAGTGATATACTACTTATAATTTAAAATATTTAGTGTAGGAAAACTTTTTACATGAGGCTGCTGATAGAGAGGGAATCCACTTATTTAAATCCTTGGTAGGTACTCTACTTTTTCAAGAACTGATGTTTTTTACTATACTAGAACACTATTAGCAAGTGTAGAACACTCCATGTGTCACCGAAACAAGTAAAAAAGGTGCTATCCTGACCGCGAACCGACCCTCAGCTGGACTAGGCATCGCTGTTCAGCTGAAGCAAAATGGCTCAATCATTGTGCCCTTTTGGAAACAAAATATACATTGTCATTTCCGAACTAAATCATTCCTTCACACGAAAAAAAAAATTCTTTTGCGAGTATTCACCTATAAATATTCGCACGCTCTACCACTAACAAGAATTCCTCGTCTTTTTATAATAACGTCACATTATTAATACTTTCTTATTAAAGAAAAGAAAGAAAAAAACTCAAGTTAAAAGTAAATAAGTTTTATTGTGATTTTATAGTCAAGTTTTATATACATTGAAAAGTTAGATGGTAAGCAAATGAGGTGGTAAATAACTTTTCTCACAAGTATAATAGAAAAGTTTGAAAAGGTTTTGAGAAGGAAAGAGGGGGTTAAAGTAGCTGCAAGTTAAGACTAAAATCAACTATCTCTGAATTAACTAGCCTAGGGAAGACTTATAAACAAATTCTGTAATAGATGATATCTTATTACATAAAAAATCTAATAGCAATCTAACAAGTGGCCAAAATAAAACAAAATATATTTTCTCTCTGTTTGTTATTTTTTTCTTCTTCTTTCCTCTGGTCTTTTATCAGACTTCGGGGTGTTTCATATTTTCTAAAAAAAAATAGCCATCCGTATATCTTGCATTCTTAATTGATTCCCTCGTATTTAGCTGATCATTATTATTATTATTATTATAATTAATGATTGGGGACGAAGTCGAGGATAGACCCCATTTTCACTGCGACTGGAAGTCTATTTAACAACCCCCTCAATTGGTCCAGGTCAGAATAATCCTTTTCCCCGGACTAGGTCTAGGACCTTTTTGGGTAGTGATTCATGGGTAGAGTCCAACTTAGTGAGAATGCTGCTACCAAAGTTGGAGAACCTTTGAAAGGCTAGGGCTTCACATCTCAGAAGTATGTGAGAGGCCGTTTCGGTTTTCGATCCACAAAGTTTACACTCTGGGTTATCTTTAAAATGGTAATGAGGTGTTTTCGGAGGTGACAGTGACCAGTCAGTATATAGTAGCTGATCGTAATTGATTTTAATTTTTGATTTAATATTTTAACAACATTCTCAAAACTTGGTGTTCTAGTACTCATCTACATATTTTATCATCTCATCCTTCGTTATTTGTTAGTTGAATCAATACACTATTTAATTATAACAAGTAACTTAGGCAAACCAGTGCGGACACTCATAAAATCATCACTTAATTGATGATTTTAATTGGTGTTCTAGATAGTATTTGCAACCTCGCAAAGATCCCTCCAAAAAACCTTAATGAAACAAACATGGTAAAATTTGTGTGTACCTGCCTGTTTATTGGAAGATGATTGGGGAGCTGATAGATCTTTCTTGAACTATTTAATTTTATGAAGTTTCAACACTTCAATAGATGCAGGGTTTAACGTCGTTTAAGTAGACGCCTGGGTTTGTCTGGGATAAAGAGAAAGAAAAGAGTTTATACATACGGATAGGGTGGCTGGCTGGTTTTGCGTGAAAGATTGTGTAGCGAGTGTATGCAAGGTCACGAAGAAGGGAGGTTATGGATTATTCTATAAGTAATATAAATAAATAAATATAACCTTGATTATTTTCTATAACAAACAAATTAAAACTGTATTACAGGAGAGGCACAAGATCAAATCAAACCAATACTTGAGTGGCCTTTGGTTATTTTAAGAGCATGAAAGGCTTGAGATTAGGTTCATTTTGGCAAAAAAGGAAAGTTAAAGAAATGATAAATATAGTCAAATTTGATTATAATGTTAATTTTAAAAAATATGTAGAAAAATTAAGCTCCATTTACTCAAATTTAATAAGGAACTCTTAAATCTTGAAAATCTTAATTTAGTTTAAAATATTGTTTTTCAACTAAAATTATTGGTAACACTGATTTTTTTAAATTCTTCTATGTAACAGTTTTTAACGGTTTTTTAAACATAGCTTACCAAACCATACCAAGGTGCAATATGAAGTAGTTTGTAAAATTGTATTTTTATTTTATAATTTTTAAACTCTGATGATGACTAATTTTTAGTCGAGAGCTTAGTTATTATAATAAATTAAACAATAAAGGACTTTTGTGTAACTAACCTGTTTTTATTTAAATGATTGTTAATGTTATATTCTTTTTTTATACATCTTATTCATGTATATTTTCTTATTTATAGGTATCTTAGTTTTCCAATAAAAATAATTATATACTATTCAGTTTGTCGATTATTAAGTTAAGTTGGCAACTGTTACTTTTTACTCCCTTGGGAGTGAAAAGTGATTCTTTACTCTCTTTAATCTAGTCATTAAATTTCGTATTATATACCATCTGGAGATACTCTTTTTGCATTACTACAGTCACTATGTACTATTAGAATTTTAGCATTACATTTTATTGGGAGTGTGATTGCATTTCTTGCGCCTGTATATAGTACTTGTTAAGATGGCGCAATTGATGTTTTACATAGATATCTTTGCCTTGGCTATTAAAAAATAAATAAATAGATAGCATGATAGTATAATATGATACTAGTATGATACAATTCCTATTATTCTAATACCATAATTCTCTGTCCTGCCTATTAGGTTTGTATTCTGAAGTTGATAATAGACACAAATTAAAAATTTCAAATAGACAAATAGACTAACTTTAAAGGATTGACTATTTGTTAACGGTTTTTTATCCTTTATTCGTTGAAAAATTGCTTTATTAGCTTTGGAAATAAAATGATAAATTCATTTACTTACAAACTTATTATAGTAAAATTTCAAAAGAAGTATTTAGAAAAAAAATTCTTTAGTTGGGAATGTGACAAAAAAGTGTGATAAGAAAGTCAAGGGGGGAAGAAATGTTGCGGTGTGATTTTTTTCCTTTCAACATAAGCACCTCCCGGTCGAAACTAAATAGGCAGAAAACTTCCACAAATCAGCAAGTCTTCCAGATAAACTTTGTAAAAAGAAATGTCTAATGGCAGAGATGTCCCCTTCCTTTTAACCACTGGCACTCCATGATATAAAAGTTTCCAGATATTTACTTTGACGTTTCTACAAAAAAGTAACTGATGAGCCTTGAGCAAGAATTTAACAGGCTTTGATTGGAGCAATTTGAGAAAAGAGATCTTAGACTAAAGTTTGTCCCCGCACTCAAAAACCATTCTGTACCTTTCAAAAACTCTTTGCAGACGAGAAGAAAAATATATACTTTTTTATGATAATTCTAAAAGAAGGTTTTTTCACCTTTTTTTCTTTCGAACTTTTAAAACTTTTTTATCAATATATAGATACATAAAGTTTCATAGAAAGGTATATAAACCTAGGTACACAATAAATTAGAAGGTTAAAACTTTTTATGGGTTTCTTAGAATCATAGAAATACAAAGGTATATAAACAAGGATTCATAAATTAGCTGTAATGCCTTGCAGTTTTTGTTTTTTTTTTCTTAAAAAGTATTGGGTAAAATAAATATCTGGTACGGGGTGTCTCGAAACCTTTCCTCAAAAGACGTCACTCGCTTTACTTGTCGCTTAGAAAATTGAAGTTGGCCAAATCATTGCGTTACTGCTTTAGAATGATTCGTTCGTCCGGCAAAAATTGTAAAGCGATGTAATATTCCTACTCTAGTTTTGACGACGCTCATTGGGGCTTAAAACGTGTACGGCAATAACCGGTAGTTAAACGGTTCCTTTGTAAGCGCGAGTGATTTGTTTCTCAACAGGTTGAAGATTTATTCGTTTATTTAATCCTGAGTATTCTGTATGAAATCTAACTGGTAACATTCAGCTAGGCAATACAAGATTATTAAAACATTCCTATTATTCAACTAAGTTGAGCGACAGCGAGTAAGAAAAATTGCCTAGTATTAGGCTAATGCATTAAGGTTTAGGCTGGATAACGTGGGCAATGATAAATTAGCCTTAGTGGCCTATTAGTAGGACCAAGCAATTAAGCTTTACACTGATAACACCAAAATATTACAAAAAAGTATTTATGACAATTTCTTTTTTAATTTAATGTTTTTTATTTTGTGAAATATGATTGATAGTGAAGTAATTTGAAGCGAAATTATTTGTACGTTTAAAGTATTTATCTATAAAGTGGAATTGTATTAAATGAAAAAGTGACATGAGTTTTGTATCGACTTGAAAAAATGAAAATAATTTTTAACTTTTACACTTAATTTATTTTGAGTAAACTCATAAATGCTGCGAGTCTCTAGCGCATTAGCATAAACATTTTTATATTTTCATTGTAATTGTGTTCATAATATTTTGTGGCATTTGTTGTCAAATATAAACCAATTCTGGAGCGGTGATCCGCTCTCCAGGAGTGGGTTAAGGTTACAATAAAACAATCAAGAAATAATCTGTGTCGGCTTCTGGTACATTGTTTTGACTGGTACATTGTCCACCCTCTAGACTGGAGCCTAAGAAGCTGATGGCTTTTATTATAGTATAACCCACGATTATAATTAGTTGAAAGCGAGAAGAAAATAATGTGAGGAAACGTCATTGGTTCCTTAACATCATTTTCCTACGCTGTCAACTGATTAGAACCGTGTGCTATACTATAAAAAGAAGCTTGTTTTTGTTTTATCATAATTTTTTGTTGCCTTGCATTTTGTCATTTATTTAGCGATATATTTCTCATGGGCCACTTCGCGGCTTCATACCTGATAATAGACTAAATATAATTTCACATTATATTTTAATATTTAAACAATGCCTGTCTATTTGCTTAATTTTAGTACATCAACTTTTTTCTTCTTACTTTTTTCTCTTATTTCTCATAAAAAAGGAGAAATAGGATTTCACGTTGTAAGGATGTAAGAATTAGCTTAAGAAGGTGTAAGGAGACGATTTAAATGATTCCCCTAACTCCTGACATTTGGCTGATAACTCGAGCGTAAACATGAAGATATCTCCTTATCAAGCTTTGTATCTCGTTTCCTTTTTACTTTGTTTTATCATCATTTTGTCGAATAAGCTATTATTAAATAAAATTGATACATTTGGTGTAGAGAAACGTTTACTATATCAGTAATCAGGAGTATAAAAGTGATTTACTTATCAAGGATTATAAGTATATAATTCCCTCAGCAATGAAGTTGATTGCTTGAGCGAAATATAATAAATAATAAATGTTAAGTTTTGAGGCGAAGCCGAGAGAATTAATTATTTGTTTATGAGATCTAGCAATGACGAAGATTCTGTAAAAAATTGATTACTGACTTGGACATTATGTGATTTTTTCTCGAGGTGAATTCAAGATTTCCCTTCAAGATTGAGAAAATAATAAATATAATCTATAAAATTTATAATATTTAAAACGTAGTTTGAACAAAAAAAACACATGTTCAATGTCTATTACTAATACTAATACTAGATTAAAATGTTTAGTCATTCCTATAAAAATCCTCCATACTATCTATTATTACTTATTTTTAAAAAGCTCAGTTTGGTCTCTAAAAATAAAATAAATTTATTGAATTAACTACAATATTACTAAAAAAAAAAACAATTTTTAGTTGTTTTTAGTTGTTAAAATCAAATAAATTTTTAAAATGTAAAAAAAAACTGAGAAGTCATAGAAATTAACAGTGCAAACTACTTAATTCATCGTCAAATATGACTAAAGGAAGATTTTATATTTAAATTAAGTTAGTAAAACTTTAAGAACCTGGAGTTATTTCTTAACTCCATGTCTATCCCCTTGTTGCTTGGACAGGCTGTTAAACAACTCTTTATATTCCGTAAAACAGATTTTAAACCTGGTTTTCTCTAAGTAGGAGATAAAAGTATTGTAAAATTACAAAAAAGATCGAGTTTGATGAGCTAAAACAGAGATAATGTCATGATTCTTTAGTCAAATAAAACATAATAGTCCAAGAGCCCAGGGGTGTTTTGTTAATAAAAAGTGTAATGGCTGGAACCGGTCTCAATTCTTCGTAAATACCTTCCTGAACAAGGATCAGCAATTCTGCCGACTCGTATCGGATGGGTGTCCCAGGCAGAACGCATTTTAGGGGTCAAAGGATCTGCCTGGGACACCCATCCGATACGAGTCGGCAGAATTGCAGATCCTTGTTCAGGAAGGTATTTACGTAAAATTAAACCCGTTTCCAGCCATTACACTTTTTATTAACTTCGGTGGTAAATTTTACATGTAAAGTGCGTTCTGTCTGGGACACCCATCCGATACGAGTCGGCAGAATTGCAGATCCTTGTTTAGGAAGGTATTTACGAAAAATTGAGACCGGTTCCAGCCATTACACTATTTATTAACAAAACACCCCTGGGCTCTTGGTCTATAAGCAACGCTCTCCAAAATGTAAATGCTTGCTAAAATCCTCGTGGCGGAAACCTAACACACGAGCAAATAAATCAGCAAGATTTAGCAAATTAGCAACATTGCTGTATCGTTTCTTCTTACTATTTATCTTATATCACAAACATTATTAAATTTTATTTTAGCGTTTCTCTCGGTTAAATTACAGCATTTTAACTATTTTTAGTTCATTTATTTATAATTACCTTGATACAGTCAATACATGAATATTTATTAATACATAAAGTACATTATTATTAAAAAAAATTATTAACATTTTCAAAATGTGTAATGAAAATGACTTAGTGCAAAGGACTACAATAGAGGGAACCTTGATGCATAGAGCATTTATTTTAATCACTCTGTAACTTAATTACCGATAATTATTAAAACCATTGGATGATAAACCGAGATATTTCTGTTACCGCCATTCCAAAAATGAAATTAAGTGGCAGTAGTAAAACACGGAAGCGTTTGACACAACTATGTAAGCTTTTACTGGTGTAGACTAGGTTGTTGTGACGTCATTAACCCGGTTTCCTCGATACGACCATTCTTAGTGACCAAAAAGTCTAAAAATCATGGTAAAGTACCGAAAACCCAAATTACGGTCGCTCGAAAAACATTTCCAGTAGGGTTTTGTTTTAATGTTTTTGGGGCGCTGAATCATATGAAACCGGTTCGGATCCGATACGACCACTTATTATAGCTTTATTTACAATTTGTAATTTTATAAGTATAAAATAAAAAATATAAATAAAAAAAATAATTAAAATAAAATAAAAAATAAATAAAAAAAATAATAATAATGAAAAAATAATAAAAAAAAATAATAATAATAATAAAATAAAAAAAAAAAAAATTCTGTATAAAATAAAAAAAAACATAAATAAATTAATTTCTGTATAAAATAATTCTGGTGCTCATGTCGGGCGAATTATCTTCCGAATGTGTGTTTTCGCGCTTAGCAACCTATTTCTTGCTTAAGGTTCCGGTTTATATTTTATAACTTGAGCAGTTAATCAATTATCGAGCACTACTTAATACTAATTTTGTCTGTATTTTTTAAAGAAAATGGGCTAAAACCTTTGCAGATAAACATTAACTGAGCTTTAAACTAGTGCTAATAATGGTGTGCACTGTCAATTTTAGAGGCATAGTTTTGCATAGCCAACAGGATCATCATGGGTATTGCCTTTGAATAATACAAAAAAAATACTAGTAATGTTTGAAAAATGAGTAACCGCTCAAGTTATAAAGCAGAAACCGGAACCTTAAGCAAGAAATGAATTGTCAAGCAAGCACGGAAACACACATTCCAAAGGAAATTAGCCCGACATGCGGACCACCATGCTACAATTTTTACTTAATTGTGAGAATTATTTTTTTTTGTTTTTATTACCACCCTTAGAACCTTCTTTTAAATTATTAAAAAATAGTGCAAGACCTCTGTTATTAGAACACTTCTCTAAGCATATCACTTACTTTTGTAAGCAAACAAGATTTAAAAATAAAATTTGTTCGCCTTTATTTAAGAATGCAAATTCTAAAGGGTCATTGGACAACAAAGCCAGCGAAGCTGCTTAAAGATGTGTTCTATCAAGTTTATTATACCGGTTAGATGTGGACCGAGGCATAAGGTCTGAAATTGGTTCTACCGGATTATTGCCACTCGAAACCATCTTGTCATACAAATCGTCCGATTGGGGTCCTTTCTAACATAAATTTCATGAATATTATAATTTTTCGCCGTCCTTAGCAATATCGATTTTATACCTGGTAAAACTTTTTGATATTTAGTCTTCTGTCCTTTATTTTTAAAAAATAACATCTTCTTTATTTATAAGTAAAGATAAAAGGAAGGGAATATTGTAAATCTGTTTGCGTCGCGGATTTAAATTGGTTCCTCCTTTTCCTTCTTCATTTTACTATCTTGTTGAAAAAGATTTTCTCATGTTTACCATATGTATTGGTTTAAATTATCTTTTCTTCGTTGTTTATTTATATTTAGTTCTTTTATTAGATTATTTTTCTCTCTCCTATAGAAGAGGGAAAAGCATAGTAATGAGGAATAATGCCACACTTACTATTTCAAGAAATGTCTATGTTGGCCTCTATCTTTATAGACATATGGTTATATGGATGATCAAATGTATGGATAGATGGATATAGAGATAAATAGATATGGACGGATGAATGTATTGATAAGTAGATGTAGAAATGTATAGTTGACTTGATCTATGGATAAATGGATGTTTAGATAAATAAATATGATAAATAGATATGGACGGATGAATGTATTGATAAATAGATGTAAAGATATATAAATGAATGGATGTATGAATAAATGGATATAGAGATAAATTGATATGGATGGGTGAATGTATTGATAAATAGATAAATGACGAATGAATGGATGAACTGATTGATGATAATTTATGTTTACTTTTATTGTGAATTGCCACCAAGAGAAAAAACGCAACTCAAAATAAAATAATTACAACCTAAATAAATAAACAAGTCTAAATATATTTTTTTTACTATAAGTAGAATTTGTTACTCTTTCTCATTTATTCCATGGGTATAAAGAGATTGTAATGGGTCTGGACTAGAACTTCAAAATGACGATTACACCGAAATCATCCTTCCAGGTGTTTTTAAGACCTTTTCATTGGTTTCCACCCAGTCGCTTATCTGAGTAAGTGAGTGTGTGACATCTTAAAGACTCCTACTTTTGTTATGCTAGAAGTTGAAATTTGTTACAAAATCAGTTTTTAGATCTAGTTGGGCTGTCTAAAAAATATTTTATGACCTTTTTAGAAAGAAAGAAGGGAAGAAAAAAAAAAGAAAGAAAAATGACTTTATTGAGTAATAAGCATAAAAATATACAAAATATAAATCTGTTGAAGCCTACTCCAGGATCCTTATTTGGATCTTTAGGAGGAGGGTTACTTAATTAATTAATGGATTTTTTTGTTTATTGCATATATTATATGCATACACATATATATTTATATTATATGTATACACACACATACACATGCATACACGTACACAAATATATATATATATATATATATATATATGTACACACATGTACATATCACATACATTTCCACACACATGCATACAAACATTTATGACCTTATTAACTGTTATTATGATTATGCCGTTTATTGCTAATTAAAATACGATTTTACAATAATTTACATACTAATATAACAACATGCAAATCAGGTACTGCTCAGGTTGCTCCACTTAGAGATAGGTGTATGGAGTTTCCACTATAATTACTAACTATATAGAACTTTAAAAATAAACTCAATAGAGTGGTTTGAATTAAATTTACATTACAGATTAATAAGTAAAGAATAATGAGATTAATTTATTATAATAGATTATGTTACATAAAGAATTTAATTAAAAAGTTTCTTTTTTGTGGACTTATAAAAAAATATAAACAGATTAATTATACAAAAGTCCTATATTTTTTAATATATAATAATTAACTAAGGTTTCGATTAAAAATTAGTCATCATCAGTGTTTAAGAATGTAAAATATAAAATAAAAATAAAAAAAATCAATTTTACAAACTACTTCATATTGCGCCTTGGTATGGTTTGGTAAGGTACCTAAACCATTGGTACCTTGGTAAGGTTCTTTTTGCCAGCTCCCTAAGATAGTGTTCTAATCCTTTTAATTTCAAGTGTAGGTATATTTCATCTAATCTAGAAAGAAGAGCCGTGAATTTCTATGGTTCCTCTCATGCTTTTTTCAAGCAATCATACATGTTTTCACTGAATCATATAGTCTAGTGAAAACGCCTGACAACGCAAAGGCTCGAGACCACCGGCTTTACGTCCCTTCTGAAGGACGTGGCACGCAGAATTTTTATCCCTCTCATAAAAATCCCAGAGGCCCGTGCTGGGATTGAACCCATGACTAAATAAACTCGGAAGTTTAAAGTCCATTCATTCTGTGTATTGGCCGCGTACCTTAACCACTACACCACGGGTGACTCGTGTAAAAAAATCTAACGAGCATGGTTTCAAAATTAGAACGTGCTTGACTGATTAGCGTAATTTGTTAAGCATTTGAACAGAAAATCTTGTAAATGTGGACATGGTAACGTCTAATCCCTTATTCCGAATTTATCTGTAGACCCAACTCCCTTGCGACATCTACACTTCATTTTACAAGTAACTCCAATTTTAAAGTAATTTCATAAAATATCTTTGATGTAAACGCTCACAACTCTAAATTACAAATAAACCCGTCTTCATTTCAACTTGCTTTTCTCTATGTTTCTCATACAGAAATAACTTTGTAATAAAGTTTTGTCTCATAAAGAAACCCTAAATTGATTTCTTTATGATAGCTATTATGTGTTTTTTGCAATTAAAGTTTATATAAGTGACAAGCAAAAGCCTATAAATCTTAGGGTGGAATATTGTCTTAAATCTCATCGTATACTGTTTGTTCCTCACTTTAGTAGCTACCTAGCGATACCGCCTACAACAGGTCTCTAAGATGTTTAGCTTTACAGCTTTCACCTGACGTCTTCAACTTATAGAACTAATTGCAAAATGTTCCATGACATGCACTGTCATCTCCTTATTTTGACGTAAGGTCGTCTTAAAACATAACTTCGGTTAGAATTTTTAGCTAATAAAATTTTCGTTTTATGTTTAATTACAAATATTTAGATACTTACTTTTAAAATATGTATTATTAAAATTGTTTTATAAAATAAATAAATTAAAATGACTTTATTCAAAGGTTTATCTTCTATTGCAATGTTCTTAAGTTTTCTCTTCAGTTAAAAAGACAAGTATTATACTTCAAACTCAAAATTTCTAGTTTTGGCCGCTATGCGGCGTCGGTGCCAAGGGCCGCTTACGAGAGATGAATTATACATACCACAATGTAGTAGTAGTAATATGGGGAGGAGTGGTAGTAACTACCAGGCAAGTAGGCCACGTTGTTGGGCCCTTTTTGCCAGCTCCCTAAGATAGTGCCCTACTCCTTTTAATTTCAAGTATAGGTATATTTCATCTAATCTAGACAGAAGAGCCGCGAATTTCTATTATCCCTCTCATGCTTTTTCAAGCAATCATACATATTTTCACTGACTCTTATAGTCTAGTGAAAACTAGGAACAACACGTGCCCTCGCTGTTAAACCAAACCTCAATCCACTTTAAACTACAAGGCATAAAAACTTTAGTATTATATCTACTCTGAGGGTCCTAAATTTTGCCTATACCCAGTTTAACTTAGGGTAAGGGATCTTTAACGAGTACCTGACAACGCACAGGCTCGAGATCCCCGGCTTTACGTCCCATTGAAGGACATGGTACGCAGAATTTTTATCACTCTCATAAAAATCTTAGAAGCCGGTGCTGAGATTGAACCTATGACTAAATAAATTGAGAAGTTCAGAGTCCATTCATTCTTTGTATTGGCCGCGTACCTTAACCACTACACCACGGGTCACTCTCAACCACAATGTAGATACATGCAATTAGTTATAATAATATGATATGAAAACGTTATGATCCGTTGGCGTAATAAGGCAATGTTAAATTAACGAAGGTATTAAATGACGGTGACGCCAATGGCAAACGGCAAGCAGCCAAGAAGAAATAGCTGAGAATTACACGCATTGACGCTTTTTATTACTTTAAAAAAAGTATCAAAATTACTAACTTAGCGGGTCATGAAATTGATTTTTTAAGTTTTTTAGACTAACGAGTGTTTTTCTTTTTCCTCGCAAGTGGTTTCTGGCAAGATTTATATTCTAACTGAGAAAGAACGGCCGACAAATCGCAACACATGGCCTTAGCTTTTTGTTATTTTATGTGCCCATACTGGATTGGTGTTATTAAACTCAGAGCCATAAAAAACATTAAACATAAACTCATTTACAGAATTTTTAAAATTGGTAATAGACCTTTAAAATGTGTGTCTTGGCAACCGCAGGATATTATCGCTAAAATAACCTGGTTCTCATTTTACACATTGTATGGTTGCTATGCTCTTATACCGACTCAAATATATACGTTTTTTGTAGTATAGTTCTGTCCTTTCATATAGTTTAGTTAAATTTTATACCACAGAAAAAAAAACAATATAAATAATTTCTGATAAAACCAATTTTTCGTAACTAGGTACCACTGAAACGCATTTTGGGCACACTTTTGGTAAACATTTTAAAGTAAAAAGTTGATAGACATGGACCCTTTGCAGACTAAATAACGAGAAATGAACAGAGACAAGATAAATCTAGCTTTGACTATAATTGTAATTTGTAGAATTTTTACAGATTGTGTGTCATTGTTCCGAGGAAGTGCGTACATCTCGAACATATTGTTTACAATTCAATTTAATTTTGAAGAGCATTGTCACACGTTGTGACTCGACTCCACTTATTTATTTTATAAATTTTATAAAATTTTATAAATTGATCTTTTCTTTCAATTTGACGTTACTTTTAAACAATTATGCTGTAAACAGTCTGAGGTAATAAAGCATTTGAATGAAATTAACCAAAGCTATATCGCTTTAGTATTAAGTATACTCTAACAAACGATACAATTTCAAAAACGAGATAAATGAGGTAAAATCATACTTAGATCTTTCCATGAATAGACGAGTGAGTAGAAGAACCGACGTAGAAATCATCACTAAACCCTTCGCCAAAAGAACAAACTTTGAATTCAAATGCCCGATTTTAAAACGGCCCAGTTAAGTGAAGAGAAAAAAGGGGGTATTGAAAGGGTCATATTGCAGACTACTTTCCATCACAGACCGAGGGAAAGAATCTACAAGGCTAAAGCTCTTCATCGTCTTTAATAGGAGATTTTCTCCAATGATCTCTAAAAGGCCATAGAAACGAGGAGAAAAGATGTTTGATTCAATAGCTTATAGAAGGGTAAAAATGTAGCACTGATGTGCCGGGGCTCAAACAGTCGGAAAACTCTACAATATCAAACTAAAAACATCTCTACTCTATTAAGAGCTTTAATCTCTCTCGCTCGGATTAAGAACGCCTTTAAACGAAAAATTTTATCTTTGAACACTAACTGGGAAACTACACCTGCGTCAACGCTATTCAGCGTAAAAGCTAAACATTTTAAGTACGGTTACCGATAAAAGGATCCATACAATTTGGTTTTGAACCCTTTGATATCAGAATTTTGTGAAAGAATCCGCCTTTTAATTTCTTATTTTATGCTGTATCTTTGTGAGAAACTGTTTTTAATTAGAATAGACAGTTGTATTCTACTTTCTGATGGTTTTAACATATGAAACATTTCATGTATTAATTCCTAAAACTTATAAGTACTACGTATATAACTACGTGTATACAGAGCGAAACAATTCAGATGCACCAACACTAAATCCTTAAAAATAAGGGTAACATTTGGTTCTAGACTTTGGAAAATTGTCTCTACCCCGGTAATTGACTCTTTCAAATTTACCATTTTTACTTAGGTAAATTACTAATATTTGATTATTTTGTTACTACTTTTGGTGACTTCAAAATTTTGATTCATTAGATACCCATAAAATTGTTTATATATCATTTGATACTACCGAGTTTTTGCGAAACATGAATAGTTGACACAATTAACATGTCTCTCGCGCAATTATATTGTGTGAAATATTGTTTATTTTGAAAACGAAACTGCGTAAATGTTTTAATTTTTTTTTAAATTTTATTTATTGAATAATACAACGACAATTGTGATTGTTACAAGTATTAGAGTTAGCACAGTTTTAATGGCTTGGTGCGCTTGATAGAGAAACACTCCAGTGATTGCACTCAGTTAAAAATTTAATACTAATATATTTATATTATGGTATTTTTTACGATTTTGATTGACATAAATTATAATTTTTTGTTTAAAACTACTAGAAAGAAATATGTTTAACAAATATCTTTTTTGTATGTAAAAAAATACTATGATGAAAAATCACAGGGATATAATAATATATAATATTAGATAGGATATAATATTAGTATCTTAATTTTTTCAAGGTTCAATGAAATATCCAAAAAAGGCAATATTACGGTATCCTATATCTTACCTTTTTAAAATTGCCAAATTGCCTCTTACCCAAAAAATGAATAACTTTGGGTAAGAGTTAACAAAGTATCAATGGTCAATTAACTCACAAGAGTCAATTTACTGAATGCAGAAACCATTTTCGAAGTTCTCTATGACCATGTTTTACAATTATTTGAAGGGTTTAATTTTGGTGATTTTGAAATGTTCCAACCAGTCCAAATGATATTATATAATTAACATAGGTTATAGAAGTAGAGCCTGATCAGGGAGTTGAAACATCGGTGGAAAAATCACTTGGTTCTTGTATAAGCGTAGTCCCAAAGTAACTGAGGACCTCCTCAGTCTAAGCAGAAGGGATCTTAGAACAGTAACTGGACTACTGACTGGGTCACTGTCACCTCCGAAAACTTCTCCATACCATTGGTATCTTTAAAGATAACCCAGTGTGTAGGCTTTGTGAATCGGAAACCGAAACTGCTTCTCACATACTTCTGAAATCTGAAGCCCTAGCCTTTCAAAGGTTCACCAACTTTGGTAGTAGCATTTTCACTAAGTTTGACTCTACCAATGAATCACTGGTCAAAAAGATCCTAGACCTAGTCCGGGGAAAAGGATTATTCTGACCTGGACCAATTGAGGGGATTGTACAATAGACTTCCAGTCGCAGTGCAAATGGGGTCTATCCTCGACTCCAACCCCAATCTTCAATAATAATAATAATAATAATAATAATAATAATAATAAGCGTATCTTTGACATTTCCTTAAGTAAGTATTTGTCAAGGAGGCGGACTTGGGAAAATGCGACTAATTTAGTAAGAAGTGTGGTACTTTTACTAGGATTTGCTAGAGGGATTTTATCCGGGTACATTTTATCCGCGGGTATATTTTATCCAGTTACCTTACTAGAGTGTTTTTTGTCTCTATTATTACTATTCCCTTCATATAAATGGATGTGAAAAAATAGAAACAGAAAACAACAAATCATAAATCCATTACGGCTAAATTTAAAAGCTAAATTCAACATAAATTTTAATAATTTATTAGTTGAAAAAATAAACAACCCCGACAAAATCCAGTTATTCAATTGTTGCTCAAATAAGTTTTTTTGTTTTGACAAATAATAAAGACAGAAAGCGGTGAAAAGAAAATCGTCAGAGTCGAGCATTAACATAGATTTACAATTCCAGAAAGAGGCTGTAAAATTTCAAGGAAAACAAACAAGTCGGTACAAACAAACATTTACTAGTTTTTCTGCTTTTAACTCGTCTTGGGTTTGCCGGTCACGTCGAGGCACCGTTTTCTCATCTACATGCACATTTTTAACTCTGTTTTATTTTATGATAAAATCTTTCGATGTTTTCTTCTTTAATCTTTAATATAATGTTATTCTAGGGAAATAAAGTGAGAAAATGTGTTTTTAAACTACTTGAAAAGGAATAAATTATTGATATTTGCTTTGTCGGGGGTTTGGATGATAGGTTCAATGCAAATTAGGTTTAGTTGCGGGTTACCGTGCAGAAACCTGATGTTCGTAACTACCGCAAACACTGTAAGGAGTGGTAGCCTACATTATTTAGTTTATATTTTAAAATAGTATATGGCTTACTATGTCTTTAAAAATATATATTTACTAAATATCAGTTTTAGATTAAAATTAGTTTGGCGGATTTCCGGCATTTTAGAAGGAGTTTTGATAAAAAAATATATTCCCCATGAGAGATTTGAACCTTCAACCTTGAGATCCAAAACTGACCGCTCTACCCCAAAGGTGGAGCGCCAGTTCACTCCTTTACCCTAAAGGAGAAAGCCATAAATATCAGATATATTTACTTATAATTCCTTATTTTGACTATTAATGCCTTATTTCTACTTTCAATCCCGCAGTATTGTGAAGACAGATCCGGTATCAATGCTAAATACTGTAATGCTTTGCTAAGCCGGTATCAAAGCTGAATACTGTAATGCTTTACGGTATCAAAGCTGAATACTGTAATGCTTTGCGGTATCAAAGCTGAATACTGTAATGCTTTGCGGTATCAAACTGAATACTGTAATGCTTTGCGGTATCAAGCTGAATACCTTTACGATATCAATGCTGAATACTGTAATGCTTTACGGTATCAAGCTGAATACTGTAATGCTTACGGTATCAAAGCTGAATACTGTAATGCTTTACGGTTCAAAGCTGCAATGCTGCGTATCAAGCTGAATACTGTAATGCTTTGACATGACTTTACATAAAGTTGCCGTCCATATTCAGTCAAGTTTATATGATGTTTTGATTGGGAGGGTGGTCTATAGTATGATAACTAAAATACCTATCCATACAGCGACCACTGTAGTGTTTTTCACTTGGTGACATTGAATGGCTGGTACCTTCGCTGAAATTGTTCATCATTTGATCCTCCATTTTAAACCATTTCTATTTATTATTTTGCTCTTATTCATAACTACAATATTTGAAAATTCTAAGGAACATTTTTTCGCGGGAGTTATGAATTTTTCCTTTCCTTTTTGTAAATATGCATAGTTAAAATTATTCTGTTTGTGCGAGTCCCTATTGACTCAATAATCATTCTTTATCTCATTGTTTTTTTTTGCAACACAAAGTTTGTCTAAAAAACAAGATAAATATAATAAAATAAAAAATAAAGGAAGAAAGTATGTGGATAAGTTAATCCAGGTATATACAGGGATTGGAGAAAAAATCTCTTGCTTGAATTGGAGAGAGAAATTCCAGATAGTCAAGAAGGCATGTTTTCCTCCCCGGGTGGAATCGACTGGGTATAGACTGATTCCCCACTCGGCGTGGGGGGGGGGCCTCAGCCACAAGATTTATATTCCTCTTTGACAAATGGCTACTGGATAGGGGGATGCATGCTTTCTCTGTCTAGCCTTCTTGTTTTTACCAGTTTGTTTGTGCGTTTAACTTGAAAATCGCCCGAGATCCGATTAAATAGACTAATGTATCGTCGATTTACCCGGTTTTGCATTAAATCATGGGAGAGAACAATAAAACTGTAGTATTAACTCTTTTAGTCTAATAAAGGCGTATTAATCCTGGTAATTTTTATACTTGTTATTTCATCTGGATTTCTTTAAATGAAGCCTTCGCTCGGATAAAACTTAAAAAGAACAAGTTTTCCACATGTAAACACTTCTAATCGTTTTGTCAATAAATTAAACTCTAACTGTAATTGTATTTAGTCGCAATCGCATCTTTTCACCAGCTGTAGATAGATGTAAACATTCCGAATGGTTTAGTTTTCTTAAAGTGAAAGCTTAGGTCGCATATTCACATACGTATTAAAAAAATCCTCTAGATTGTCACGAGGATAGTCTAAAATTTGACACAATATAATTTTGCGAGAGACACCTAGGAAATGTAACAAGCAAAATGCAATGCTACATCTGGGAACTGCTATATTGTGTCAACTATTCATGTTTTACAATATAATTGTGCGAGAGACACCTAGGAAATGTAACAAGCAAAATGCAATGCTACATCTGGGAACTGTTCCATCTTTCGACATTCGTCATCATTGATGGCTCGACATAATGTCATGTCCCACTCTGTTTCGTTACGTCTAACTCATCAGGGCGCCGACAGAGCCTGAACTCACTCTGACCTTCAATTAATTCCGAAGAATATAATGTGAAGTACTTACCAGAGACGAGCGGTGCTCTCTTACCGCCATCATGCATGGCAAGCAAAACATATATTATTTGATATTACCGAGTTTTGCAAAACATGAATAGTTGACACAATATAATTGTGCGAGAGACACCTAGGAAATGTAACAAGCAAAATGCAATGCTACATCTGGGAACTGTTCCATCTTTCGACATTCGTCATCATTGATGGCTCGACATAATGTCATGTCCCACTCTGTTTCGTTACGTCTAACTCATCAGGGCGCCGACAGAGCCTGAACTCACTCTGACCTTCAATTAATTCCGAAGAATATAATGTGAAGTACTTACCAGAGACGAGCGGTGCTCTCTTACCGCCATCATGCATGGCAAGCAAAACATATATCATTTGATACTACCGAGTTTTGCAAAACATGAATAGTTGACACAATATAATTGTGCGAGAGACACCTAGGAAATGTAACAAGCAAAATGCAATGCTACATCTGGGAACTGTTCCATCTCGCACAATTATATTGTGTCAACTATTCATGTTTTGCAAAACTCGGTAATATCAAATAATATATGTTTTGCTTGCCATGCATGATGGCGGTAAGAGAGCACCGCTCGTCTCTGGTAAGTACTTCACATTATATTCTTCGGAATTAATTGAAGGTCAGAGTGAGTTCAGGCTCTGTCGGCGCCCTGATGAGTTAGACGTAACGAAAAGAGGGACATGACATTATGTCGAGCCATCAATGATGACGAATGTCGAATGATGGAACAGTTCCCAGATGTAGCATTGCATTTTGCTTGTTACATTTCCTAGGTGTCTCTCGCACAATTATATTGTGTCAACTATTCATGTTTTGCAAAACTCGGTAATATCAAATAATATATGTTTTGCTTGCCATGCATGATGGCGGTAAGAGAGCACCGCTCGTCTCTGGTAAGTACTTCACATTATATTCTTCGGAATTAATTGAAGGTCAGAGTGAGTTCAGGCTCTGTCGGCGCCCTGATGAGTTAGACGTAACGAAACAGAGTGGGACATGACATTATGTCGAGCCATCAATGATGACGAATGTCGAAAGTACTTGCAGGGGCCCGATGTAGCATTGCATTTTGCTTGTTACATTTCCTAGGTGTCTCTCGCACAATTATATTGTGTCAACTATTCATGTTTGCAAAACTCGGTATATCAAATAATATATGTTTTGCTTGCCATGCATGATGGCGGTAAGAGAGCACCGCTCGTCTCTGGTAAGTACTTCACATTATATTCTTCGGAATTAATTGAAGGTCAGAGTGAGTTCAGGCTCTGTCGGCGCCCTGATGAGTTAGACGTAACGAAACAGAGTGGGACATGACATTATGTCGAGCCATCAATGATGACGAATGTCGAAAGATGGAACAGTTCCCAGATGTAGCATTGCATTTTGCTTGTTACATTTCCTAGGTGTCTCTCGCACAATTATATTGTGTCAACTATTCATGTTTTGCAAAACTCGGTAATATCAAATAATATATATTCATGTTTTGCAAAACTCATGATATATAATCTAAAATTTATAAGTTCAAGTCTAGTTAATTTAGTTTTGTGGGGATAATCTTAATACTTGAATTATAATTTCGGCTGAGAGTAGAAATAACTCATTGACAATACAGTGGGGGTTAAAAATGTAGACCACATAAATACTAATCTCGCAACAACTAAATACAGACTTGCTTTTAAATATACACATAAAATTGCTGTAATAAACATGTTTTGCTTACCTTTTTTTATTTAAATAGGAAGAAGCTGTTAAATAGGATAGCTATTTAACAGCTTAGCTATTAAATAATCTGGGTTTCAGCTTCTGCAGATTCCCCAAAACTTTCATGTCGATATATAAAAACATCCATAAACAATATTGTTTATGGATGTTTTCCGTAGACAATATGAGTCTATGGATGTTTTCATGACTGTAATTTTATTTCCAAAATTGTTTGTTACCTAAATTTTTCGTAGCGAAACAGTTTGAATTTACAATAACCAGATTTAATTTTTACATTTGAAAGTAAACTAAGACTAACTTACTATCCAATCATTTTTAATATGAGGATGTGACGTTAGGGTTTTTTTTTACATTTTTGTAAAGAGAAAGTACGTATCATTCGATAATTTATGAACTTCTGCTAATTATGAGACGAAATTTGCACATTTAATGGTCTTCATTGAGAGTAAGTGCATAAATTAAAAATTGCATTTTAAATTTGTATTATTTATCAGTTTTCGGACTTCACATTTGATTAATATATTTTAGTAAACATTTTGGAAACATTTTATTTTGATTAGTGAAGTTTCACCCCGAAAATATCTTGCTTACAAAGATTCCCTGACGTTAAAAAATATTTTGAACATTTCTGTATAAAATTTTAGAACAATTTGTTTTTAATTTTAAACAAATACGAGTAAGGTTTTTTAAAATAAAAATTGTTGCTTCAAAGTGAAAATGTAAAGCAATCAACTATACTTAAGTCTAGATTATTTCTCTGGAATTTAGTAAAAACAAAAATATCTTTGTAAAAAATTCCTTATAAATATTTAAAATAAGTCAGATTACTCTGATCAATACCTCTAATGATATTACGAAAGGAAATATTTTTTAGTAAGAAACCTTTCTCAAGGTTTATTTAAAAGCTATGTTTTTTAGATTTTTATAAAAGCACATAAAGAAATATTTTGAAATTTGAATTTAAATGAAAAATAAATAAGAAGATGGTTCAAATTAGAAGAGTTTTTTTATAATTTTCTTAGCTTGTTTTTAAAAGAGTTATAATAAATATTTTTCTAAGTTAGAAGCTTCGCTCCTCAGAAAGGTATAGTTATCGATTGATTGTAATCTCGATGTAGAATAAAATTGATCCCTGACTGGCTATAACTTGGCTTACATTTGTCTGATATTGTATTTATTATATTCTAGAAAATTCCCTTATTTCAAACATCAAGGTCTGGGCTTCGATCCCAGGTTATCCTCTATATGTGAAGTTACTCTATCTCCAATTAAAGGATTGTAATACGAATCCCCGCAACACAAGATGCTACTGTTTTGCAACACTCAGTTGCTACTGCTTTGCAACACTAAGTTGTTACTGCTTTGCAACCTAAGTTGCTTTGCAACACTAAGTTGCTACTTGCTAGTTGCTACTGCAACACTAAGTTGCTAATGCTTGCAACACTGCTACTGTTTGCAACACTATTGCTACTGCTTGCAACACTAAGTTGCTACTGCTTTGCAACACTAAGTTGCTACTGCTTTGCAACACTAAGTTGCTACTGCTTTGCAACACTAAGTTGCTACTGCTTTGCAACACTAAGTTGCTACTGCTTTGCAACACTAAGTTGCTATGCTTTGCAACACTATGTTGCTACTGTTTTGCAACACTATGTGCTACTGTTTTGTAATGCTACTGCTTTGTAACACTAAGTTGCTACTGCTTTGCACTAGAGTTTAATTTAACAACTTTAGACTAACCTAGAGGAAGTCTAGAAGACATCTTGTTGAATATGCAAGTCAATACATCTTAAACTTTACATTAAGGTAACTAAATCCTTAGGAATATTTACATCTATGTACAGCTGTAAAAATTATAAAAATGGTACAATAATGACTGTGTGTTTACATGTAGAAAACTAGTCATTTTTATAAGTGTTAAAACAAAGGCTTTATTTAAGGAAATCTAAATGGAATAATCATTTCCTGGATTAATACGCCTTTATTATTCATGAGTCACCACATGCAACGTCTTTTAACATTATGTTGCTTTTTAATGTATTGTTCTTGACAGAAGGACACTTTACACAGTCTGGCGTCAAGTCGAGTGGCGACATAACCATGATAGAATCATTGACTGTTGCTGGCTGATCCCTAAGATCTACTTCACCAAGGTCAATAAATAACATGAATTTACACAATATAATTGTGTCAACTATTCATGTTTTGCAAAACTCGGTAGTATCAAATGAGATAAACATGAATTTAACTTACATGCTTCACTGTAACTTCTACCTAACTTGGTTGACTTAATTGACTATAACAATATTAACTTTAATTTATAAATTATTTTATTTTTGCTGTATACTTGACACTTTATTAGTCTCGTTCTATACTTCTACTAAGTACTATGCTATGAAGCAATAACAGTGCCGGTTAACCCTTCAGCAACCATCTACTGAATTGCAAATTAACAAATTATTGGATATACATAAGACAAAGTTGACCGGTTATCAGAAATTCGATTATTATTAGGATGGGATTTGGCTAGTAAAATATAACTGAAAAATATAACCACTAGGTGTGTAATTTGATTAATTGTAGGAAGAATTTTACAACTTGAATCTGGTGTAGAGATATTGAGAAGAATAGAGATCCTAATATAATTAACTCCAAAGATATTATATATGTTTAGAGAAAGAGGAGGAAACAATCAAATTTCTCTAGTAAGGACCCCTGGTTTAGTTGGTAGCTCTAATTAAGCAATATCAGTAGTAAATGGCTTTTAATTACTTGCAATCATTCTAAGATGGATTGGTTAATTAATTTTAGCAATTTAAATTAAGTTGCTTAAATTAATCAAGTTGGACAAACTTGCTTAATGATGTGCTTAATGAAAGCTTCAAATAAGAACATTCCAAAACAGTTCATAGCCTTAAAAGTGGCTATAATAAACAAGTTGAAACTGACTCCCTAAATCAGTTTTTTACTTGATTTGGCCAAAGTTTTTCAAACTTGATTGTTAAATGTTAGTGAGGACGCTAGCCTCTAATAGGTACATTTCACAACGGTTCAGAGTAGTGCATAGAGTTAACAAAGACAGGATTATAAAAAAACTTGTTTAGAATATTAATAGCGATTAAGCAAGTTTTTGAAATTCTACTTGGTTGGGTCAAAAGATCGATACATGGAGTCAAAATTTATCTGAGTTAATTTGTTAGTCAACATTTGCCAAACTTGACAAATTAAGCAAAAGTTTGTCACAGTTGATTGGTGTAGCCAAAGTTTGTCAATCTCTATTGATCACACTAAATCAATTATAAGAGAGTCTTGATAGTTAGACGAGTTCTGGTAGTTATTAACAATGTGTCAGTACAAATATTTTATTATTGAACTATTCAGAATTAGAAAAAGATCTTTAATGTTTCATAACAGTTCGATATCGAATCATTGACCAGAGACTTTTTGACGGTGGGTTTAAATTTGGAACTGTTGTATTTTGCATGTCAGTCACTCCAATAGTCGTGGAATTGTCAGTCGTTGTCTTTCTTCTATGTTGGTTTGTTTCGTAAAAGACCCTTTAGTAGTTTACAAATTTAAACTACAGTTCTCTAAGTCAGCACAGGAACAGATGTATTGAGATAGGAAGGTAATGAAGCACATACCGTGCCTTCAATCTCCACCTGCTGACGGGTTGAGGAAGGTATTCACGTTTCTCTTTTATTTATAGGTACTTCAGGATGCTTTTGGATAAAGAATAAATACACTCATGCAGGATCTCGGATAAACGTTCCGTGATCTGAAGTTTTAAGAAATAAAGTGACTAATAAATTACTATAAGTTAGAGAGACAAAGTGCATCTCTTACACCTCTTTTTGCCCGCGTGATGGTAAAGATGAAAAGATTGAGAAGAGGCTGATCATCTGTCTGTGCACTTGAGTTTCTGGGACCTTTGAAGCCTCTCAATCGAGTGAAAGCAATGCTCAAGTATCCTTATCGTATACTTTTACAAAATAAATCCTAAAAAAACGTCATAAAACTACCGAATATTCGGATGAGTAGAACTCAATAATGCGTTAACATTTTCGCACCCACAACACCTCGTAATTTTTCATATCCAGCGATAAATACATAAAAAGAAGAAAGATAATAAAGTATATGTTGTGTACTTTACAGTTTTTTTTTAGATTCGCAAGGTAAAGAAAAGTCATTATATGAAAGAGTGGATAACCCGAGCTAGGGGCCGTGTCAATAACTAAAATTTACGACTCTCTACGTCTCTTTACTCTCTCACCAAATGCCTTACAGGTATTAAGAGATCGTAAAAAATGTACAGCGAAACCGAGATTTTATGCCTGTGAGTACGATCGTATTATACTTTGTACATATTTTTAAGTAGCAGTAGGTTTAAAAGTAGATTAATAAAGAAATTAAAATCAAAACTACAATTATTATTTTTAAAAAAAGATAGCGAAAATGTCGTAAAGTAAATTTTTATTTGTATCATATAAAAGCAGTAAATGTCGGATGATTCAATTGGAGATATTACTGGTATATTATGTTTCTTGTAAGTGAGTTTTTTACCGCAAAAATTTTAGTTATCAAAGATATAAAATTGTAAATACTGTCGAGGTAATATAAATCAGACTGGCAATGTTATTTTTAGAAGCCTAGTTCCATACTTAGGAGTTTGTTTTAGTTTACGTCATAAAAAATTACCGACAATTCTTTTTTAATACCTCAGGATGCCAGCAGAGAACGAGGAAGGTAAAAGACATTTGACTAATGCATATTTTATCAAATAATATAAAATATTTCAATTAAAAAAAAATTTGAATAAAAATAAAATGAACGCCAAAGAAATGTCTCTAACAAAACTAAAAAAGCACCTTATAGTATTTTTATTATTTGAAAAAAATAAAAAGTTTAAAAATCTTAGATTTTAGCTTCTCCTTATTTTTTTTAAATTTTTTGTAAAACATTCATTTCTATATTCACCTCTTTAAACTCAATATGTTAGCGAGTATCAAAAAACATTTACAAGTCTATAAAGAAAATTACTATAATAAATTTTAATATTCTTTGTAATTAGATTACATTTATGTTTATTATAAAAAGATAAATTTAATTTACTTTTGCTCAATACGTTTTTTTAGTTTGATAATTTTAAAATTATTTGTTAGAGATTAGCTTACTTATTTATTTTTTTATGTAATAAATTACCATAATTTGGCTGTTGGTTATTTTAAAAGATGAGAAAATGAAAGTTATTTTAGCATTATTATTGTGTCTTATCTTTATCTAAACATAAAAGAAAGTGTGCAACAATCCGGGAGTATATATTTTATTAAGTCCAGTTATTTAAAACAGGAAAAAACAAGTAGTTTTGTAACAATGCTTTCTAGAAAACCGATTTGGAAAAGATTGTTTCGCTGCCGTAGTTCCGGTACCCTTCCATATTCCTGATTTGTTAAGTAATTAGTAACTAAGTCTTCAATAAGTAAGGTACATACTGAGCTTAGATAAGTGGTTCCACTCCTCTTCACTTAAATACGGTCAGGTCAACATGATTATCGAGGAAAAATTACTCTTTTGTCCATAATAGTTCTATAAAACGAATTTTAGCGTATTCATTTGAAAAATGCAATAATAAAGCAAAGTGGATGCATTAAATGCACTAGTGGCTTGCATTGTGGGTCCGAAACCGGGAGTTAGACACAAATCCGTGATTTTATATACATATATATATATATATATATATATAATATATGTATATATATATATATATATATATATATATATATATATATATATTATATATTATATATTATATATATTATATATATATATATATATATAATATATATATATATATATATATATATATATATATATATATATATTATATATATATATATATATATATATATATATATATATATATATATATATATATATATATATATATATATATATATATATATATATATATATATATATATATATATATATATATTATATATATAATATAATATATATATATATATATATATATATATATATATAATATAAATATATATATATATATATATATATATATATATAATATATATATATATATATATATATTTCTTGTGGACAATCAGCGGACTCACAAACGGATAGTTATTTATAAATCAAACTTGAGACAATACTTACGTGGCAAGGACAAGAACACTAGAAGGATGTTATAATGTTAATATCAGAGTTTACTGGGTAAGGTTTTTTTAAAATATGGATAAAATTAGAATTGGAGTACTTTGAGTAACACTACTCATAGTTAGGGTTACTAGGTTCGAATTTTGGTTCCAACAGTATTTTTCGTTATATTTCTACTCTGCGGAATACCACTTTAAAACCCTTTGAGTTTATACACACAGAAACTAGGGAAGACCTTGGTATTTCTACGTATCCCTTTACAGGACTGCACCTGTGATTAATTCTCAGTTTGTCCAGTTTGTTATCTCTAGTCCTACCAGCCACTGTAATCTCATCAGTCACATTTAGCTCACCAGCTACTAGTTTTTACCAATCTCACCAGGTTCTCTAGTCTCACCAACCTTCCGAGAGAACGGTACCAAGGATAACCTTATATAAAGTCCTCCTCTTGCTGGATTTGAACCCTAGACCTCTAGGTCATAAGGCGAGCGCTCTACCACTGAACTACCGGTCCTCAGTGGCAATTTTCTTATTTATATCTAACTAAATTTTAATGCGACAGTTGCTGGCAACATTCCTTTTATATCAGTTTTTGGAAATTGTCTAATTTTAATCTGTTGTTGGTGATGTAATAATTATATTTATACTGTGAGATGTATCTCTAAGAGTATATACCTCCATGCCTCAACTAAAGAGTATTTTTTTAATCTTAACTTCGGTTAACGTTCATTGTTTATAGTTAAGTACAAGACGTTTTGGTAGGTATTTTGAGTTTATAAAATGTTCATGATCGGATAATTAACCTTTTTCGGTCACACAGGCTACATAGATGCAATGTGGACCTCACTTGAAATTTCTTCGGGTTTGTTGGTATAGGTCAACTTATAGACAGACTATTGCCATAACAGCATAATCATGCATAAAATTCACGTTTCCCATCTACAATTCACTGTTTCTTACTGCGTGCTATTCTGGCAGCGTGAGCCTATAATAAATTGGTACTATCCCATAAACAGCCATTGGTTTAAGAATTGTTTGTAGTTCAAAAGGGATTTATGTGTAGTATCTTGCCTACGTCAATTAAAGGTTCGCACCTAATTCCCAGAATTGGACGATCACCTACACATGAACTGACCTTGTCAGAAATATTTTAACCAAAATGGACTAAATCATAAATAAATATGGTCTAAAACATCTTTGTGTTAACTAAAGAGTAACTAAAATTCAAACTTATTGTCTCATGTAAGCGTACCCTAGATGTCTAATGCCTAAGGGTTTGGAATAATCCACTAAACTTTATCCTAACGTGTAAGCATAGAATATAATACAAGAAAATAAATAAGTAAAAAAGAAATATGTAACAAGTCCAAATGCATTAGGTATATTAGTAGAGGGTAATGTTAGGGGTAAATCCTATTGGGAATGTAATATATCGGCTTGAACATGTTTCTTACCGCAGCAACATATCTATACAACATTTATATCAACCTATAAGTAAACAGCCAAGGGGCTTTACAATTTTTTTATATTTAGGGAGATCAAGAAGTTATAAAAATCGGAGGAAAATGTTCAGTCATGCTTCGTTCATAATCGTAAGGCCGAGTTTTGTAGAAGTGCGTTTAGTCTCTTGTCATCATCTGCTATTTATAGTTTTTAAAAATGTGTTAGTAAAGCTATTTCTACATTTAAATATATGAAAAAATAAAAATAAAAATAGTTTATTCTGCTATAAAAACAAAGGTACACTCTTTATTCATTAAAGACTAAGATTCATAATAGCACATCTTCGCATGAGCAAAGCTCGTGCTCAAGGATTTTTAATTTTTTTTTAAATAAAAAAATTTCCTTTATTTAATTAAACAAATACACACTTCAGTAAATAAATAAATAATAAAAACATTTCTTAGTTACAAAGTATTAATGATTTTGGATTAGTATTAGTATCCACTTTAAGGCGTTAGCCTTGTGATGTGGAAAACAGTCTTCCTTCAAGACTCTCTTTTATTTATTTTACTACGTAATATTTTATGAAACGAACGTATTCTTGTACCTGGGAAGAAGAATACGTCCCAGGACAAAATGTCCCAGGATGTATATTTACACTAAATCTACGTACAGCTGAGGTGAGAATAAAAAAATATGTTTTTAACGGTCTTGTGTTTACACACTTAGCTTACATTAGATAATCTTTTAACCTCCGATAAATTAATTTTTCTCACTTACAGCGTAGGTTTTATATGAAAATTATTACCTTTGCACTAAATATTTGAAACAGGGATTTGAAACTGAACCGTCCGGTTCACTTGTTTTTAAGACCTCTTGAGTGGTTTTAACCTAGATGTGTGTCTGTATATGTGTGTGCGTATGAATATGTGCGTGAGAGTTTATTATTGTAGCTCCCAGAGTGTTTAAGCTAAATACTTTTTTATGAGAATCAATTTTTGCTGATTCATTGACTGTCATTAATAACTCGGCAAAATTTCAAAAATTCATAGAACTCGGAGCAATTATTGCATTGTTTTGAAATTTGGCACGCATGCATCCTTATATTATATCAAAAATGTGCTATTTGATTTCAGTCAGCATTGGTTCAATTTTTATTGTATGACATGTTTACGTTATTTAAAAAAAATATTAAAAATCTAAATAATAATCCATGTGAGCTGAAATTTAGCACGAGTGTATCACATGACCATAACCGATGTATGGAAGTAACCTTCTTCCCGGCAATCGTTCACTTTGTGTGTGGTTCTTCTTGGCTTTACATATCTTTAAGAACTACTTTCAAATTAATCTTACAAATGATATTATTATAAAATAAAACTGCACAAAAGAAATGTAAAAAAACATCGCCAAGGAAATACGGGTAAAATAACCTGATTTATTTACATGGTTTTTTCCCGCTCCCTTCTTGCAGTGAATCGGTGGTGCCTAAACTGATCTGTCAAGATTTTTAAAGTAGTCGATAGACTGTAGTTTCTTTTCTAAGTTGCATTATTGCTTTTTATATTCCTGTTTGCATCATTAACTTGCTTTGACTATTAGCTCTTCGATGTAATATTTCTATTGTTTTATATTTCTATTGTTTCTCTTAATTTTTTCTAGTTCTTTTTTATTTTTAAATATTTCAATTAAACATAAATATTTAGGCTTTTAAAAACTCTCATTTTGAAATTCTTTCAATTTTTTCAAATTGATTTTATTCGAGGAATTTTTGTTCGAGGTTTTCTAAAATAAGGTATTTTTATAGTATTTAGTTATTCGACTTGCCTCACTCTTTCTGCAAGTGAGAAGCATGCCTCAGGAATAACAAGGATCTGAATAACTCTAGAGAAATTCCTCAACAAAGATGAGGCAAATCCTTGGCCTAATAAAATATAATCGTTTAAAACTTATAAAAAGGATTTTTAACTGAAGGAGAGGAATAGACTTAATACAATATGGGATTAGGAGTCTGGAGTTCTTGAACGTTAAAGAGAAAAAATAACGTTAGACTTGAGCCTCAGAGGCAGCCTATTCCACCAGCCTAACTCGGTCTACTTCTGCGCTTACCTCTGACTCCATCAAACGATTTAACTTTTTTCAAAAAAACATCTGGTTTGCTGGTATTTTCTTTTTTAGAAACCTTCTTTATTATAATCATAATATTTTTGTTCTCTTCGTGTTTAAAAAACAGATTATAAGAAAAATAAAGTTTGGTCAAGTTGCAGTATTTGTACATTAGATCTCGATTCAGACGTTTTATTCAAATAGGGAACAAATAATAAAATAAAATATTTGCATTTATTAAATTCGATGTTTTGAAAGTTATTGAAAAAAATATTAAACTTCATTCCTTATACAATGATCACGTAAATGTTCCATCAATACTCACAAGTAAGGTATTTTGCCTGTTATTTAACGCACCTTGTGCAAATACATTTTTGAACATTCAAAAGAAAATATTTAGATCCATTGGCGATAGACCACTAGGAAATTCCTACAAAACATTACTAAAAAAATAATGGCGGGAGTTGAACTTCAGAGTGTGACTAATGTCCGTGTCTGAGACATGGAAAACATATTTTCCTGCAAAACTTCATACAAAGGGTGGTCCAAATGTGCCCCTAGTCAAAGTAATGTCGCCAACATTTTATAAGGAAAGTAGAGGGAGTAGGACAACGTTGTCCTGGACTGAAATTAAAAGTGTTGGCATTATAAAAGCCTTATAAACTTTGTGTTTTTCACTCTCAATGTCGAACAATATACTTTAATCTTAATTTTTTTTTCTATTTTCTTCTGATTCATAACTTAATAATATTAAACAAGGTAAAACTAACACTAAATACGTACAGAAAACCACTACAAAATAATTAACAACTATAATTTGGCTCGATATGTTAATAACCTGACTATAAGAAGTATATAATAGTGCTATGAATGCCCGAGGGAGTAGTGGTGGGAATTGGTGACATTTTTACATCTTGGAAAGCTATATGATTATATAGCTATGATTATAACCATAGTGATATTATTACTAGAGAAGCCCTATATGTTTAATTTTGAAACAGTGAAAAAGTAACCTGACCACCTCCCTTATAAATAAAATCAAATAAGCAGTACAACATTTCAGTAACTTATACAGTAGAACGTTAAAAATTCAAATCAAAATTCAAACAATGTGCGGGAAGCCGAATACAATTGATTTATTATAACCTTAACTTACTCTTGGAGGAGATTTCAATGAGGTTACACAGAGCCCATGAGAGCCCCAAAAATATGTTTCAGGTCTTTCAATGTAATGAAATAGGCTATGCCCCGTCTAGTATATATCTCTATGATTATAGCGCAGTTGGTCCATCATATTTTAACCATGAGCTGTTAGCACCACGCGTGAGCAGTGCGTTATTTAGCATAACGTTTAGGTAACATTTCTCTATTCATATAATATCAGAATACGGCAGTACTTATATTTAAACCTACTTTTAAATTTCGGTCCTAAATCTGGCATTTTAACCCTATTTTACAAGACTTTAAAACCAAATTATCCAAAATTTCATTAATTTTTGTTCCATCTACAAAAAGAGATGTGAGATAAAACATTAAAATCCCCTCTCACCGAGTAAGTTTTATTATACATATTTGAAGTAACACCACTTAAATTACTGTCCTTTCAATACCTTCTGCTTAAAAGCCATATTTAACTACGATTTGCATACTTCAACGAAAAAAACAACACCAATTTACATATATTTGAACAACTAACGTGTACCACCCGCAACTTGCTAAAACATTTAACTTTTCCAGATTTATTGAAAAATTTATCTCAATAATGATTTAAATTAAAATCAGTTGAAGTGGTTTTCATTATTTATGATTGATAATTTAGTTTGAAACTTTTATATAAAAAGCAGAAATATTAGTGAATAGATCATTAATATTTTCAATTAGAATACATAATTATATTTTACTCGTAAATGACCCAAGATTATACATTTTCATGAATTTCCATAAGAAAATAAGCGTATGAGGTCTGGGGAGTGTTTTATATATATATTATATATATATTATATATTATTATTATATATATATATATATATATATATATATTATATAATATATATATATATTATATATATATGTGTGTGTGTGTGTGGTGTGTGTGTGTGTGTGTGTGTGTGTGTTTTAAGGCTAATATATATATATATATTATATATATATATATATATATATATATATATATATATATTATATATATATATTATATATGTATGTATATATATATAATGTGTGTGTGTGTGTGTTTTAGACGTTGCTATAAAAATCAATTTTATTTTACTAGAATTTTTTACGAATTCTGCATGACGTCATATACCCACTATAATGCCACAACAAACATTTCTAAAAATCACTTTTGCTATTGTTGTAACGCTCTGCTATATCGATTCGCTAGTGAGTCGATACTATGCTGTGTCGATATGCTAGTGAGTCGATACTATTCTTGATTTGACTATTTTTAATCACTTATATGTATGCATACTTTCAAATCCGGCAACAATACTCAGAACAAAACAATTGATATTGTTTTACGCTCTGCTGTATCGATACGCTAGTGAGTCGATATGCTAGTAAGTCGATACTATACTTGTGTTGACTAAATTTTAATCACTTATATGTATGCTTGCTTTCAAACCCGGCAACAATACTCAGAACAAAACAATTGTTTCCAAAACAAATAACTCGACATTTTAGGAAAATAAATAAAATCATTCTAGTGAACAAGGAGAAAAAATATGCGTTTAACAAAGAGACGAGCTAAAAGTTTACTTTCTTTTATTTTTATTTTAATAATTCCAGCGCAAACTGAGCAAAAAAAAATAAAAGCACATTAAAAGTTGTTCCTTACTTTTGCACCTATATTACCTTCCTCAAGAAAGAAAAATGTCGTAAAAATATCAAATAATAAAAAACTTGCATTTTACCTTTTTTATAACTTTTTAATTTTTAGATCGTCGGTATTGAAAATATCCATGAATTATTTTCTTCTTTCAGGGATATGGCAATAAAAATGGTAATTGGGGGCGAGAAGCGGCTGTTACTCGCTAAAGCTGTTGAGGAAGAATTAACTTCAATTATGATTAATCAATAGAGGAGGTTAATACTTTATAATTTTTGATTAAATAGCAAACTAAACGAAAATTATTTAGCTGTTAACTTTGTTTATTTTAAAATCTCAACTTTTTAACATTTTTTAATTGAATCATGGAGCAGTAATACCAATTGTTACATGCATTATTGAATTACAATAATTTTAATAGTTGATACGGATTTGAAGGGATAATCCACGGATTAAACTTAGATTAATATTTTAATAGAATTTTTGTAAAATTGACACATTTTTATCTTACAAATAATAGAATATTTTAATTTAAGAATAATTATTTTAGAAATAAATACATATCACCGAAAACAAATGTTTTTTAAGGTTCAAATTAAAGTTTATTTGTTTCAAATCAAATTGCCTAATTATTTTACATAATTCTATAGTGAAGGATAATTCTACAGCCAATATGTTTTATATTTTCATTTATCTTATATCTTGATTTTTTAGAGTAAGATACATTTTTCGCCGATAAATAATAAAATTCTAAACTCCTGCGGCTCTAAGTGTTTAGATACACATTTTAATTTGGCCTAAAAAAATTAAAGAAAAAATGTGTTTACTTTTTTAATGAACCGAATTTTTATTATTACTTATAATAACATTTTTGTAATATTTCGAATTAAATTATTATTATAATTTTAAATTCGTCCTGTAAGACATCAATTATTTTAAATTTAGTGGTTATTGTAAAAAGCAAGAATTTTTTACTGGTTCCATTAATTAATTTTTTTAGTAGTCAAGGAAAATCTATTGTTTTTACGCTTAAACCCAAAGGTTCATATTAGCGTTTCTACTCTGCCCAATATGCCACTCCATTATATGCTCTAAAGTTTATAGAGAGTTTTAAACTCTCTTTAAGAAGGAACAGACTTACTAAGACTGCAAGACTGGACGTTTATCACTTTGGTCTCAAAATTATGAATCATTTACCTGAAAACTTAATAAATCTTAATAGCAAGATGTTTAAAAACAAAATGAAAAGAATGTTATTAGATGAGCCTCTTTATTCAGTTTCAGAGTTCTTTCAAATAGATTTCAAATAGTTCATCTCATTGGTATTAAGAGCAGGAATTATTCACTATATTTTTTTTTATCATACTTACTAAGTTAAGTTAATATCACTAAATTAAGTTATTTTAATTTAATTTTATTGTCAGTCTCATCATTTTTTATATGTTGTTATTAATTTATGTTGTTATTACTAAGTTTTAACATTTTACTTGTTGTTATTCGTTTTTTATTAGACGTTCTAGTTAAGTTTTTTTTTTTATAATTTATACTTGGAGTATTTAAGCTTTATCGTTATCATTACCTTTTTTAGACATTAAGTAAAATTGTGTTAACTATTTAAAATATGACGTGTTGATCAAATACTTCATTGTATTTTTTATAAAATGGTTTATTATTATTTTATTTCTCTTGCTCTTAGTCAAATAATTAGTAAAAGATGTCAGTTGAGAGGAAATTCATGCTATTCTACTGACAGGAATTTACTAGCTATATGGCAGGTTTAGAGAACTGATGCACGTTGTAATGGTATTAGCAAACCTTTGGGTAGACCTAATAATTCCAGGTTATTTGTTAAATTTTTAGTCACTACTCCCTCTGATGATAAAACTTTTGCTACAACTTTCACTTTTTTCAATTTCCACATACTTTTTATTCTATGGCTAAGTTCTGATATTTTTCTGTTTTTATTATAATTATTATTATTATACATACTGCACGAATATAGACCTCGGTACTTCTACTCTCCTCTTAAAGTGTCTGTAGTTGTGACCAGTACACAGTTTGTCTAGTATATTGTGCACTCGCTCCTGATTTCATAGTACTCACATAGCTCATCTGATTTCATTAGATTATCTCTAGCTATAGCTCATCTGAGCATAGCTCCTCTCATTAGCTTTATCTCTAGCTCACATAGCTCATCTGATTTCTTATCTCTAGCTACATAGCTCATCTGATTTCATTAGCTTTATCTCTAGCTCACATAGCTCATCTGATTTCATTAGCTTTATCTCTAGCTCACATAGCTCATCTGATTTCATTAGCTTTATCTTAGCTCACATAGCTCATCTGATTTATCTCTAGCTCACTAGGTCATCTACCTTTCATTAGCTTTATCTCTAGCTCACATAGCTCATCTGATTTCATTAGCTAGCTCACATAGCTCATCTATTCATTAGCTCTTAGCTCACATAGCTCATCTGATTTATCTCTAGCTCACATAGGTCATCTACCTCAATCATTAGCTTTATCTCTAGCTCACATAGCTCATCAACCTCAATCATTAGCTTTATCTCTAGCTTACATAGGTCATCTACCTCAATCATTAGCTTTATCTCTAGCTCACATAGCTCATCTACCTCAATCAGTTTTTCATGGTAAGATTTGACTGAAATAATTAATATATTAAATATTTCGGTAAATAACCCTCCACGGCAAGAGAATATATTGGTATTATTCTTTAGAGGAGGGTACTACCTTATATATAAAGATTCTATAAATTATTGTATATTTATACAATAATAAATCGAAATCGATATTTGAATAAATAACGTATATTCGATATTTATCGAATACACGAGTTATTCGATAAATATCGAACTAATGGTAATAATGAGATACAACTTATCTACATGCGTGCTAAATTTTTAACTAATTAAATGATTTTTCCGCTTTTTATGAATATTCGAAAATTTCGTTTAGTAATTTAAAAAAAGATATTAAAAATTATTTTATAAAAAAATATTTTCTGAAAGAAACAAATTTATAGATTTATTTTTGAACTAAGTTACAACTTCCTAGCATAAACTCACTAGTTGGTGTGATAAATAAATACAGACTGACAACATAGAAAAGCAAATACACACACACACACACATACAAATACACATACGAACAGACAACATTGTATAAACGACTCAGACACTTGAAACAAATAATTCAGGTAAATTCCCAATTTCGGATTTTTTTCGACGGTATAAAATAAAAATTAAATGCCCATTTCGGGGCCTTTCGGCCTATCACGGTATTCCCCCTGCGGGTACCACCTCAGGTGGGTTGCGTCTACTATCCTCTAAGTATAAATTAAAGTTGGCGAAATCTTTTTAATACAAATACCATTCATATAATCTTAGAGCATAGCCCGGGCAATGAACCCCAGACCTCCGGTGCCGAAATCGAGTGCCTATACGATCACGGAGGCAGACAACTACGGTATTAATGAGGATTAATTAAATGGAGAAGTATTGACCGCGGAATCTGTTGTTACTATACATCGAGTGAATAGTAAATGAATTCATTTTACAATCATAGTTTCATAAAATAACACAATTTTACGATTATAAACTTTTTTAAACTCGTAGCAACAGAGATCGGCAGTGAAATATATGAACAAGCATACATTCCATCAAACTATGAAAAGTACTATTTATTTTTATTAAATATGACGTGCAAACAACATCATGAATACAACGTCACCAACTTTCGTTGCAATAAAAAATCATTTATACCATGATAGTATTTTTATTTTCTTCTCCATTTCGAGCTTATTTAAAATTTAAATTAAATCTTTTCGTGTAATTCAAATGAACAGAAAAGGTAAAAGTGTGATAAGTACGAGATATTAAGTTTACGATAAGAGAAAACCTGGATCCCAGCGCGTGGGGTTCTTTAGACCCCTCTGTCCTTTAACCCTGTCGTGACTTCTCCGAAACTTATTTTTTACAACTCTTAACTATTTTTATATTCATAAAAAGTTAAAATTAACATAAAGATTTTATTTTAACTTTTTAAACAATTTTTTTAACATTTGTAAAGATTAATTACTTAAGCAGTTAATTAATTTGTAAGATTAAAAAGTTAAGTGACGTGTAACTAATTAAATAAATAAGAGTTCTTATAATTTCAAATATTCAATTAGTTAATTTTGGTAACAATGTAATAGCTCAAATAAACATGAATACTCGTAAAACTTGAATTATAATCATTATACATTATAATTAACAAGATAAAGAGCTTAAACAAGAAATAATTAATTCAACAAATAACTATATTAGAATTACGATGTTAAAATTGAGTAGTTTTATTTGTGTTAAAGTAAAATGTAAAAATAAAAATATATATTATTATATTTTAAATAAATAAGGATATATATTATTATATTTTAAATTAAATAAGGATATGTATAATTTATATATTATTATATTTTACATAAATAAGGATATATATCATTCGCTTTGTAAATATTTTATCACTCACTT
The DNA here is from genome assembly GCA_018340805.1 of Microvelia longipes. Taxonomy (NCBI): domain Eukaryota; kingdom Metazoa; phylum Arthropoda; class Insecta; order Hemiptera; family Veliidae; genus Microvelia; species Microvelia longipes. Next base: position 6,004,100 of record JACMZG010001893.1, on the reverse strand, counting down.
TTTTTGTATTTTTTTATCAATTTCCAGAAACCTTAAGGTCCCAAAAAGAGAAAAAAAACATGGTTCTATGAATCAGTATAATCAGAATATGGTATTATGCTATTATTAAACGGTACAACAGTATCCACCTCAAAGTACCTTGCTTTAATAATTGATTATTCCCTTAAATATTTCGGTTACATTGCTTCTGTCGTAAAAAAGATAAATTGTGCCTGTTACTTGTTGAGGAATCTGAAGTCCTAAAAGTCAACTGATTTGAGTTGTACAACTAATAATGATCAATAAATAGTTGTTTTGCCATAAGGATAGTTAGGCTGATTTTCAATATCCCTTCTAGTAAGTTAAGCATCCTGAAAGCATTCTGTCATAATAGTGTTTAATCACTCAACATTAGAAATAGTATTAGTAAGTAGTAGTAATAAGAGGGGGGGGGGGGTGATATTAACTACCAGCCAAGTAGGCCACGTTGTTGGGCCCTTATTCCCAGCTTCCTAAGATAGTGTTCTACTCCTTTTAATTTCAAGTGTAGGTATATTTCATCTAATCTAGACAGAAGAGCCGTAGATTTCTATGGTTCCCCTCATGCTATTTTTCAAGCAATCATACATATTTTCACTGACTTTCAAAACTGACTATAGTCTAGTGAAAACTAGGAACAAAACGTGCCCTCGATATTAAACCAAACTTCTATACACTTTAAACTACAAGGCAGACACCCTATAGAATTATAATGAATCTACTATGAGGGTCCTATACTATTTTGCCTATACCCAGTTTCATTTAGGGTAAGGGATCTTTAACGAGTACCTGACAACGCACAGGCTCGAGACCACCGGGTTTACGCCCCTTTCTGAACGACGTGGGCGCAGATTTTTTATCCATCTCATAAAAATCCCAGAGGCCCGTGCTGGGATTGAACCCATGACTAAATATACTTAAAAGTTTTAAGCCCATTCATTCAGTATATATTGACCGCGTATCTTAACCTCTACACCACGGGTGACTCTAACATTAGAAATAAGTCTAACCTGTTTCTTAGCTACCTGCAGTAAATAAGAACCTAAGAAGTATGGCAAACTATACAACTATACAACTATACTTTTAGTATAGCAACTGTGTCCTCTATAGGATGGACACATTTTTATTAAAAAATGCGTTACCTACTTATTTCAACAAATATTTGTGTCACAGCACGTATAGATCCCGAAAACCAAAAATTAATTATGTGATGAATGTATGTTAAATTCGTGAACTTATTTTGCAACAACAATGAATTTTAAACGGTGAGACTAATCAAATAAAAATGCGTCCACTCCATTGGCTTAAATGTAGTTAAGCTCGATAAATACTTTGTAGTTTTCATACAATGTTATGAAATCTCTTGTCGCTAATGCGACGAACCACTAAAAAAACTAAATATTGAATAACTGATGAAATTGGTGGTAAACTAGAAGAAAATATTTGTCCATGGCTAGTATAAAACAAAACCCAGTTATAGGAGTAAGGACATTTGTTTTCTCGCCCGAGGCATGGTTTCTATTACACTCCACGCTTGTGATAATTATTTCTGTCAGTCTATGTTTTTTTAATTCGTTTTTATTGTGTCTTTTGTCGCTGTTTTGTCTTTTAGCGATTATATTTTAATACTTCCACCCACACGTGAAAATGAATTTAGTTCCCTTGTATTTTATAAGTTTCATGGTAGGCATGTCTACCAATAAACTTTATACAGATTTATTAAAATCAGTTTCTCTGCTTTAAAATCTATAAGTGATACTGGCTTGCTAGTGGGAGTATAAGAATGGCCCTTCCAAGGACAATAGAGTAAAAATTAAAAAGAAATGTTGACTCAATATAATTGTGCGAGAGACACCTCAGAAATGTAACAAGCAAAATGCAATGTTACATCTGGGAACTGTTTCATCATTCGAGATTCGACATCATTGATGGCTCGACATAATGTCATGCCCCACTCTGTTTCGTTACGTCTAACTCATCAGGGCGCCGACAGAGCCTAAATGTTATATTTCCTAGGTGTCTCTCGCACAATTATATTGTGTTTAAAACATTATATTAATGTTTTGCAACACTCGGTAATATCAAATGATATATTTATTAAAAAGGATGTATTTACCGCAAGTTGAAGAAGCAATTGAATAATCAGCTGCCGTCGATACTTGCTGTTGAATATGAATATCTTTCGACCAGTTTCGGCAAAACGCCATTATCAGCAGGCGAGTCAACACTAATTTTTCTCAACTAATAAAGTTAAATTAGATAACTTAAGCCTCTGAAGATGGGTCGTCGTGCTCATTGAGACTAGAAGTTAATCACTGATATAACTGTATTAGTTGAGAGCTCTAGTGCTGCCCCGGTCCAGGGATATTATTATCTAAAAAGCATGTGTTGACGGTAGCTGATATTTCAATTGACAATAGAGTGATTGCTTCCTACATAATAAGAAAAATTGAAACATAAATCTTTGTAGTATTGTGCAGGTTTTTGTGCATAGTCAGGAATGGGATTCAGGGTGCCTCAGTTTTTTTCCTCAAAGCTTGGTAGCTTCACTCGTCCTCAAAATGTCATGATTACTTGAAGTTTTACATCTGTCTTACTAAGCTCAGCCTCAGAATAAAACAGCAACTCAACATCTAGGATTTACTGGCATGTTTATTAAAAGTTTAAAGTGGTATTACTTTGGTCATATAAGCACGACTTCAAAATAATAACGTAACCCAATGTCTCGGTTTTTTTACTAAAGGATAATTTAAATTTCAGAAACGATTACAAAGAGACAGCTATTCAATCAATAAATACTGGAAAATTTATTTTCAATAAATACTTGGAAAGTGCAGTAAAAACCCTGTGGTAATATAGGAGCCTAATTTTTATTAAATTGTAATTCTTAAAGGAATATTTGCAGTATATTTTATTATTATAAAAAATTTAGTTAATTAGCTTGTGTTGCGGCAAAACGTCATTTTCGACACAATTGTTACCTCACGTAAACTTTAAGTAAAAACTTTCACTCTACACTTTTATATATTAAAAACACATTAAAGAATTTTTACGTTGCGAAAATACAATAAATAAAAAATAAAATAAAAATACTTTTATACGCGTTCAAGAGGGTGAAAATCATAATGTTAGAAGCACAATTATGTTTTAAGCACAATTATGTGAAAACACAACTATTAGGTGGGAATTAGTGCTGTTTATACATTTTTAGCAGAGGCAGCAGGTTTTTTTCGAAGGTAGGGTAATGCAAACCAAACAATGCCAGGCAACAAATTTTTTTCTCTTCGTTCCTAAACCTCCCCCCCCCGTGGTATTTTGTAGTAATAAAAATAAATTATTTTTTTCAATACATATGTGTAGCTAAAGTGTTAGAGGTTAGAGTTAAATCGGCCGTATCTTCTGTTAAACAAAAAAAACACCTCGGTTATGTTAGCATAGTAAAAACTCATAAAAAAGCTGGAAAAATTCTTTTTAGAGTTGTAACATTAAAAACAAATACGTAGGTGATTTTTATCATTGTAACACCTGAAACGGTTTTGTATAATATGCTAAAAAGTCGTAACAGATACAGTTTCGTTGTAATATACATTCTGGAGTAAGTAATGTTCAGTGTTGCTTTAATCAGGGTCAGCTTAGGCAAATAACAGGTTTTGTTTGCTATTATCCTACCGCAATTCATTTAGGTCTTTGCGCATTAAAAGGTTTTCCCTAAAAATTTTCAAAATGTTTTTAGTGGGTGTTGGTAAAAGCTTAGTTGTAATAGTGATGGGTAAGGAAATCATAATCACTTCAATCACCGCATCTTCAAAATTTCTTTGGTTTCATTTGTAATAAAACTTTGCTTAAGTGTGATAGTGATAGGAAAAGAGACCATATAATCACCTTCGTTAGCACGTCCTCCAAATTTCTTTTATGTCTAATGATTTTGGTATTCATTAGCTAGAATAAGATATTTTCCTTGAGCTAGACATACATATAAAGTCATATGTAGAAATATATATAAAGACGATTATAAACACTACACAAACATTTAATATCCTAAACCAATAATGGCTAAGAAAAAAAAAATATTAATTAAACAAGACGAAAAAATTGCAATTTCTACCTGAATAAAATTAAATAAATTTATTATAAAGTATAGAATTATTGATTTGTTAAAAATAATTTTAAATTATAAACCAATTAAATTTAATGATTCTAGTAAATTTGTATACCTATTTTAATGCAATTTTTGTATTCACGGAGTAAAATAAGTGATTGTTGCTCTTATGATGATAATACACACAGTCATACAGACAGATAAGTATCTTAGTAAAAACTACTCAGGAAATCTAGAAAACACCTGAAACGGATAATTCAGTGGAAGCCATGGTTTTTCGCATAGTGCCAACATAATACCTTTCTAATATACTTACAGAATAAATGAGAAGATCTAAAAGAACAATTCGTATTGAGGAGGCAAAATTTCCTTACAATTATTCATGGAATCTTTAATATCCATTTAACGTGTCCCTTTTAATATATTCTTTTTTATATTTGCGAAAGCTAATAATTTTAATAAGTTGTGCTCGCCATACTACCTTGTAAATGATGCTTTGACTCATATAAAGCATCCTAGACTCATTGTAAAAATATTACTAAAAGTCTAAAGGATTGGGATGAGTTTAAGCCTGCCCTGTATTCAGACTAATGGATAATTTTTCAATGTTTCAATATTTTCAATGTTATATTTAACACTGCACTCCCGCACCAAACACTGCACATGAAATTTATTTAACACTGCACACCCGCACCCAACACTGCACATGTGTTATATTTTACACTGCACACACCGAAAATTTTGAATATTCATAAGTTGAGGGAAACGCTTTAATCAATTTAAAATTTGGCATGTAAACATACACATAACCAATATATGTGCGACGTTTTTTGTCACAATAATATAGTTAGTAAATAAAAATTGGTTTTTATAAAATGACTTGCATACATTATTTAATTGTTGTAAAAGATTAAAAATTTTACGATTAATTAAAAATTGGTACAAGTGTATCTCTTTACGTATAATAAAAACCGTATACTAATCTTCTTTTTTCAGATCATTTGATTTAAGTGGTATTGAGTGAGGTCAATGCCTGGATGAGTGACTGCTGGCAGTAAAACTAATTAATTTACTGTCAAAGAACGAGGAAAACTCTTCCGAATAAGTGTTGTAGTATAAATTTTGTGATTTTTATATTCAGATGATCAGCGGAGCAAGTATGAAGTAGTGAAAATGAGCGAAGCGAAACCGAAGTGTCGAGGAAGAGTTATGAGGTACCCAGTAACGGATTATTTACATTGATGGTTCCTGGCTTCACCGGTATCATGGCTTAAATAAACATGTAAGTATTTTTCTACAATAAGTTATTTTGAATAATTAATTTATACGTAAGTGATCAAGAATAGTGTTGAAAATCTCTATTTTGACGCTGGAGTAAGGGGGTTTAGAAAATGCAATGCTAAATTTACTTTTGTTAAAGAGTGTTAAAGAGTAACAAGAGGTTCAATTACTTTGTGATCATCCCGCTATAAGAGGGTTATCATCTAATGGAGATAGCCCTTCTCAGTTACTCAGATGGCCTGAGCCTATACCCTTTGTGAAGGTTCTAAGCCAGTTTACTCATTTTGGAGCCCCTTTTTTCTTTTTTTCCTTTAACCATTCTCATTTCTTAGGTTAAACCGATTTTCGCTTCTTTTTCATGTTGTATATTCACATGAAACACAATTTTCACCCTGAAATTGTTTATTATTTTTTAAAGGGAAAAAAGTGATTTGCAAGTATTAAAACTTTTAGATCAGGAAGTAAAAACATGATGAAAATTGTCTAAAAGGAATTGCTTATTTAATGTTGAGATGAGATTGGACTTATTATAATATTTTTTTAAACAATAGATCGCATAATACTTCATTTATGTGCAAAAATACATAATGTAATTTATAACGACATAACTTTTCACGTATAAAATATCGCACATCATTAAAAAATGATCCACAATTTTTTTGACGTCATTAACCGCCAATAATATAAATTGTATATAATATAATATCTGTTTTAGAGTCTTTCGGTCCATCAGGGTTTTTATCCTGCGGGAACAACATCAGGTGGCTCTCATCCGCTATTCTCTAAGCATTATTATTGGCGAAATCGTTTCAATACAAACACTATGCATTTAAATAAATAAATGCATTATTGCTTTAAGTACAGTTATTGTTTAGAGAATAGACATTTACAAATAAACAAAAGTTGTTTTGTTTTAAACAAATAGCCACTGATATAAATATACATAAAAATCTTGTAACACAAAAATATTTAATAAATAACAGCTTAAAAAATACACAACACTTTAAAACTTATACAAACTTAAAACGAAAAATCAACAACAGTTTAATTTTAAAGAAATCCTTAGCTAGAAATCAGTTATTTTGTAAAACGGTTTTTGACTAGTTGTATTACAAAGTTTATCAGCAAATTCATTTATTTCCTTAATATTCTTTAGTTTCTCCGGTAAGCTGTTGATAAGTTATAGTATAGTAGTGTAGCAGTATAGTATGCTAGTGAATACTAGTATAGTAGTGTAGCAGTATAGTATGCTAGTGAATACTAGTATAGTAGTAGCAGTAAGTATGCTAGGTACTGTCTTTTCTCGAATTTGCAAATTCGGTGCTTTTTAATTAATATTTTTTTTATTCCTAGTATTATAGGTATGGACGTCAGCATGTTTCTCTATTTTACCCTGAAGAGCACTTTTTTTTTATGTTTCTAAAAACATACAAACCAGTTATTGTCAACTTATGTGAACCATTTCCTGAAGTAGGGCTTTGCTTTAATTTTAAAGATTGAGCATAACTCGGGCAGCGAACTCTGGACCTCCGGTACCGCTCGTATTACCTCCGGTAAAAACGAGTGATTATCCATCACGGCGACGGAGGCAGAGACAATAGGCAAAAATGATTCAGCAAAATTTAGACAGGTGTGTCCATTGAGGTGATAAATATGTATATGATGTTTTATCCCAATACGGCTGTATTATAAGTCGAATGAAATGTGTACGTTTTTTTTTTAATTTGTTCTAATGTTATGTAGAATCAATCTTACGGTGTTTAACAGCTCGAGTACCTTGATTGGTGACGTCCAGGTATGAAAATGTGCCTGTTTTGGTTGAGGACGAGCGAAACAAGTCCAAAGGCGTTCTGCAATATAAATTAAGAGTTATTTTTATAGGGGTTGAGCCTAGCTAATTCCTTTCGGAGAGGAAAAGATTCCAAGACACCCAATTTTCTTTTATTCTTACAAAATAATATCTCAAATGGAAGTCACAAGTTTTCATACAGCGATGACCGCCTCAATCCTAATTAGCAGGTAGAGGAATTAATATCAAAGGAAACTATATTATAATCTCCTACCTATGGTTCATAATTCATGCATACTAATAAGGCTTCAGTAGCATGCAACCTTCTTCTCATAATTATGTTTTGTACTTTTGGAAACAAAAGGTAGGTTTACAAAATCAAAAGGCAAATACCAGTTTCTGATTGGCTACGTAAATCAGTAAAGTGGGTGACTTTCAATGATTAACCTATAACCTTTTATGCTTTGCTTTTTTTGGCTGTTTCATACTAACACTATTACATTCTCGTTGTTTTTCTATTTGAACTCTATGAGATAAATAATAATTACATTACATAAACAGTCATTAAAGTTATTTTATCTACTCTTTGCATTTTAAGTTGTATATACAGTTATATCGGTCTGTAAATGACATATCCCTCCCTATAGAATATAATATAAGTCGTAGACAATTTAACATAGATAAAAGATCCAGATCTTTACCATCTTTCTCGGAAGGCTATATACATGCGTATATAATATATATAATATATAATAATAATATATATATAAATATATAACATATTGTTGAAAAAAAACCTTGCATTCAAGGTAAAGCTTGTTGTTTATCCGCTTGTTGCATCCAAGGTACGAGTGTTGTCTAAATAAATTATCGCCAACTTAGGAGTAGCAGACAACATTGCTATTCCTTTATGTGTGTGTGTGTCGTTTGAAAAAAAAACGGTTTGCATCTAAGGTAAGGCTTAATTTTGTTTATGTACGATTGTTGTCTAAATAAATAATCGTCAACTTTAGAATTCACTGAGCGCTTAATAGTTACCACTACCATGAGTCGCAAGGCTCTAAACAGACATTGTTATTATATAATATTGAATATTACATTTATATTTATATTGACCCCAGTTCAATATTTTTTTCACCCCTCTACATTTCCCATCGGAAAAATATAATAAGCGTTATATTCTGATAGCATGAAGGAGCAGGGGATGAAAAAAAATAATTAGTAAAACAAGCGCCATCATGCACATAAAGATTTATTTTTCTACTAATGTATTTTCCAACAATATAATGTTGAATTAAAAAAAAATAGGTTATTAGATAAAAATAGATTATGAAGGAAGAAGTTTCAAACAATAATTTAATATATTGCAAAAATAAGGAAAAAACTGCCCAACAAATGCTTTAACAAAAGTTAGTTCTTTAGCGAAGGGAAAGTTTTTTTCTGTCTAAACCAAGGTTGATTAAAATGCTTTTCCTAACTCATGATGTTATAAACAAACATTTTCAATTAATTTTAAAAGAACATACATTTTTTAACGATATGGTGAGGAAAAGAAGCGGGTTTAATGTGTTAGTATTTAAAAACATAGAACATAATTAACGTTATGAAAATAAATTAGCAATTTTAAGTAGGTTTTTGAAGGGATTTTAAAATGCAAAACCTTACAGGCAGTGAAAGGTAAGGTGACATCGTAGGATATTCTATAACACCATCCCAGTGACCTTACTGGTAATGTCCTGAACGATCTACAATAGCAGTTATTGCATTAGTGAAGTTGCTATCGTTCAGTACGTTATGGTTAAGGGGCTTTGTATGACATAATCAGCATGACCGTTATATATGCTACAACAAAGCTCCTTAACTATATCGGTCATAGTGGTTATGCTAAAGTAACGCTACTTAACTATAACAGTCTTGGTAGTTGTGCTAAAGCAACGCTCCTTAACTATAACAGTCATACTGATTGTGCTAAACCAACGCTCCTTAACTGCAACAGTCATGCTGGGTTATGCTAAAGTAACGCTCCTTAAATATAACAGTCATGCTGATTGTGCTAAAGCAACGCTCCTTAACTGCAACAGTCATGGTGGCTATGCTAAAGCAACGCTCCTTAACTATAACAGTCATGCTGATTGTGCTAAAACAACGCTTTTAACTGCAACAGTCCATCAGTCATAGCAACCTTAATGATAATTAAGGTACATTCCTTTTGCATAACCACAATGACCGTTATAGTTAAGGTGGTTTGTTTTTAGCATAATCACCTCAAACTTTAATTGTTAAACTGCCTTCCTATAATAGTTCTTTATGTATTGTATTGAATAGCATATTTCTAGATTCCTGCGTTGTGATGTTATATAAGCAAATTAACACTTTCTTAACCCAAAAATAATATTATTTGAGAGCCGACTTTTGACCACTGTATTATACAGAGGTAAAGTTAACATGCTGTGTAACGCATGTAAATTACCCAATGATGAAATGTCATCGTGTTATTAATTCTAGAAAGGTGCTATATTAACTAACACGTAGGTCACTTCCTTGGCTCATGTGCCCTTTTTGCAACCTCTCTTAGAAGTTATTGTTGTACTTTTTGAGTCAGGCGTCTACCCCGTGAGGAGCCCCGACTTTGATATAATGTTTCTATTGGTTTAAATAAAAACAGCAGCAAGTGCTCCACTAAGTTATAACTAAGGTATCTTTCTCTTGGAACCATGCAGTACAACCATTTTCACTAAATTTTATAAAAGCTACTATTGAGAAAATTTGTCTACGCTTAGGTATATTTTAGGTTAATAGTATATTACGTCACAGGACTGTGAGGAAGGTATTTTTTGTACCTTGGCGACTATATTTACAGTCGAGGAAAGCAAAACAGTAAAAGGATTTGACGTAAAAAAGCCATTTCCAGTCGTGTAACATAGCTATTGTTGTCGGCCGTAGTAATAGTAAACATCTATTTTGAAGAAAATCAGTATAATGTCTAAAAAATTGCCGCTACACTTCTTTCGAGCGCCTCGTTGGCTAAAAGTTTTAATTCTTGCGAGGTATGTCCAATGTCTGAATCACTATCCATGATTATTCGATAATAATAAATAATTAATTGACATTAATTAATTAAATGACAAAACTTCGTAAACAAAAACGTTCGATTATTTATTTAATAAACAAAAAAAGAAGGTCATACTATAACCATGTTGTAAACTACTAGACCCCACCTATAGGACATTTGAGGAACTTCACCAGCGACAGTTTCGTAGTTTTGTATATGTTTTTTACCGTCTGCTAAAAAACCATATTTTACCTTTTTTTTAGAATGTAAAGTGCCTACTTCACTGCCGCCCAAAAACAGTCCTTTTGGGTGGACTTACACTACACTACAGAGCCTCAGAACCTTTTTTAACCAGAGAGAGAATGACTTGGCAAATAATTAAAATCCCCTCATCAATTTAATTAAAATATAATAATAGTTAGTTAATAAATAAAATTAAAATAAAAACTATTTGTTTGACTACTTTTTCGGTCAACGTATACATTTTAATGTCAGCTATTCACAAAGTTAACCTCATAAAATATTAAAGGTAATTTCTCAATTTATTCCAAAAATTTGACTCAGTCTCTCTTCCAAATGTAAACAGCTCTTTTGGGTAAATTTTAATTAGTAAATACATTTTTACGGAAAAACAAATACATTTAAAATTATTTGAAATTTTATTACCAGTATAAATATTAAATGTTAATGGAAAAAAATGAAATATTAATTTTAAGAATTCGATTTAAGTTAAAATAATAATTCATGTATTTTAAACTTTAAATAAAATTAAAACGTTTGTAAGGAAATAAATAATTAAATTCATGAAGTAATGTATGTACGAAAAACAAGTAGCAAATAAATTATATATATTTTTTTTAATAAATATATACGTTTGAAGAAATGTAGCTTAAAATATTTGTATCACAATTAGAGAGTAGAAGTAATGTTAACAAACAATAAAAACTCCTATCAACAATACGATTTCTTATCAACTATACCAACTCTTATCAACAATACGAACTCTTCTCAACGATACCAACTCTTATCACATACGAACTCTTATCATATTACGAACTCTATCACAACAGTTCTTACACGATACAACTCTTATCAACATACAACTCTTATCAACGATACCAACCTTATCACCAATACGAACTCTTACCTCTTATCAACAATACGAACTCTTATCAATACTTACGAACTCTTATCAACAATATGATTTCTTATCAACGATACCGACTCTTATCAAGAATACGAACTCTCATCAATAATTACGAACTCTTATCAATAATACGAGCTCTTATAAACAATACGGACCCTTATCAATAATAAGAGCTCTTATCAATAAAACAAACTCTTATCAACATTACAAAATTTTCTTTTTTTCCTCTAATTTTAAGTTCATTTTATGCGTATCTTAATACAATTTCAGCGCATCTCCTTGAAAAAAATCCAGGAAAATTGAGTTACAGGTAGCAATAGAACTGTTCATGTAATATAATAAAAATTAAAAAAAATAAAGGAAATTTGCTGGGCATGCGGGCATCCGCGGCAGTATTTTTATTTTGAGATAAATAAATAACATAAATATGTTATACATGTACAATTGTAAATGCATTACAAATGTAAACACGTATTAATTTTCATAGAGCAATATTTTTAAAACCTATCGTTTCCTAAAATTCGTTACATTCAAGAGACATGTTAAATTAAAAATTAATTTAAATATATAAAACAATAACTAAAAGCGATAATTTAAATATTTGAAATAAAAAAATACAATAAATTTGTAGATGGTTTGGATGTTATTATACTGAGATTAGCTGGCAGAGGCTGGGTGAATTTAACCCTACGCACCGTTATGTGGTTTTGCCCCTTAACATTTTCTACAATTTAACTTCTTTCTCTTTCATTCTCACATTATTTCTCTCTCTCTCTTGTTATTTGCCACTCTTTGTCACACTCTCGCACATTAAGCTTTATTACAAATTGATCAAAGGACGTTTATGCAGAGCCGATTATAGCCGTTAAACAAAAACGACAAATAAAATTTATTTTAGAGATTTTAGCTTATCACATTACCAAAGGGGGTTTAAAAGTTATTAACCAAATTCAGGTTTTATTCTGTCCCCTCCAGTAATAGTTTGTAAATATTAACATAAATTTGAAACCGATGTTTGTATTTTCCGTCCGATTAATACAAACACAATGCAGTCAAATATTTTTAAAACAAGTTACCGACAAATTATGAGGTATTAAAATTGTAAATCATTTTTTTATTGTAATTCAATTTAAACTTACATTAGTCAATTTAGACCATAAACATTTGATACCATTCAAGTTCTAATGATGAACTACAACTAAAATTAAAAAATTGTACTACTACTCCTATTACTGTAATATTATACTAATAATTATATTGTAATATATTACAACTTCTAATATTGTATATTGAACAACTAGTAAAGGTATCTTGTACTACCACTGATATTGCTGTATTGTACTAATATGTATACTACTAATATTGCAATATTGTACTATATAATATGTACATATTTCTACATTGTACTACTACTAATATTGCAATATTGTACTACTACTTAATATTGCAATATTACACTAATATGCTAACTACTATATACATTGTACTACACTACATATTGTACTACTCAATATGTAATATTTACTATATTCTACATTGTACTACTACTATATTGTAAAATTGTACTACTACTGATAGTATAATATGGTACTACTACTAATATTGTAATATTTTACTACCACTAATCTTGCCACATTGTACTACTAAAATTTTAATATAATTATTGTACAAATTGTAATAATATTTAGTACTAACTTGAACTAAACATGTAATATTGTAGTTAGTACTTATTAAAACATTGTAATATTGTAGTACTTATTATAAACATTGTAATATTGTAGTAATTATTATAAACATTGTATTATATTGTAGAGTACTTATTATAAACATTGTCATATTGTAGTACTTATTATAAACATATGTAGACTTATTATATTGTTACTTGTAGTACCTTATTATAATCATTGTAATACTGTACTATTGCTAATATTGAATTAATAGCACAATGAACTTAGGTATCTAAGAGGCTGCATTATAAGAAGTAATTATTTAATTAAAAACCTAATAGACACTCCAAGCGCTACACACTATAAATTACCGGACGCATGCGTTCGTTTATCAATCTCATTGGTCCAATAAAGTAATGTAATATACCATTAGTGCCACTATTAAGTAAATTACGCTAAACCCGCAAGACATTAATATTATGAGAGGTATTTATGCATTTTATTATAAGATTCGATTTCTAAAACAAAAACCTTATCTACAATATTCAAATCATTTTTAATAGCCTAATATTATCCATTATAATTACTTAATTCCTTTCTTAATTAAGCTCAAATCGCTAAAAATCAGGCTCTTAAAAGTAATTTCTGATTACTTTGATGGCAATTGGATTACAAGCATTAATCTCGAATCCAATACCTAATATTGCGTAGATTCTTTCTATTTAATTCTTTCATTAATTTTTTAGGTTATTAAAACTTGTTTCAAACTCGCTCTTCTTCGGTTTTATCTGATCTTAAAAAGTTTCTTCCAATCTTATATATTTAACTCATAAATAGTTCTATTTTATTGCGAAATTTTTGCACGAAAATTTTTGAAAATTATCTTTTAAAGAAACATTTTAAAATAAAGTTTTTTTATTTGCTTATTTGAAAAAAATGTGTGAACTTTCATTTTAATACGCGGATTAATGACAATGCAAAAACAAATTGTAAAATTATACTCTTAAAATATTAATATTTATACTTTTATGTATGTTTTTCTCGTTTCTAGACAATAAGGCGCGGTCGAATATTTAGAACGTTGGATCACCAACAAACTTTTTTTATAATTTTTTTTCAAAATTTTCAGTAGTTAGCCAGATTTGTGATAAATGAAGCCTTTTTCCGTAATCTGCACGCTCTTTTGGTTAATCTCAAATAGTTTTTACATTCACTCAACGATTTATTTTTAATCTAACTTGGTACATACAAAACTACTGTTAGACGTCAATGTTAACGAATATGACATGTCAAAATATAACACAAAATATTGACGTCTAACAGTAGTTATGTATGTACCAAGTTAGATTAAAAATAAATCGTTGAGTGATTGTAAATACTATTTGAGATTAACAAAAAGAGCGTGCAGATTACGGAAATAGGCTTCATTTATCACAAATCCGGCTAATTACTGAAAATTTTGAAAAAAAAAATATAAAAAAAGTTTGTTAGTGATCCAACGTTCTAGATATTCGACCGCGCCTTATATACTCTTTAGGTACATTTTCAATTGATAAAATCGGAACTTTTCCTCATACTGGATTCTCTAAACTTATCCTCTATACTTTAGATTCGCTACGCCCATCCTCACTACTTCGGAATCGCTTCGCTCGCCCTCAGATTATAAACTTAACCAAATTTATACCGCAACGCGAAGCAGACGTCTTCGGTCTTAAAATGCCTAAAACGGATAATTTCATGTAAAGTCCCGGTTTCAAATTCTTTTGCAAACGCAATACTTTTACCGTATTGAATGAATGAAAAATGGGAAAACTACGGTATAAATGAGGAAAAATAAAAATGAATGAATAAAAATGCACTAATTAATTATTAAATGCTAATAATAAAAATATTTATTACTATTTTATTTATTATCATAATTATAAGCACTAATTTATTACTATAATTATTACAATTTATAAATCATTTTTTCGGCATTAACACTTATAGATTACCCGTTGAGCCGATACGACGGATTATCAACTGTCTTCTTCGATCCGGGAGATCGGCTTCACAGATTTCATCAGAAGAATAATATAAGCTGCACGAACATGATTCTTAAATTTATCTCGTCGAATAAAAGAGCTCATCAAGTTTAATAATTATTTTGAGGTTATTATATGAAGTTTATTAAGGGTTATAAACATTTCGAGAAGAGTTATTTTTTAAAGTGATTATGGTCGTTGATCTTAATTTATAACTATCTTTGTATTTATTATTTAATTATTAATAGTCAGCTTTTGTTCGGCGCATTTAAATAGGACAAGGTTTGTCAGTAATGCCAACAAAATTTTATTGTAATAGGAGAAAAATTATTGATACGTTATTATCAGGAACAGTTGATTATCAGGAAAAATATAAAATAATCACTTGTTTAACTGCTTTATATTTAGGTAATAAGAATATAAACACATGTAAATTTACTGAGTATAATTAAAATATAGAATCGTTTAGTATTATTATTAACAACCAGGACTGACAGATAGATCCGTCGAATTTTGAAGGTAAGAAATAAGAAGCTGATTAGTTATTACTGGATTAGTCCGACAGACCGGCTGGGCAGGTTGACCATCCTTCTATTCAGACGTACGGATTTTTTATTATCCTGGCTTGACAGCTAATCCATACATGTATGTCCAACTATTGTCCAATAAGTTAGAAAGGAAGTTTCCGGTATAATTTATTTTGACTTTTATTTAGGGGTAAATTGGAACTTAGCCGCTCCGCGGCCACATAGTTGTACTACATCAACTTGCTATATTACTGGTTTATTTTTGGGGCATAATGTCACGTTATAAACAATGTATTTGTCAAAAAAAATATGTTTTATATGTCAATCAATAAAACTAGAACTAACACTGATAATGTAACGGTACTTCATATTTGTGTTACCCATATCTAGTAGTACTTGTGTAAAAAATTCAGCTCGATTTAAAGCTTTTTTAAGATTTGTAATTTTTGAAATGTTTGTGGGGTCATTATTGTAGGTTAATGAAGTCACACATACTTCATAAACAAAGTTTATCGTTATCGTGTCCCATAAAAACGTCTAGGAACGAAAATCTCGTTCATACATACCTGCATACTATATAATATATATATATATATATTATATATATATATATATTATATATATATATATATATATATATATATATAATATAAATGGGGATACATAGGTTTAAATTGAAGAGGTTGTGATAAATAGGTTACGTCAAAATAGACCTTTTAACTTGTTTGGATAAAACCCCCCCTCTATTTTAAAGATGACTACAACAAAGTGGAGGCGGCAGTAACCACTAATAAGGTTGTAGGTGACTACAACCATATTAGACTGTATTGAGGGACATAAAGGACATTAAGAAAGCTGATAATACAAGTTATAACTAAACCGGCATTAATATAACCTCGTATGGTCTAAAAATTTTAAGCGCCATCTCTAGATAGTTCACACATACATTAGTGAGCCAAAGAGCTCACTAATGTATCTCTCTATTTAGTTGTTTATTTTTTGTATGGATTACGCAATTTTCCAATTACTTTCATAAATGATAAAATAATTGTACTTTTTTGTATGTTTTAATATTTTAAAACTATATGTAAGATTTGGAAAGTATAAAATCCGCTCTCGTCTGATTAAATTTTAAAATAAAATTAAATAATTTATACTAAATAATTAATAATGTTTTTTTTAATCTGATTGTTCTAATACAAATTGAATACAACTCAGATTAATTAGTATTAAAATTAATTTTAGATTAATAATAGTTTTACATATTTATTATATTTATTTTAAATTTATATTTATCTTATTTATAAAACACAATAAAATATGTTTTATTATTAAATTTTAGTTTTTCATATGGTAGCGAACGATTAAATAATTTGGTTTATTTTAAGTAAATAATTTTAGGTGTTACTGATCTAACCTTTCTTAGAATTTCTATTATTATTTTTACTTACCGATGAAATAAGTTTAATGAAAATTGAGGAATATGATAAAAGAAAAATAAAAACTAAAAAAAAAAATACATCTTAATCGGAAATAAAAAAAAATGTGTATAATTTAAGAAACATCAAAAATGTAAAAAAAAATTAAATAATGTATAATAAGAAACTTATTATATACTTGATGGTAGTATACATATAGAAGTATATTATGTATTTGTTTTATGTAATAACAAAATTTGCTATAAAATGTAGCATAATTTAAAAATAACATAGTATAGCTTATTGAAAAAATGTAAGTGGCAGTACTCTGTTAAAAATATATTAAAAATAAGCATCTGTTGTTTAAAATTTAAATAAATATAAATATAATAAATGAAATTTCTTGAATTAGTTAAAACTAGTTCCCATTGTACATGAAAAATAAAATAATTTAATTCTAATAAATTTTATTCAAAAATGTGTTAAAATATAAAACTGAGTTAAAATATAATAAAATTAAATTAAAAACTGTTTGTAATTTTTAATTTTATTTTTAAACCTTGTGTTAAACGTTATAAAATAATTTAAGGCTTTAGATTTTTTTTTGTAAAACATAATTGTACTTCTAAACAATTAATTTACATCGGTTTTTACTTTCCTGCAATTTAATGATGAATGTATAATAAAATCACAGGGCATTAATGAAGATTTAAAAGAATTTATTATACACTGAACATTTAAAACGTTTAAATTTTAAGAGTTATATTTATATTAAAATGTAAATAAAAAAAATTAAAAATAAAATTTTATAGCTTATTGTGAATTTTTTATGTATGTATGGAATTTTTATGTATGTACACACATAAATATTTATGTATGTATTAAAAGGTAAATAAATAGAAGCGCAATTACAAAACTGAATTTATTTGTAATTTGCTAATGGCAACAGGTGTTATTCAATTTAAATTTTGCGATGTATGTTTGTGTTGTTAGTTAATATTTCATTGTTCGTGTTAACTATATTTATATCTATATTAATCTTAAAATGCATATTTAAAAGTCCTTTATTGTTATATTGTACTGTGTACTATTTATATGTACTATAACTATTCTATTACTATAGTAATTATATATTGTTATAATTAAAATTAATATTAATTATATAATGTATTGTTATCTAGCTTCATACTATGTACCACAACTATTTTTATATATCTTTGGTGGTATTGTAGTATGTACAGTATTTATAACCTATCATATAATTTTATAATCTTTTAGTATGTTAGGATAATGTATTTATTTCTTAAATTAGGAAAAGTAATTATTTTTATTTTAGACAAATTCTTTAGAAAAACTCCGCTTTTTTGTAGGAATTCTTTCTCATACTATTTTACCGCTCTGTCAATTTTCAATCTTCCCAAAATCTTGAGTTGTTTCAAAAACATGTTATATTTTTAAACCTAAAGCAATATATTGCTCGAGAATTCACTAACAACTTTACCTTAAATATAACAAAATTATATAAATTAAATTAAAATACTATAATACAATATTATCATATTAAAAGCATTCTATAAATAAGTCTTAATAAAGAATATATTGAAATAAAACAATTTGATAAATGCTTCTATTAAATCACGTTGGATAAAAGGTATTTTATGAATTGTTATTGTATAAAAAACAAGAATAATTATTAATATAATAACTACAAAAATAAAAGAACTAAAATAAGTACGTACGAGACAGTGCAATTAATTTCATCATAGTAAAGAATATTATTCTTATTTATTTCTTACTTTTATAGTCGCCTTATTATTTAATTTATTCCCTTAATTTTTTTATTATCTTGCACAATACCATTTTTTGTTCTATACATCTTATAATAAAATAAATCAAATTATATCAGGTAAATGTATCTTACCTGCATAACTATTTTATTCATTTCTTTAAAATAATAAGAAATAATAAATTAATAAATAAATTAAAAATATATTACAATAATATTAATACATACATACATTTTATATAAAATAATGTTAAAATAAAATGTATAAGATCGCTGATTTTTTACACATTAATAAGACGAAGAATAAAACAAGGATTTGCTTACTTAACTTTATAGTCAGTACGTAAGTAAGTGGTATAATTACGCTGATTATATATCAGTGTATTTATAAATTATAAAGGCTGATACTATGGATATTGGTATATGTCCAATTTATAAATAAAAAATACGTTTCCATTTATAAAGAAAACATATTCCTCTTTCTAAAGCATTGTTGTCTTAGTAGTAAAATTGTATTTTAGTAGTATAATATAATTTACTCTGCGGGAGCTACCTTCGGTTAAAACTTATATACAATATAAAAATCAGCGAAACGTCTTTAGAAAAATTTATAGTAATATTAAATATTATTTTTTTTACATAATGAAGTATAAAGTGGAAGTATAATATTTTGGATTTATAAAATATTTTGTACCTGTATCATCGTCATTATCAGGATTCCACTGAGCCTCCGCCGAAGCAAGCCCCGCTAACCAGCATAGCAACAGGTACCGCAGCATTTTACAAATATACAACATTGATAAATTTATTTTTGTTTATTTACACTCATTTTTTATATTTATACATCATTATCACTTATTAGTTTATTTTCATTACTCATATTTATTTTATTTTTCGTATTATAAAAATGTGTTTACTCATGTTCAGCCGCCTTTAAAGGCGGGTAAAAATAATACAGTAACATTTATTAATTTTATTTCTTTTTATTTTATTTAATTATTGTTTTGTTTTGGTTTTTAAGTGTAATATATGTTTGTTGTTGAATACGCGTTTTTATGGTATTCGGTTGCGGTCGCGAGGTTGAAAGCAATGAGAGCGCGACGCCGCCTAGCAGGCATCTGGCAGCTGACTAGTCCCTGGTCGCCGGTTCTTCTTTGTTTACTACCCATTCTTGCCTCCCCCCGTGGAGAGGATTTGCCTCCCTCGCCTCCCTGGATGAAGAAAACTCTACCCTTATGCTCAATCTATACTTTACTTTGTTTCTCTCTCGTAATCAATGTATATAATGTATAATATAAATTATATTACTGTAGAGTAAAGTAAGTTTTGTTCTTCTCCGCGGCAAGTATGTGAACTTTGTCGAACGAAGCTAGATAGTAAAGACACTTGCCAAGGTAATGAAAAAACGCTTCACTGTCCTGTATCAAAAGATTTTTTTTTCTGAGTTACATGACAATAATAGATTACAGTTGAAGAAGACATTTAGCAGTTGCCTTATCTTTTAACTTATCAGGAAGTTCATTAGGAAAAGTTCAAAGATTGACATCATTGGGCATTGTGGGCTGTATGAAATCTACTCCTTCAGCTCCCCTGGGCGTTATTCTTGGGCTACCCCCCTTACATGTCTAATTCAAGAGAATAGCCATGGCTACCTGTCTGAGACTGGAATCAAACAGTCAGTGGAAAGATGAAGGCAGGGACTATGGGCATGTCAAAATTTCAAAAATAATTGAAAGAGAAATTCCTATCCTAAAAGCAGGGATTCCCAAGCCACCATATACTCTCAAGCTTAAGCGATCCTTTACCTCTAGGGTTACTTCAAGAGACGAGTGGAAGGGTGGAGAGCACTCCTTCCCAGAGGGATCTCTCATCTGCTTTACTGACGGCTCGAGGATGGAAACTACGGGGTTCGCTGGAGCTGGACTGTATATCAAGGAGTTAGAAGAGAAAAGATATTACCTACTAGAAATTCTAGCAACTGTGTATCAATCCGAAATCTTTGCTATTTTAAAAACTTCGGAACTTTTGCTAGAAAGGGACATTCAAGATAAAAGCATCTTTATATGCTCAGATAGTCAGGCTGCAATCAAGGCACTAGACTCACCCAGTGTCTCCAGCGCACTGGTAGGAGAATGTCAACAACAGCTAAAGTTACTTGGGAAGAAAAATTAAGTTACACTGGTTTGGGTCCGTGGTCATTCTGGAGTAGAAGGGAATGAGACCGCTGATGAACTAGCCAGGGAAGGCTTCTCTAAACACTTCAAGGGACCAGAACCAGCTATAAGACTTACCAGAAGCAAAGTCAACTTCCTTTTTAGATGACTGGGCGATGGTGAAAAACATGTAGACTCTTCTAACAAAAGCTTATTGCAGACAAGCTAGGAAAATGTTGAAGAAAGCCAACAAAGCCATGAGTATTTGGGCTCTCTCCTTGAGGAGGAAGAGCTTAAGATACCTGGTGGGTATCTCGACAGGTCATTGCTGGCTTCTGAGACATTTGCATGCTATGAAGATAAAGGCAGAGCCAATGTGTCCCAAGTGCGAAGTTGGGGAGGAGACGACAGATCACTTTTTGGGATCGCGTGAAGCATACGCCAGACTAAGGTTTAGTATATTTGGATCAGCCACTCTTCTGGACGACGACTTGATGAAACTCCCATAGGCAGATGTTCTGAAGTTCATTAAGGAATCAGACAGGTTCAAAGAGAATAGAAATTCTATTAGGTAAGAGGTGAGGACATTCTTGGGGCTGGCAAGAAGCGTTCCAGAGACATAATTGCTGATCTAGGATCTTCCCCACCTTTACTACTATACTATCAGAAAGTTTAAAAAAGGATAAAATACTAAAGAAATCCATTAATCAAGACAAAACTAAATAAAGAATACAAGGTGCCTTAGACCTTTTCCAAACAATTAGACTCGCTTCACATGTGCTAAGAATGTCATGTAGTCCCAAATATTAAGGTAATCTTACTTCGCTCCCACTTTGCTTAAACCAAGAATGTAAGGAGGTCTAACAGGATACTTCGGATTTAAGTTTAATGAATAGTGAGAAATCTTAATTAGGAAAAGTAACAATGAAGACAGCAGTCCGAGTTTTGTTAGATTAATTTAATATTAACTTGCAATTGTTTTGAATTGTTTTATCCATGTTTGGTATATTTTTTATTTCTGTTGTTTGTAATAGGTTTATGGTTTTGTTTACTTGTTATTAGATTCACTGAGGATGCCAAGCATCGCTTGTGCGAAAGCTCTGATGTAATAAATTAATCTAATAAAACACGGACTGCTGTCTTCATTATTACTTTTCCTAATTAGGATACTTCGAATTCGTTTATTTCGTTCTCAACACGCCATCGTAACCAAATGCCTAAAGTGGTGTTTCTTAGGCCTCGCTACGTTCACCTATTTAGAGTTCTAGAAATGAGATTATTATGGTATACTATTATAAGATTATACACTATAACCACCATAGTATATTACACCATACCATGACTTTCATTGTTTTTTGTTTGTCATTCAACTCCTTATCATCTTATTGTATGACTTTATGCAATGTGTGTAAATTACAGTCTTGCAAAAGGCTGACAGTGTAAATGTATTCTAATATTAGTTACAAGTCGTCTGCAAATCTTAATAATGGTATTACGAACTAACCTTAAAAAATATTCCTTCAATGAAATATTCCTCTTGATTGCATCAGCATTTTTTCATCAAATTTTTACAGAGGCTACTTTCCTTAGAATGTTATATTTATTTATGCACCAAGGGAGAAAAAAATGATGTTATTTCCCTGACCGCTCCCAATAAAATATTATTGTTATTACTCCTACATATTTACCTGTAAGCAAACAACTTTTTCTAATTTTTGAAACCTGTAGGTGCTGAAACGTAGAATTTAACACTGTAAAGTTGGTGACTTATTTTTTCTCATTTGAATGCGTTCTTTATACTATCATGAGAGACAGGGTAGCAAATCTAAAATAGGAAATTATATTCTTTTGACTTCGGTTCTATAAAATAAAAATATATTAAGCTATAATTATTTCTACCCCATTTTGAACTAAGCCCAATTGATAAAAGTCAATTGGGTTGAAGTAGGTTGAATTGGGTTGTAAGTCAATTGAAGAAGCCATTAAAATAAGTTAGGTAAACTATAAATAAATAAAAATATATAAGGAATTAAAGTTTATCAAAAAAAGGTTGTTTATCTACGATTGATACGTAATAGTAACGTTACATATCTGCCCCGAAAATACGTTTCTACATTGTTGTAGAAGAAATCTTCATACTATTGGCACAAGAGGCGAAAATTAAAGGAATCGTTTTCTGCGCTAGTCCCGGAAATAAAATGAATTCTTCAAAGAGATTCCTTATCAGGGAATTTGTTAGTTCTTATAAGCACATGTTGGCAGTTTGATTTTTTTTTCATTTTTCGAACATTTTTTTTATTTATTTTAATAACACTGGTCGAAAACTCCACAAACTATTTGAAACCGGGAAAATCTAAAGGCTGTTTATAATGTAATTACTAATTGTTATCTTTTATACAACCTAACAATAGTAAATAAGGTAAGGTAATAAAAAATGTGTGTACGATAATACCAAAAAATAGGATAATTTTAACTTTTGTACGATATTTGATCATTTATTAGTTACAGAATTCCTAGTAGTAATTTGTTTAATGTTTAGTACAATAATCCTTTTACGTTTTAAGATTAATATACAGTAGGATTGAACATTCAATACTAACTACTGCTAAAAATGTATATTCATATTTTTTTATCAATAATTTCTATACATATATTTTTTTTATTTAGCTATGTAGGCATAATGTTACAATAAAAACCCAAACCTTGGTGACACTTGAGACTCAAATGTGTATTCTAAAGATAGACAAGTGATCTTTTTGTTTCAAGGTTATTTGCAAATGGAAAAGGAATAGCAATTAATATCTACTAGAATTTAATTAACCCATAAAAACGCTGTTATTTTTAACTTATTCATGTTTAGAAAATAAATTTAACATGCAACGCCCCCCCCTCCCTCTCCCACATTTACATTTTTCAAAGTGTACGATAATTTTGGCAATCCCCCCATATTTTTGAGGAAATTCCCCATATTTTTCATAATACCATGTAGCAACACTGGCTGTTGTATCGACGGCAAGTACCATATACAACAGCAAGTAATTATTGACGGTAGCTGATTCTTCCCTTGCTCATTCAACTTGCGGTAAATGTAACAGCTTTTTAACTAAAACGTATGTTCATTGCTCCAGTGGTGTCACAACCCTTGCTTCGCTCGGGCGGCAAATCCACATTGGCATGAGAAGTTCCTTTTTCCTTACTAGGTGCGTAATGTTCTTTTAGTAAGTTGTGTTCCTATATTTCATAAATCTAGTGATAATGAGGACACTTGCTCAATCAGCAGACACTTCTCCCCCTAATAGTGTTTTTATGTTTTACAACATGACCTAATTTACCCAGTAACTCTGTTTTGATTTTAAAATTAATTCTTAATGAAACTAATACAATGAAATACATCATATTATAAAAAAAAATGAGTAAAGAAATAAGTCATTTGTCAAATTCTGACACCATGCTTTAGTAGATTACCTTACAGATAACTTAGAGCAAAAAATTAAAAGAAAAAAAGAAATAAAATGTAGCTAAAAATGGTAAAATAAAGAGAAAACTAGAAAGAAGAGTTGCCACTAGAGAGCTGTATTGTTTCTAAGTTTAAGTAATTAATATTCTTTATAAATTAACTTTAAATCGTTTTATTTTGATTCCTAACAATACTTTCAAACTAACTATTGTTAACAAAATCTTGATTTATAGCTTCCTTGTCTTCAATAAGAAGAAAGAAATATTGTCATAGTAAAAGACCCACTTTTTCATTGGATGTCCACGTTTCAGTACCTAATGATACTGATAATATAAATATTATTAATGTAAAGATCTACAATGTTTTAGTGAATCATATCGGAAATATCTCAGTTTTTTAGTGTCACGGTTTCATTTTGTCTTGTGAAAAAATTTAATGCTTTGTCTTTGTTCTGACGTTTCAGTTATTTGCATTTGTTCATTATTTAATAAATAATAATAAAAAAACCCATTACATTTTTTTATTAAAACATTATATGGTTTATATTGTAGGTAATAATATTTAACAACATGTTTATGATAATATCATAAACGTATTTAATACATACCTGCTAAAATATTTGCTAGAAGGCACCTCAGAATTGATACTCTCCTTATTAGCTTTGCTACTCTAGTCCTTACCATTTCCAACTAGTAGTAATACATAATATGGGGGCGGGGGAGTGGTAGTAACTACCAAGCAAGAAGGCCACGTTGTTGGGCCCTTTTTGCTAGCTCCCTAAGATAGTGTTCTACTCCTTTTAATTTCAAGTGTAGGTATATTACATCTAATTTAGACAGAAGAGGCCGTGAATTTCTATGGTTCCTCTCATGCTTTTTTTCAAGCAATCATTCATATTTTCACTGACTTTTATAGTCTAGTGAAAACTAGGAACAAAACATGCCCTCGCTGTTAAACCAAACCACCATACACATTTAAACTACAAGGCAGACACTGTATAGAATTATAATGAATCTACTATGAGGGTCCTAAACTTTGCCTATACACAGTTTCATCTAGATAAGGGATCTTCTATGAGTACCTGACAACGCACAGGCTCGAGACCACCAGCTTTACGTCTCTTCTTAAGGACGTGATACGCAGAATTTTTATGCCTCTCGTAAAAATCCCAGAAGCCCGTGCTGGGATTGAACCCATGACTAAATAAACTCGGAAGTTTAAAGTCCATTCATTCTGTGTATTGGCAGCGTACCTTAACCACTACACCACGGGTGACTCTACCATTTCGAACTAACTTCACTCTTCCCCAGACAATAAAAAATAAATTGTATTCCTCATGGTCACCTAACTATGTTTATCCCCCCCCCCCTTCTCCTTTTACCCTAATTTCGTATGCTTATTTTTCCTTTGGAAATTCGCTAAAAGGAAAGAAATGGATTGAAAAAGAAATTAAACACCCTAAATTTGCTTTAATCCACTCTGAGTATTTCTAATAATAAACTCTTTCTTTCTCTTTCTTTGGAAATAAACTCTTACTATAACATTGTCGATCTTTATATTCATAATATTTATATTATCAGTATCTTTAGGTACTGGAAAGTGGACATGCAATGAAGAAGTGGGTCTTTTACTATGACCACATTACTTTCTTCTTGTCGAAGACAAGGAAACATAACTCTTTATTTTATTAATTTATGCTCAACAATTCAACACTTAAAAGAAGAAATATTTTTACCCTAAATGATATTTTAAAGGAAGTGAACGTAGTACCTATTAGCCTTTATTTTCTGAATACAGAGAACCCATGGTACGCATAGGTAGTTTTAAAATGCATCACATAACATTATATAGTTTCTGTTGAAGGCAATTTCTTACCCAACTCCTTACCTTTATACTTGAGATCGATATCAATCTGATGACATGCTAGTAATACAAGCAGTTCTTATAGTGGAAAAATTCCTCTCAAAACACGTACACAAATCAATTGACTTGTAAATATCAATGCAAATACACACTACTACTATTATATAGAACGAGTGAGTGTATATGTGTGCATACTTTTACGTGTGTTATATAGCGAGCATGTTTTGGTGGGAATGTATAAACGTATCTCATGCTTGTGTGTATGTTTATAAGCATGTTTGATATCTAAGTATATTGGTGCATACGTGCGTGTGTTTGTATTAACTCTAATACTTACATGTTCTAAGCTAGTATGATTTAATGGTATACGAATGTATTTCATATTTTAATGTGTGTATAAGCATGTCATATAATAGCAACCTACCCTAATGTAGATTTACTATATGCGAAAAATCAATATTTTGTGAAAACTTAATTTTATTTCCTCAATAGACCAAGATTATCATAGTTCGCCGAATTGGGTTCACGCGTTGTTACTGTTGAAAACGTTCGAGCTATTGTGCCAATTCTTCTTTGACGCTTAGAGGTGGTGTCTAGCGGGGGAGGGATGCTTCTAGAGTTTCCGGAGTTTTTTTGTCCTTAGAAAATAAAACGTCCAGATATTGACTTCGCTAAATACTGCTTAACACGAGTAATCTAACAAAAATTGATGATACACTACCCGCATTGAAATGAATCATATACTTGTATTACAAAAAGGTGTACAAGCGAGACAAACTTAAACTCTAAATCAAACCCCTGAAGGATGTGCCGATGTTAAGCTATTTTTAAAAATTTTTACTTACATGTCCTTTGACAATAGATGATTGAATTAATTTCTTTATTTATTTATACATGCAAAGCCCAAAAAGCACAAAATGTTAGGAAAAATAAGACAAATAATATACAGATTTTTTTTAACAAATAACAGTTTAAAGATTATGATATTATAACGTGGAAACATGAAAAAATGAGTGCTGATACTAGCAGAACAAGAGTGTTAGTAATGTTTTAACATGGATGGATACCACAATATAATTTAAGATATAATAATAATAACTATGGTTAAACATGAGTACCTATTTTGTATTGTTAATAAACAAAAAAATGCTAAGAAATATAATATCCATAATATATTATATATATTATTATATATTATATCCATAATATATATTTGATTAATTATAATTTTTATTCAGTAGTTTGTAAGATAGAGAGAGTGAATTATGGCGTATAGTTTATAGATAAAAATTAAAAGCCCATCCAGAAAAAATTTACGATAGTTTTAAAACAGAATGCAAAATTTGAAAACACCCAAATTATAATAATCAAACATCAACAAAAAATAGTAAAAATAAGATTAAACACAATAGCTTTAGATCAATTTAAAATTAAAATAAAAGCATATATTAAGAGCTTATAAAGAGCAGAACGTTTCAAATAGATTTCATATACACATAACAGGATTCTTATTCTTTATATAACACAAAATTCTCATATTTTCATGCAACACACATTCTCATTCTTTTCCTGTAAGACAGAATTCTTATTCTTGTCATTTAGCACAGAATTAACATTCTTTTTTATATTCACATAGATTCTTTTCATGTAACACAGAATTAACATCTTTTTATATTACACAATATTCTGATTTTTCATGTAACACAGAATTAACAGTTCTTTTATATTACACATTCTGATTCTTTCATATATTACACAATATTCTGATTCTTACACAAATTCTGATTCTTTCATGTAACACAGAATTAACATTCTTTTTATATTACAACAATATTCTGATTTCTTTCATGTAACACAGAAATTAACATTTTTATATTACACAATATTCTGATTCTTTTCATGTAACACAGAATTAACATTCTTTTTTATATTACACAATATTCTGATTCTTTTCATGTAACACAGAATTAACATTCTTTTTTATATTACACAATATCTTCTCATGTCAAACACAGAATTAACATTCAACACAATAATGTAAACAGAATTCATTTTTTATATAACACAAAATTCTCATTCTTTTCATGTAAGACAGAATTCTCATTCTTTTCATGTAAGACAGAATTCTAATTATTTTCGTGCAACACAGAATTCTATTTCTTAACATAGATTATTATTCTCTTTATGCAACAATAGATGAGGGTTATTATGTGATTAAATTAAAAATTAAAAGAAAAATATTTTAAACTATTTTTCAGAAATGGATTTTGACTTTTTCTTAGTTATACTAAATATGAAACGTATTGTGTTTGCATTAAAATCCGAAACCGAGACTTTACCTATTTAAATTTTATTTATTTTTCGTGCAAACAAAAATTTTTCTACCTACCTTATAACTATCCTATGTACATATGTAAAAAATAATATTAATAATAAATTTTTCAATAATAAAAAAAGGAAAGAGAATAAACGGACTCCCGTAGTGAATTGAAGAACATGAGAGGAAAGTTCCTGGCACAAAATCATAATACATACTTTTAAAAGGTGCATCAACGCATTCATATTTTACAACATAAGTAAACATATAAACATAAGGTAAAAACGTATTATATCGTAAAAATAAGAAGGGAAAAGACAGGTAGAAGATAGAAAGAGGAGATGCTATGGAATCTTGTAGCTGAGGATGCATATAAACAAAAGATATTGCCTCTGACTTACGATGGAAAGATGGTAATAAAAATGATACAGGTACTAAAGTCGTATAAGAAGCAACATATGATAATAGTTTTTAGCCAAGTTTAACCGGTATAGTTTACCGTAAACATGCCTTGTAATATAATAGTTATTGTACTTAGGCGTGACCATGCAAGACTTGGATAACTACCTTACAATGTAGAGCTTCTTTATATTTTCTATCAGGGGTTTTTATTTCTTCAATACCTCTAAAAAAAGTTCTAAATTAGTTCTACATTGCTTCCTTGTCCATTCAATACGGAGTCATGGAAAATATTTTCAAAATCTAATGATATTGACTACACGTCTGTTTAGGCTTTGCGGGTCATTAGGAAATTATCTTGCTGGATAATATGTATATATCTTGCCAGTTCTAAAAAGAACTGGACATGCCGCGCGGTCAGAGAGATATATGCAATTGTAGGAGTTAGAAAAACCTTTATCGTAGGAATAGCTTTTTATCAACATTTATTATTAAACTAAGATCCATTTATCTTTTTTAACCATCCTATGTAATTAAATAATTACAAAACTTACTATTATAAACGTGGTTCATTATTTCATTAAAAAATTAACAAATAATTCTGAATGGTTGTAATAAGAAAATTACTCTATAAAACCCTCTAAGAAGAGTATTAAAAAATAATAACACATATTCTATATATATAT
Source organism: Microvelia longipes (assembly GCA_018340805.1). Classification (NCBI taxonomy): domain Eukaryota; kingdom Metazoa; phylum Arthropoda; class Insecta; order Hemiptera; family Veliidae; genus Microvelia; species Microvelia longipes. The sequence continues at coordinate 5,974,417 of JACMZG010001893.1, read as the reverse complement.
AATATATATATAATAATATATATATAATATATATATATATAATATAAATTATATATATATTTATGTATGTTGTGTGTATACATAAGAATACTGCCATTTATTTACAAAATACTTTATTTGAAAATTTACAAAATTTCACTAGACAATGTAACAATAATACTGTAATTAAGACATCAAATATAACAAGGATGTCTCTCTTCTTCGTTTAAGGTTCCTAAAACCTATTTTTATAATAAGGGACAGCTGAAACAGATTTTAGACACACTACTGGATTCGCTCCTGACATGGTATAGTAGTCCTAGTATATAATGTTTGAAATCCCCAGAACAGAGACTTCTCATAATGTCGGTTCAAACGGTTGATTTTTTTACGTCAAAAAAGTAACCTGAACATCCTTAAGCACTAAAATGATGAAATAAGCATTAAAAAATACAGTAACTTATATAAGACAACGTTTATGGTAAGAAACATTACCCAAGCAATGCGGAAAAAGCCGACAATGCTTCATTTGTTATAACCTTAAGTTACTCTTAGAGGAGGTTTCAATGAGGTTACACAGAGCCCCTAAGAACCTCAAAAAGATGTTTCTGGCCTCTCAATGTAATAAGATAGGTTATGCTCCCTCTAGTATATATCTCTATGATTGTGGGAACAACATGTGGGCAATATCAGACTAACTTCCCAACTTTTTAACTTCCCAAAGAATCATGCGATTTAAATAAAATTTCACGCTTGACTTCAAAGTATAAATTCGTGTTGAAAAAGCTTACTTTTACTTCAAACAGATAAATCACTGTTTTTGGTAGTTATGTAGTTTTATAACTTTTTTTTAAATATAGATATATAAAGATAAAATTATTGAATACGTAGAGGAGCAGGTGCGATCCCTCCTCGGGGATTAGGCCAGCTTGGGTAGCCCCAGAGCTTGGGGCTACCCAAGCTTTGAGCAAAACCTTTACACCGACACCACATTCCTAGGCCTTGCTCCTAGTATAAAATATTGGAGGTGTACAAGGCTATTGATATATAGCAAGGATTTACTCAATGCTTAGGATTAATAACTACCTAACAGTCTTTTACCAATCGTCTGCGTTCTTGTATTATCGGGGAAATTTATTTCAATCGCCTAATTTTTATTTTATTGTATTTTTTACCTGCTCCTTGTATTGAATAGATTTCCAATGTGAAAATCAATTTCCAACCCTAGGGAAGGAAAAATTAGTCAAACTAAAATAAAGTGTATTTATTTAGGTATATTATGTTGGTAGTGATTAAAATCAGCTGTTTTTGAGATGGTTATAATAGGTTGCATAATGATTAGTATAATAGGTAAGGAAGGAGGCCATTGACCAACTAGAACTTATAATAATTAAATATTTATTAGAACTTGTAATATAGAGTTAAAATATTTTAGCCTCAAGCAGCTATTAACAAATTTAATACGCTACATTAATCAAAGCATTTTCCCTCTAGTTTTATTTCCCTTAGCTATGCCTCGAGAACAAAAATTAAGTTAACTCCCTTGGCAAGATTAGGGAGCTAACTAATTTATTTGTCTTAGGAATGCCTCGAGAACAAAAGTTAAGTTAACTCTCTCGGCAAGTTTGGGGAGTTGACTAATTTATTTCCTACTAATACTTAATTAGTTTTTTTTGGTAATTTTCTGGCATCTATGGTAATCTAATTTCCGAAATTTGCTTTTCTAAGTTATTAAAAAGTTAAATTTAAGCATACCATTATATGGATAATTTCTGAAACTGTGTCATTACTCCGAATTCTGTCAATATTTCTCAGACCTATACTCCAATACAATGTGTTAGAAGTGATGAATTCTGGTCTACCAGTAAGTTTATTTTAATTATAAATGAGTAATAGTCCTTATGTACGAGTATGCCAAACGAGAGCTCAGGGAAAATTACCGGTGTTTTATGATAGTGGTATCAAATTGTTTGGGAGATGAATGATTAATAAAAGGTAAATGATTGATATAAAGGTATGTTCTAATTTAACTAAAGTTGCCGTTGAAAACACATTTTGGTAACCAGATACTATAAATGCCGAACCATTACCAAACACATAATTGGGTGAAGATTTAGGTCTTCCGGTGGTGACCGCGTCATTGTAGATGAAGAACTCTTCATTGTAGATGAAGGGGACCCTTCAAGGACAAAGTCAGAGACAGGTATAAATAAATAGGGCCTCCATTCAGTTTTGTAGAGCTGATGTCCTACATACCTGAAGATGCCTCCCACAGTGAAAGCGAAACGTCGGATTCTTCATCTACAATGAAGCGGTCATCACCGGAAAACTAAATCTTCATAGAAATAACCGCGGAAGCCTAAGAAGTTTATTAAATAATTGCGTGTTTGAACGTCCAGTGATCAACTTAGTAAGAGTATTTATCAATTTTATTGGGATACCTTCACACGAAGCTAAGTTAATTAGGGTATTAGAGATGTACCACCCTGCACATTATTTGAATTTAAGTAAAATTAGAGTTGACGGCTCCATTTACTTCCAACCCTACTCCTTTCATGCTAGCTACCTCATAAACCATTTACGCTTAAAAATTCGCAAACTCGAGTTAACTAAGTCTGTGAATAGTCTTCTAATGTATTTAAAGACATAAATACCAGGGAGCAAGTTTCCAGCAAACATTTTAAGGTCCTCTTCACTCCCCGAGCTTTATATCGGTGTTGTTAAAGTTTTTTCCTTTATTTTATTTTACTTTAGTTTTTTAAGCTAAAAAATCTACCATTTAGAGAGCAGAAAAAAAAGCTGTGGGTCTAAGAAAAGTTAGAAAGTACTTGGGAGAAAAATAAAGTTATTCTAGAGGATGCAAACCTTTTTATTGTGGAGTGTAAAAGTATAGTTTACAAACTACCGTACTAATATATGAGGCGAGCAACCCTCCAACAGTATTGATGTTATCAGCCAGACACACCATTAATTTTTCCTTTCGTTTCAGTTAATTTTTAAAACGTCTATGGTTAGAACTGAGCTCCCTCAACGGTTAAAGAGCAAGAAATTACCTAGGAGAGACAAAATCTTATAATCATAAAATATCTTGTATATTGTCTATTTCTTGAGTGAATAATATGTTCTTGGGGGGAGGTAATTGTCGATATTGAATCACCATTTTTATATTAAATTCTTCGTAATTAAGTTCGGAAATATCCATAAACATTTAATAACTGCATTTTCATGTCGAAATATATTACAGAAACAGGCACCTGTTCAATACTGTTTCATTTTTATTCATTAGCTAAAGTAAGATGTTATTAAAATATAGTGATCATCTTTAGTGTAAAACAAGCTGCCAAATACCTTCGACCCACAGCCGTGGCAAAATTCTTATTGTTTTATATTATTTGTTGTTTTATTCACATTCACGTTTTGCCTTATCTTTAGTGAATCATTAAACAAGCGAGCCAATGAAGTCGCTATGGCGCCATTAGGGCCAAATATACGTATTTATGTATGCAAGAAGATGAGTAGCGTTAAACTATATTCATACACCCACTGTATAGAATCAGAAACCTTTTTAAAAAACGAGAACAAAAAAAAACATTAAAAATAAAATATCAACTACAAAATTATCAATACAATAACTTGATAATTGATGAATACGGTTTATAATTAAAATCCCAAACCCTACCCCCCTCCAGGACCCCAAACTCATAAGCTCAAAGTTTCTTCGATAATTCGCTAAAATATTATTTTGATTAGGATTATTGATTTAATAATCCTAATAAAATCAATAAAATAATATACTTATCAAGTGTTCAAATAAAAAGAAACAATGTACCACAAACAGCATACATTCTGAATGTTTCGTTTCGTTCATACACTCTATCGTTTCAGAATGTCTACGACTTTAAGAAGACCAATGTGAGGTCCTTCCGCTTTGCAGGCCTGCTTCGCACGCCGTAGTTTCGAGGGAGCCATCTTTACGTACAAGAGGTACAAGCCCATCTTCTATACTACCTCCCCGCCCCCTAGGACTGCTGAACCCTACAGATATCGTAGAGGTCATTGACATATACGTATACATCGTGTGCATATTACAAGAATATGTGTATTTATATATATGTCGTTTGCGAAACTTAAGATGACAGGTGTCAGCTGAGACCGGTTTCAATCGATTTAGCTTGCTATCACCTGAAATGCTATATCTTGTTTTAAAGCCATTTCAAGTTTCAATTCAGAAACAATTGAGTAACAATTAGTAATGCTACAGCTCCAGGTTATGAATCATGAATAGAACATTTAAGCAAGATATACAATGAAGAGCAAGGAAGTACCCATTTTTAAGGAAATTTCCAGGCTTGCTGACGACCGCGCCGGATTTTTCAGATCTTTAGGTGCTAAAGCGTGGACTTTAAAAAATTGGGTGGTGTCACATTTTTTCTCATTCAATGATCCCTCCTATTACAAGAAATGAAGTAAACACTATTTCATTCCTATATCATTGGATACTACCAAATTTTGCAAAATATAAACAGCAGTTGATACAATTGCCTCTTGCGGATAATATTATGTTAACTGCCCAATGCGTTAGTTTTTAAAAACATCTATTCAAATCCCAGTAAAAATAATATCAACCAATAAAAGCTGTAACATTTTCGAGTTTGTATATCCCAAAACACGAAATAAAAGGAAATCCCTAGAACGATACTTTATTTTAAATGTATTCAGGTTTAGGGTTGACTGTGATTGTTGGAAGCCAAGGGAAGAGCATGTAATAAAATCTAAGTCAATAAGGCACTAAGCTTTTGGCCCCTTGTCTACCAAAATATTGACCCAAAAGACTCACAGTTTAAATATTTACTTAATTAGATTTACCCTTATTCAATTTTTTCGATCAGAATAAAAAAATATTAAAGAGGTCGGATAATTTACATTTTTCCACGAGGTTGTCTCTTAAAAGGTAGAATGGCAGTTTACACTTTGGTTTCTTTTAGACGATCTCACAAAATTCTACATTGCTTCCTTGTCCAGTCAATACGGAGATTCGCTATTCAAAATTTTTTTTTTTTTTTTTTTTTAACTTTATTGATTATTGTCTACAATAAATGTATTTGACATAGTGCTAATGTTGGTAAAAGTGACTTGGCGGTCTTGATAGGAGGAATCACCCAGTGGTGATACTCCTTGGCGTGTATTCAAAAGATCCAATTTTATCAATAAAATTCCTGTTAAGGCTTTGCGGATCATTAGGAATTACCTCAGCCATCTCTCTATTCTCTGTACACTGCGTGTCCGTTAGCTCTGTAAGATTGTTAAGTTAAAACAAGTTAAAACTTATTCGGAAAATCTACTTGAAGGACTAGTCCATCCCGGGAAATAAATATTTATGTCGTCATCAATCTTCATTAATGTCTCTCGCAAAAATCAACTAGTTCACTATCATACATGGATGATAGAACTTTTTTTTAACATAACCCTACTAAAAATTAAAAAGCTGAATTGTTTTTAGTTTTTAGCTTCATTGGTCCACTAGGGCAATAAAACTAGATGAGTATTACTATTGATATGTTTCATTTTTACTAATGCACTAAGTACTAAATCGCCCGATAAGCTTAACTTGATAATTAAATAAAATAGATCTAGCTTATCGTGATCTTACAATAACAGATCCCAACGCTTAGTCAAGGGGTATTATAATTTTTGATCATCCTGTGTAATTAATCATTTTATAATATATTTATTATATCTGAGTCCGGTAGCTCAGTAGTAGAGCACTCGCTTTTCGACCTAGAGGTCGAGGGTTTGAATCCAGCCTGAGGAGAACCTCGATATGAGTTTATTTCTCGTATCGTACACTCGCAAGGTTTTGAATTCAAGGCCGGCCAACCAAGCCAGGGTTTTATGTGGTTTTCTTGGCTGCTAATACGCAAATGTAGGGTTGGTTCCTGTTTTGTCTGAGACAAGTCTGGATCCACGTTTCCGTTGTCTCCAGCTTACAAAAAGCCAAGGACCTACGGGCTGATGAAGATGACGGTCAAAAAGATATTCTGAGCCTTCGTATTCCCGAAAAATTAGTCAATGAAAGTGAAGCCCTAGCCACAAATAACGCAAGTGACAGGGCTAAATGATGAGTCTGTGCACTTGTATTATTAGTATCTTCTTAAGAGGGAAGATACTAAATACTATTTTTAGTATCTGTGAGCCTAGCTAGAGTCTGGTGATGCAAGAAAAGCTGATAAGATTAGTAAGACTTGTTGAACGAGGGCGGGCCAAGTGAGACTAATGTGATTAGAGGAGCGTGTGTAAGACTAGATGAACTAAGCACACAGTGGACTAGTAGTCGGCGCTAGACAGAGCGGTGAGTCTAGCTAGAGTCTAGATGATCAAGATGAACTAGGCACCCAGTGAACTAGTCGCAGGCACTAGCCTGCTGGTTAGTCTTGTTGGGCTTGATAAACTAGACAAACTATGAATTCGTCATTTGTGCCGCCATGTACTGAGGGTGTTCTTCCTAGATGATTGGATGTGTACAAACTCTGGGGTGGATTAGTTGATTGAAAGGAAAACGAAAATATGACCCTGCAGGTTGAAGCATAAAAAATAAATAAAATATTTAATATTCATTATTTTTTATGTAATTTTTAGTAATTGCTCTACTATGATAATATTGTCTTGAAATTGAAATTATTAACCTCTATTTTACAGTAATTAGTAACATAATTCCGTTTTCAATAATACAAAATTGCCTTTGAAATCATGTATACCTCTTAAGTTATTATTATCAGATAACATGTTTGGATAGAGTCAACTATGTTCGATAAATCGCTATTTTTCCACGGTGTCAATCGATTGCATATGGCACAGCAAACTAAGTATCAGATCATAATTTGCAATGTCATATGCAATCTCTGTACGTCAAGTAAAAGAGGTTTTTTTTGAAAATACGATCTATTGTACTAGTGGTTCTTCTCTCGAACCAATCGTCAGTCCTATACTAGACATTAGTTGCTGTTAGCATTCATGAGCTGAACCACTTCAGATTTACAAATTCCCCTCATGTCAATGTTGATTGATAACCCAACTACTGTCCGATATTTTTCTATTTTCAATTATAATTAACATTACTCTAATTATCTTAAAATTAATTAGTAGCCATCTTAACTCATAATGGCCATTTAATAACTATTTAGTTCAGTGGTTCTCAACCAGTGGTTCGCTGACCACTGGTGGACCGTGAGGAGGTTTCAAGTGCTCCACTTACAGACATGAAAAATTTACTTTTGGATGTATTAGTGAGTTTTTGACTTATGAGCAACCCTATTTTAAAAACCCATTTTAGGGTGTTTAATCCTTATTTTGTTTATAACTCATGTTTATAAGACATTTCTATTACTTCATTCTATTACTTTGAAACAGATTAGAAGGCCTTAAAACATCTGTTTAATATCGTACTAGAGGGGGCATAGCATATCTCAATGCATAGAGAGGCCTGAAACATCTTTTCGGGGCCATCAGAGGCTCTGTGTAACCTCATTGAAAGCTCCTTCAAGAGTGAATTAAGGTTATAATAAATCATTTGTGTTTTGCTTCCCGGACATTATTCGTGTTTAGTATGTATTTTAAACGCTCTATATATTTTACAGTAATATTGTTCTCTTTATTTGATGACATTAAAAGTCGAAGGTCGTCAGGTATTTTTTTCTATGTATCAATATTCAACCAATAGGGTCCCTCTAGTAATAATATGTCTATGCTTAGGTATACTTATAGTTTTGACAGATATAATCTTTTACTTAAAATAGAGGGAAGAGAAAACGAGTTTTATAGTCAATCTAAAACTACAATTATCATCTGTAATTATCTACGACTGAAGTCCATGAAAATGTCAACAATTTTACAACAAAATGTACAAACATTTTACAACAGCAAAACCATAATCTTCACTGAGTCCGCGACAAATAGAAGTGTCAATAAAAATCAAGATAAATAATGAAATTATTTTTGTTAGAATCCTATTTGATTAAGAATTGACAATACTAAGTTATTTCTGCGCAAATATATTTTTTCACATCAAACTCGCCCTCTAATTGAGTTAATTTTCTTTACAATTTTTAAAATTTTACCTCACAATTGTTATTTTTAACAGAAAACTCCATAAATGTTTTAAATGAATGAGCTATGCTTTTCCACCACTGTGTAAATTTGACGTAGAAATAAATAATTTATTTTATTTCGTCTCCACTGTTCATCTATTTTATTTATACTAGGCACATATTGAATCTAACCCAAGTTAAAAAAAATAGCTTTTACAGCTCGTTTGTGATTTTTGACTTTTTATCTAAATGAAAGTAAAAATAACAATAACAATTATAAAAGAATAAGAGATAAAGAATTTAGTTGAAACTGTATGAAATCCAGAGTATAAAAACCGGCGGTAACACTGGGGTTATGGCGGCAACCCCGGGGTTTTGGCGGCAACAGGTGCGTGAATTGCTTCTACACGCATGAATATTCAAGGAATAAAAAAAAACCTAGATGAAAATCTCTACGAGCCGTCTGTTGTTTCTACAAAACACTTTATCCGACTAACTGTTGAACCAATTTACCAAACCGATAAAATACTCGTAAATTATCAATCTGTCATTTCAGATTTAATCTGACAGCTTAAGACCTTTTTTGAAAAAAATGTCTAAAGATGGGTTGTGCTGTAAAGAGATGCGATGGTCCGTCCAACACCATCAACATAGAATAATACTAATATATAGAAGGAACACAGGACCGTAAACACAATGTAATTTTACTGATAACACGAAAGGCGGTGGTCATGAGTAGGGGTACCACCCAAACAAAAAAAATATTATTTTAAATATGTGTCATAAATATCCATTAATGTAGAGAGACAATGGTATAATAACTTAAAACAAGTATAATAACTTAAAACACCTGCTGAGTATTTAAGTAATTAAATTAACCCTTTTGCTGAGGCAGAAGGGTAGCGGAATGCAAGAATCTACATTAAGTTGACGATGACTACTTTTAATATAATTTTAATTAAAAACGTTAAACCACAATTTAAACTGCTTAAAATATTGTAATGCACCGATATTTATATTAGTATTTAATGAATAATCAATCATTAATTAATAATACAGCAACCGGAAGTATTGCCAACTTTTTTATAAGAAAATTGTATATTGTTAGGGTTGGCAGCATTACTTAAGACCAGCAGTCAAAGAGACTAAAACTATTAGAGGGAGGATACAACAGTTCTTATCATTCTTTGGGTAGCTAGGTGCCGTAACGGTACATTGGTGGCGTCATTTTTTATTTTTCCCTAGTAATTACAATTTCACGTAAATATTACATTATTTTTCGACTATTTTGTTTTAAATCAAGTAAAATGAATTTAAAATAAGTTTTAATTATTATCTATTGCATGTATGCTTTAATTGTTAGTATTGAATAAAGTGGTTTAATGTTGCATCACTGAAAGCTGTCTGCCGTTAGTAGAATGCATGCTACAATAGAAGTTGTAGTGACTATAGTAAGGGTACGTACAGTTAGGGCACCTATGGAAACTGTCTCACTTCCTGACCCCTTATCACTGTGTTAATCGGGTCCTGTACTCCCTCTAATAGTTTTAGTCTTTTTGCCAGCAGTGAACCGCCTTCGGTGTTATCAGTAGTGCTCCTTTTTAGTATTATTCTAAGACCATCAAGTTCCGACGTGTACTTAGATTAAGCCTTTTATCTTTACCCCCACCCATTTTACCATTTTCTCACGTTTTCTGGGTACATATATGATCAATTAAAACCAAGGTTTATTTATTTGGATTACAAAGAAATAGTGATCTCTTGTTATAGTTATTGTCAGTGTTTTTTATTTTATTTGTTATGTTATTTACATTTCTTATTTGTGTTTTTTTTTATTATTTCTATTTATTTTTTTTTTCCTCAACTTAGCCTATTTGATTTTATTCTAATATTTTCTTTTAAGAAATTGTTTTTATTTGAATTATAAATGACAGTTAAAATATTTTTTCTTTATACTTATAAATCAATATAATTATTTCTAGTTATTTTTTTTTTCTTCTATAACCAGTTCCATTATCTAATATAAGAAATTATGATGTAGGGATTTTTTTTTTTGTTGAATTTTATTTATTTCATTCTTTTTTTTACCTTTTTTATAAAACTAAAAGCCATCTCATTTGTACCATTTATATTTTAATTATTTCTATATTTTCCTATGACAATAATCTATTAAAATATATTTTTTTTTTATTTTGTTCTCTTTCTAATAGTTCCTTAAATAACTTGTCAAATTATTTAATATTGTTTTTTTTCAATTTTAGACATACTAGTTAATTAGTTTAAAAAAATATGATATTGTTTATAATAATGAAAATAAATATTTTATTTATTGGTTAAATATTTTGAATAGTTTAATTTAATTGTTACATATTTAAAACTCGCAATTTTTTTTTCTTTAGTTATTGTCTTACTTTTTTAGTTGTTTCCTTTTCTTTTTTTGGTTATTATTAATCTTTTTGTAGCTAAAAACAGGAGAGGTGGAAGAACAGGTAAGATACCTGAACCTCTCCTTTTATTTTTTCTTAGTTCCTCTTTTTATAAACATATGTGATTTTTTTGTAAGAAAAAATAATAAACTTTTTATTATTTATTTATTTATTTATTTATTTATTTATTTACAAAACTGCGGTAACTAATAAAACATATACAAATCACTAACCCAAAACATTCTCAAACAAATAGTTTAATTTTAAATTTATTATATATTAACGCTTCTTTATTGGCTTGGAGCCCAAAATTAAACAATATCATGAATGTTATGTCCAAAAAGATCAATTTTCTGTGTAGGTGTATGCATGTATGGTATAACTCGAAGAACAGTCAGAGATACCCTGTAAACAGATATGGAAGCAATACTGACATCAGAGATGTAAGATTTGAGACAATTTTTAAAACTATATAGATATACATATACATATACTATGTATATTATAGTATGTATAGAGTATACTCTAATCAATGCAAGGAGTATATTCTTCTACTTGTAATTTAATAATATTGAAAACTTTACGTTCGATAGTTGTCTAACTTGTGTTTAGAAATGATCGAGCACTACAGACTCTGGTGATAACTGAACTACTTTTCACAGTCCCAATTTATAACCTGTCTCTCTATAATGGTCAAGCATTTGACAGATGTATATTTTAGTAGTTGTTAATTTGATTCTGTATCGTGTACTGTGTGGCGTCTGGTATACAATTGTGTTAGTTAATAATTAACACGGTAGTATCAAAGGAAATGATTGCTCTTAAAATTTTCAACTGTCCCTTGAAATAAAGAACAATAGAAAAATATAAATTGACTGAAAAATAGAGGTCATTGTGACACTGTTTAATGTAAACAAAGTGGTTAACATTAAAAGATACTCCGAGTAAAGGGAGGGGGGTTGAAATCATTACGGTACTTTCAATTTTAGCATCTAGTGTCTATGATGTAAATGAAGGGTCCGATCCCTCGGACACAAGTTCAAATATTTGCCTTTAGGAGGTTTCTCGCTCTTCTAGACGTAATATAACGTATGTCAACCTTTAGGTAAAGTAAGGGATGTCCATGGACAAATAGCTAGTTTGAATAATTCATTAGAAGGTGTAGAAGTTGGAAGTCTAAGTAGTTTGGAAAGCTTCACCTGGACTCTTGTGATTAGGGTGAAGCGCCAATTAAATTCTCCTTATCTTGGCCCTAACACGCTTAGACTAAGTCAAACCTCACAACTTATCCCCGGTCTCTCGTCTTTTAGTCAGGTCCCTTTTAGAGTTTGTTTGCTTACGATGGGATGCATCAAAGCGATATCTTCTTCCTTAATTACTTAGCAACTGTAGTAAGATAAAACTTATCTTATATGATCTTTCTACTGGTATTACTTTTTGAAAGAAGCTACTTAAACAGTTACTTCATTACTCGAAATAGATAATGATGCATCTTAGATGCAGAAGCTCCTTTCCGAGGGTTTTTTGTATATGGTTTAGTGAATTCCCAAATCAGCTAATGAGGTTGTTTTTTTTCTCAGCCACGGTTTTCTGAATACAGGTCCATGCGGCTGGACAAAGAACTGCAAAACCATCGATACTCTTATTGTTTTTAATTTTTAATTCTTTCAATTTTATCGTCACGCCTCGTGAACAAAACCCTAAGATTTCAAAGAGAAACAATGGACAGTAGTAGAAAACAAAATTAAAATTGATTTTTTCCTATTTCATTTAATTGAGCACTGGCTGTCTTTTCTTGTTTTTGTCTTGTAGTAATCCCTGGGCTTGGAGTTTCCTACAAAGCGTACAAGACTAGATTGGTAATTAACTAATAAATTGTTTTACTTCTTCAACAAAAGGAAGAAAATCGATATCATTATGACTTTACGAAAGAGAAAGACTAATTCTTTCTTACTAATTAAACCAACTTAAATTTCCTTGGCGTAGGATATAAACTAAGTTTTTTATTGAAACAAGAGGCTGTCGGATTTTTGGCCACCCGCGGCATTGGCGCTAGGGGCCACTTAATTACATTAGTAGGGTAATGACGTCGTACTTCATAACTATAAATATCGGGAGACATTAATAAACTGCGTAGGCTTCCGCGGTTATTGTCATGAAGATTTAGGTCTTCCGGTGGTAACCGCGTCAATGTAGATCAAGAATCCGTTGCTTCGCTTCCACTGTGGGAGGCATCTTCAGGGATGTAGGACATCGTTGATAAAAACATAATGCTCTACAAAACTGAATTAATTAGATCGAGTCTTTTTTTATTAATTTACAAAGTTTCTTTCAAATCTGGAAAACCGTTTAAAAGCAATTTCGTTTCACACAAAAGTGTGGTAAACAAAATTACTTACACGCACGCACACACACAAGTATATATATATATATATATATTTATATATTATTGATTAGGAAGCTCTTCTTTCAGAAGTCCACATCCTCCCCTACCCCTGCAAGATCCCAAAGTTATTGGCATATTTTTCTTTGGTAATTTGCTAAAACACCCGGGTTAGGGATACCTTAGTAGTTTTCCTTACGACTTTGGTATCGCTTTGCTCGTCCTTAGAATATGATGTTTTCATAAAGCTTATGGTGGTTTTACTTCGTTCTCGCTTCTTTGATCTGAGAATAATAAAGTAACCCAATAAATAGGTTGTTTCATCTTAAGGTTAATTAAATGTTTGAAAAGTATTACAGTGAAAGACATTTAATCGTGTTATACAAAAAATATACGTTCGTATTACATGATTGAAAACATGAAATTGGGTTGAGGTTTTGATTGACCATACCTGTCAATTAGACGTAGTGAGTACTCGTGCATACCCCACTCTCGGAAATGAAGAGAAATGATTATCTCTGTTTTTAAATATTTAATTAAATTGAGTTTGTGTACTTCGTTTCCCGATACTTAAGGTATTTTCCAACTGAGGGATATCATTTCAGTTTTTACTTTCTCTTGAGCTTCTGCCCGAGTATTGGTATCGACGTGCGGAACGTGCTCCTCACATTCACGGAATATCTATGTCCACTAAAGCTATAAACGTCTTTTCCATAAAATTAAAAAAGTTGTATTTACGGCAAGTTGAAGAAGCAATCGAAGAATCAGCTACCGTCGATACTTATTGAATATGATATTCAACAGCAAGTATCGACGGTAGCTGATTTTTCGATTTCTATTCCATACTTAGTGCCTTGTATTCATAAATTTTAATTCATAATTAGAATTTCAGCAATTTATTTCATTGTTATATTGTATAATTAATACTATAATATTCTTTATTGAAAAAATAAAGAATATTAATAAAGAATTTTCCATTTATGCTTCTATTTTATTTTTGTTTGAACAAATAATTTGTTGGAAAAATACATTTCTATTATTGACAGTATAAAATAAACTCTTATTAGTGTTGCTCTAGATAATATTGTACTACACGGCGGTATTCTTACGTCTGACGTCACACAAGCAGTCGAGACCGTTTTCCCGTCAAAAGAACATGTTTAAATATATGTTTCGTTTTTTTTTGCCGTATCATCAAAAGTATAAGTTTTTTCATTCTTATATTTTACTGGGTGTTCTTTTATACGCCGTGCTTAAAGATAATGCAATAAAAAAATTGTGCAAATACTCTATTACAGGTGGTTTCAACTGGTGAGACTAGCCGCTATAAGGCGCGGTCGAATATCCACGGCCTTCTAGAACGTTGGATCACCAACAAACTTTTTTTATAACTTTTTTTTCAAAATTTTCAGTAATTAGCCAAATTTGTGATAAATGAAGCCTATTTTCGTAATCTGCACTCTCTTTTGGTTAATCTCAAAGAGTATTTACATTCACTCAACGATTTATTTTTAATCTAACTTGGTACATACATAACTACTGTTAGACGTCAATATTTTGTGTTATATTTTGACATGTCATATTTGCTAACATTGACGTCTTACAGTAGTTATGTATGTACCAAGTTAGATTAAAAATAAATCGTTGAGTGAATGTAAATACTCTTTGAGATTAACCAAAAGAGAGTGCAGATTACGAAAATAGGCTTCATTTATCACAAATTTGGCTAATTACTGAAAATTTTGAAAAAAAAGTTATAAAAAAAGTTTGTTGGTGATCCAACGTTCTAGAAGGCCGTGGATATTCGACCGCGCCTTATACAGAAAAGAAAAAATTACGCGTTAATGAGACCTTAAATTCCAGGGTGTGATCCTCTAGAATAGAAGAAAGTTTAGTAATAGTTTCTTGAAACATGAATATATTCTGCTTTATATCCTCTAAATATGACAAAGATAACGTTGTTTATCAAGTTTTCACGTTTAATGAAATTGACTTTCAGAGCTCTTTGCGGTATATTTAAAGTGAATTTGATTCAACAGTACATAGAAGTATAATTTACCAACTCAATATTTTATATTTTAACGGTGACATTTCCATTTGATTCCTCACCGCGTATACAATGTGGAATGAAAATAGGACGCATCTTAAAGATAAATGTAGGATTACCAAAAAAAAAAAAAAAAAAAAAGAAAACCGGGCGATGGAGGGGTAAGTACACTGCAAGCACAAATATAACCGCCCTCAGTCACATTTTATAATCTTATCCCTTTTTTGCCTTAATACACGTTCCCTGGGGCCAGAAGAAGAAATCTAGAGAAATAACAAACGTCACCTCGTATATATCAAGTCTATATAGCCGGCCTCCGACGTCTTAGAGGGCACTTCATTTTTTTATGATTAGGATTTATTTTTGATTCGATTTATCAAGATTACGGCTTGGTGAGAGACCTGCCACATTTATTCTTTTATTCTTCCCTTAAGACGTCTTTCTTTTGTCTCTAGTCTTAGTAATAATTTTATAAAATTTGCATTCCTTGTTCCTCTAGAACAACCTTTAACGTACTTTTATTCTCATTCAAGTATTTTAATTTAATTTTGACTTTTCTACTCATTTACTTTAATTTTGTTTATAAAATTATTGTTTGTTTATTAGTCTGTCTGCATGCCTTCACGCATCCTCTATGTTGTTCTATTTTCTTTATCATGGATCGAAAATTTATTATTGAATTAGTTGTCTGTCTTTAGCTCTCAGTGTTTTCATGCTAAAGAGTTCAAACATGGTAAAAAAAAGTCCATCTTTATAATCTTTATAAAGTCTAGTTGTGCAATCCGGAAATGATTTTTATAACGTCATTAATGACTGAGCAATAATTCGCAAAACACAAAAAAATATCACATCGATTTAAAATTTGGCACACATTACCCTGTATAAGATCAGCAAATTTGCTAAAATTCATTTTATTGTCAGAATCATTTCAATTTGTATCGAATAACATGTATATGATTCCAAAAAATCTTTAAATATTAGAAAATCAATCAATCAAGTTTAATGATGATGAGAAGTAGTTTCGAGGCACCCCTTACCCAATTTGTTGATCGATTCATTACCTATGTTTATTATACAAAAATTTCGTTTCATTTTGATAATTTCAAACACAAGGACACTTTTTATGAGAAAAAATCATTGCCAGAAATTACCTTTATATTTTATTTTATAAATTCAAAATTTTATTCTTACAATTGGAGAAAATATTTTAGAGATCTTTACATAAACCTTAATGAATTCTGAGTGAATTGAGAGATAAACAAGTTCTACTGAGCTAGTTGTAATCAAATGTTTATTGGGTGAGATGGGTCAGTAGGGCATCTTTGGCTCCCTATAGCTTCTAGGTAGATATTTTTAATGAATTTTCTTTAAGGGAGAGGGCTATAAGTTCTTTTTTATTTTATTTGATGAAACTGGGATAAAGGGGCTGAAAGATGAGGCCTATTGAAGCTATAAAGAAGAAAAAGAATTAAAATTGCAATTACTTTGAAGGCATCTTGTGTTTTCTCTAGCCAATAACTCCACTTGATTGAACATTGGCTAAAAAAATAAAATAAATAAAGGATCACAGATAAAGCCTTGAGCTAAACCCCGAAAAAACTCAAGTAAAAAATAATTTATTAAAACCTGCAAGGGATAAACTAAATTTTATTACAAAACAATTCCCCGCACAACTTAACTTACTTAAAATCAATTAAAAACTTTATTTTAATATAATAAATTGTGTTTTTTACTTTATTATTAGTTTTCTTACTTTCCCTCATGTATAACGTAGGCATATAGGAAAAGTATTGTTTCTAGAAAACCCGTTTCAGGTGTTTTTTAGGCCTTCTGAGTAGCTTTCACAAAGGTGTTTTTCAGTATGTGTGTGTACGTGTGTTATCACCGTAGAGAGTGTAGTCATGGTAGAGGGTGTAGTCATGGCAGATAGTGTAGTCATGGTAGAGAGTGTAGTCATGGTAGAGAGTGTAGTCATGGTAGAGAGTGTAGTCATGGTAGAGAGTGTAGTCATGGTAGAGGGTGTAGTCATGGTAGAGAGTGTAGTCATGGTAGAGAGTGTAGTCATGGTTGAGTGTTGAAACTTGGCAAAAATGCAATTTTTAGGTCTAATTATGCTATCCGGAAAATATTTACAACGTCATTAACCTGTAAAAATGACTAAGCGAAAATTTAGAAAAGTCATTTAACGCGAAAAAAATGTTGTGACCGGTTAGAGATCAGGCACGTATGTAGTCATATATAAGACGAACAGATTTGTTAAGTTTCATCACATCATTATTATTAGTTAAACCTGAAACAAGAATTTCTACTGAATTATCCGTTCAGGTGGTTTTAAGACCTCCTGAGTGGTTTTAAAAAGTCATTAGATTGGTGGTCATTAGTATTGGGGGTTTAATTGTTACTACTGGTTGCAATTAGTGTTTAGTGGTTCTTGAGTGGACATTTTAACAAGATGATTCAAAGTTAACATATAGCGTCTTGACCCCCCCCCCTCTATCAACGAATATTATTTGCCTTTGGTTATGTTTTTATTTAGGATGTTCTAACAAGCACCTAAAAGCACTGACGGTAACAACTAGTAAACGATACTAATCAGTTCTAACCACCAGAATTCACTTTTTTTTTGCAAACTATTTTTAGTTTTTTAAGACTTGCTTAAATGGTACTTAATAAGAGTCACAGAATCCAATTAAAGTTAATTATTGAAAAAAGATTGAGGGAATTACATTCTTAACTATTACAAATTTTCTTCATCATCACGGAAGGAAAATAATTTATCCAAACCTAATGGAATTTGACAATTTTTCCAATAAAGCAGTATTCTACGTACTGAGGTTAGGTTAAAGACATAAAGGTTTGCTGACGTGGGCACTGTCCCCTCGCGTCCCTCCCTTACTGTCAATTTATATAGATAGGGTTAGAAAGAGGAGTTTTTTACTGACTTATCTCATTCTGACAAGCAACCTTCATTTAGCTTACCAGTTTATTTCTCTATATTATCATTAAATGAAATACTTTTTTTAGAATGAACAAACCAGTACCTCTTAAGTCGAACATAATTTGTAAACACCATAATTTTTTCTTGCTTATGATTTACTTATGTTTATATGTCTAATAGATAAATATAAAATAAAATAAAATGCCTGTTTTAGGGTCTTTCGGCCCATCAGGGTATTCACCCTGCGGGAACCACCTCAGGTGGGCAGCATCTACTACACTCTAAGAATTAATTAAAGTTGGCAAAATCTTTTTAATACAAATACTATTCATAAAATCTTAGAGCATAGCCCGGGCTGCGAACCCCGAATTACGAGTGATTAAACTAACATTAACTTTTTAAAAAAACACTTTATTTATTATACACATATAAATTGAACTTACAACACTAAAGAATAAAACTATAATAGACAGAGTTACAGGTATCAGTGCACTTTTATAGTTTAAAAGTGCTCAATCAGCCTAATTAAATAATGTTAAAATCAGCATGATTTGTGGAAACCCCCCTTAAATTGAAGATTTGGGGAGGAACCAACCAAATCTGAGGAATTTTGGGATAATTCTGGAGTGATTTTAATTTTGTGTTTGTAACAATAAGAGTAAAAAAGATAGGATACTGATATTGCTACAATAGCAACTATGGTAATAATATTGTAAGGGTCAAAACGTTTAAAATTTATTGGTACTGAAATATCTGAAAGGATTTCTTTTTGAAAGGATAATTGTTGGGCAAAATTTTCTAATTTAAGATTTAAGGGATTTAGTTCAACAGGTTTTTGTAGAATATTTGGATTGATAGGTCTGGGTAGGCTTATATCAGGGATGGAAATATCTTTTAAAATGATTCTGTTATTCGAAAATGTTTGTAAGATATTATTATCAAATGTTAGGTTACACATATCATGTAGTTCTATAAGATAAGTACCTTCCATATAGTACTTAATTTTATCTTGACTACACTGTTCTGTCATTAGAGTTTTATTACATACAATAATCCATTTATTTACATCTAGTTTTTTGATATATGTATGAGACAAATCTATAGGAGTGGAATGACATACATTAGTTTTACCTGTACGTAACAATAGATTGGTTTCACACAAATCTGGTCTATTATCTAAATCTAATGGAAGAATATCCTTGCATATGTAGGATTTCTTAATCAATTGTTTACATTTAACTGATGAAAATACAAATTTTTTATCATTTAACAACAAATAATCATTTTGGGTATTATTGTAGTAAATGATGACGTCAGATTATTATAAACTGGTATGGATATGAGTTGATAATAATCGAAATCGTCTTTTGTCACCAACGGAATTTCAAGGATAAAGGTAATTTTGGTACCCTTAGTGTAACATTTAATATTTATGAAATTTTCTAAAAATAAGAGATTCTCTAGAGTAACATCAAGGGGAAGCACAGTGATAGTTAATTGGTTCTGAACATCAATTAAACCTTGTAATAGGTCCTTAGGATTTATTATAGAATTATGAAACACATTAGACTTGGCAAACGACACAGCCACTTCTAAATCGGCCAAGGTATCATATATAATTTGGAAATTACTTAATATTTGTTGTAAGGTAACGTGGAAAGTGAATTGGTTGTATTTATTATTTTCGTTTTCTACTACTTCTTTTAGAATATTTTCGATAACCTGTTGATTATGTTCTAAAGTCTTAATTCTGTTCATACTCCGTTGTTATATTATAGAATACTGTTACTTGGGATTCTAAAACTGACTTAATTGAATTTTGATCTCGTGTAATTTCTGTAATGATCTGATCATACTTCATGGCGTCTGTAGAATCTAAATTCCCGGTTATGGTCTTTATAATAGAGCCTAATCCATTAGTAAGTCCACGTTTATTTCTGTTTGTTGATATTTAAATTATCAGTCAGAGTTGGGTTTAGTTGTTCTAATTGTTTTATTATCTTGTAACTTAATAGATCTGTGAGTTGGAAAGCATTGTCTTGTGTCATGTACCTGCTGTTTCTCGCTGATTCTTTTATTTTGTAATAAAACTTGTTTAGATTGCGGAATTCTTCTATTATTCTGTCTAGACTGTATGTTTGTATAAAATTCCAGTGGTCTGTCTCTACACGTGCCTTGCCTATGTTTAAAGTTAAATTCCAGGATTATCATTAAGATTAGTTTTGATAGCGTTCCCTTTAACTGATGAAAACATTAAGTACCTGCAACAATTATTTTATATGGGTTTCAAAGATTTTACTACATACTAACTTTTAATTTTATAATTTAAACCTAATTTAGTATTTTATTTTAATTCTTCTACACTATTTTGACTAATTACTTTATATAGTAATTTGACTACTTATTATCATCCCCCCTCTTACTAAGGCAAACATTCGTGACTAATCAGTGAATGTTTGTTTAGATGTAGATGTAGATGGCTTATCTAATACGCTTGGTTTACGGAGTTCTTTCATATGAATTATTTCTATTTTATTTTTTTCGGATTTAGAGTCTTTTCTTGATACTTCAACTCTGTTGTGATCTAAAATTTTGGTTATTTCAAAAGGTCCTAAAAATCGGTTTGACTTTTTGTTTCTTGTCTTTGGATTTGTTTTGTAAACGTATTGTCCTACATGAAATTGATTACTCGAATCCCCAGCTGTATTCGTCTTAGTAACAATTTTTTGTTTTGAAGTTTTGAGAGTTTCGCCGACGGTGTCGTAAACTTTCTGTAGACGGTCTTTGTGATTGTTAACATAGTCTGTGTAAAAATTGTGAGTGAGGAAGATTTCATGGGGGTCACGTAAATCGGTGTGTCCGAAGACAAGTTCGAAGGAGTAAAGTTGGTAGCACTATGGATAGATTGATTGTATGCGATAATGGCATAATCCATGATGTTAGGGTCCTCGCGAGCATGGTCTCCGAGAGGAGCCTTAAGTGTTCAATGATCGAACTGTGGAATCTTTCTACTATTGAATTACCTTCATGATGGTTTGGTGTGGTAAAGTGAATGTTTATTTTATGGAGTTTTAACATTTCTTTTACCACATCATTATTGAATTCAGGTCCTCCGTCTAATGTTAAGGATCTAGGGATTCCGAAACATGAAAAATATTTTAACAGAGTGTTACTTATGTGGATTGCAGTTTTACCGGCTATTGATAGTGCTTGGGCAAATTTGGAAAATGCATCTACTAAGGTTAGATAATGCTGGCCGTTATAAGTAAAAGTATCTATATGTACTACTTCAAATGGTTTGGAGGCCGTTGGAGTAAGCATCATGGGGACATACGGTTTATCCCGTGCATACTTAGTTCTCCTGCAGTCTTCACAAGAGTTAATTATTTGTGTTACGAGTCGTTTCATACCTCTCCAATAATACCGACGTTTAAGCTGTTTTAAAGTTTCAGTTATTCCTCTATGGTTAGTTTTTCCTACGTGATAATCACGAACCAGAGTAATTCGTTCTTCTTGATCATGAACTGAGCTTACTAGTTTAGTACATTTTATTAATTTAGGTCCATTTACTGAAAACTTCGCTAAGTATACTCTGCAAAAGTCTGCGTATAATGAGTCATCCAAAAAGTACATGTGGTAAAGAACTTTAGGGGCAGTATATTGTGTCAGAAAATCTGTTATAATTTGATCGTTATCTTTCCAAGGGATTTTTATTCGAAATATTTGAAGACTGTCTGTTTGTTCAACTTTTACATCTAGTTTGGGATAAACGTTTGGCATAACTATTATTTGGTTAAGTTTATTATTGAGAATATCGTCCAATATGGGTATTCCTGTGTTCGTATCGTCATCATTAGTAGTATGAACTGTCTCTAATTGATCTAAAGGGTCTTCTGACTCAAGGTCAGTGTCCATATATTCTTCTATGTTGGAGCAAATATTTTGTAAATATTGTGCAGCATTAAATTTTGAATCGCCGTTATTATTAGCCATGCTATCTGCCGTTTCGGCAATGGATTGATTTTCTAGGGTGTTAATTTTTATGCGGGATAAAGAGTCAGCAACATAGTTGAGGGAACCTTTTTTATAAACTATATCAAAATTAAATTCTTCTAGTAACAATCTCCAGCGGAATAGTTTAGGGTTTATATCTTTTATGTTAAAGAGCCATTGTAGAGGTTTATGGTCCGTATAAATTGTAAATTTCCTGCCATACAGGTAGTGTCTAAAGTATGTGATTCCATATTTAATTGCAAGTAATTCCTTTTCTATGGTACTATACCTAGTTTCGGTATCATTAAGTGTCCTGGAGGCATATGCTATGGGTCTGTCATTTGGAATTTGCCCCTGAGAAAGGACAGCCTATGGCAAAGTCAGAAGCGTCGGTTGTTAGTATGAAGGTTTGTCAAAATTGGGGTATTGAAGTATCGGGTCGTTTGTAAGAAGCTGTTTACAAATGTTAAAACAATTAATATACTCTGGGTCTTTATAGTTAACTATTGAATTTTTCTTTAAACAGTTTGTTAAAGGTTTTGTAATTTTTGAAAAATCTCTAATAAATTTTCGGTAATATCCGAGTAAACCAAGGAAACTTTTGATTTCTTTTTGTGTCTTTGGGAGTGGAAATTTCTGTATTGCTATTATTTTATCTGGGTTAGGTTTGATACCTTCTTTAGTGACTATGTGTCCTAAATACTGTACTGAGTCTTTTATGAAGTCTGATTTGTCTAACATTACTTTCAAATTGCTTCTACGTAGTCTGTCAAAAATTATTTTTAGATGTTCTAAATGTTGTTGCAAGGACGTGCTGAATATTATCAAGTCATCAAGGTACACTAAACAAATATCCTGTAAACCCTTTAGTATGTTATCCATCACCCGTTGAAAGGTTGCAGGCCCGTTTTTAAGGCCGAAGCTTAACCTTAGATAGTGAAAATGGCCACCTTCGGTTGAAAATGCTGTTTTGTGAGCGTCTTTAGGGTCGATCTCTATTTGGTGAAACCCACTGGCTAGATCTAAGGTCGTAAAATAATTAGCCCTACCAAG
This sequence comes from Microvelia longipes, assembly GCA_018340805.1. Lineage (NCBI taxonomy): Eukaryota > Metazoa > Arthropoda > Insecta > Hemiptera > Veliidae > Microvelia > Microvelia longipes. The sequence continues at coordinate 5,951,514 of JACMZG010001893.1, read as the reverse complement.
TCTATCTAGGATGTCATTTATTTGGGGTAATGGGTATTTATCGTCTATCGTTAAATTATTTAGAGCCCGATAGTCACAAACAATGCGTAGCTTCTGTTTACCACTAGCGTCTGGTTTCTTAGGAACTACCCATATGGGTGATGAATATGGGGAGTTACTGTGACATATTATACCGTCCTCTAACATTTTATCTATTTGTTTCCGTACCTCTTCACGGTAAATTTGCGGATAACGGTATTGCTTAATGTAGACGGGTTTGTCTTCTTTTAAATTGATTTGATGTTGAATCTCGTTAGTAAAGGATAGTGGTATGTCTTCACAATAAAATATATCTTTATATTCGCTGCATAGTTTATGAATAGCATTTTTTTCTTCGGTATTACAGTGATCTAGGCGTAATTTCGTTAAATTTTCCTTAAGTATTTTGTTTTGTTCCTCTGTCAACTGGGGTTTAATTGTATTTCTATGATTTAATTTCTCAGTCATATTGCATTTTATGGGTTCAACTATGTCTACTTCGTTAAAGTCAAGTATGTCTATGTCAAGTGGTTTTCTCATTCCTAGATTAACCATATCTTGATTTTTATTTGTAATGATCGTAATGCATTCAAAATTATTAATTTTTACTATGGCCTCGGAGAGTTCTACCCCTTGACAACTTCTTGTTGCCTTATTATACCAGTGCCTGTGGCTTTATTTACAGGAATTTTTATAACTTTTTGTGTCCTAGCTGGTATAGAATAATAGGTGTTATTTATTGAATCTGGTATCGGAGTATCATACACTATTTGTAAACTTACATCTGGGGTAGTTAGTTGTTTGTTAGTCATGTCTACTTTTGCTTTGATTTATTGTAGTAGATCAATACCAATGAGTCCATCAAATTTATTACTAAATTTGAATAAATAAAACTTGTGATTTTCATTTATCTTAAATGTTGGGAAGATAGGGATTACAATTACTTCATTGTGAAGAGAGGTATTGTGTGCTGTTTGTATTTGAAAATTTTCTCTACGTATGTAATGATAATAATATTTTTGGGCTACCTCTGGATTAACTAAACTTTTGGAGCTACCTGTATCTATGAGGAACTTAGCGTTGATTTCAGGAATAATTATGTAGGGTAGATCTTCTCTGGTATAATTTATTTTTACTATGGGTTGTTCGGTTGGGAGGCCGGTGTTTGAAAAAAAGAATGATCTGGTGGATTTGCTTGTACAGTAGATATATTTGGGCTATTTATAATGCTGCCATTTGCTGATAAGTTAGCATTGCAAGGGTTAATATTGTTTGACAATTGACTGTTAGCTTGATTTCCACTGTTCATTCCTCCCAGGTTAAAATTTAGATTATTTGGGGTAGTTCATAATTACTCATACAAGATATGTCTTGCGGTAAGTTAACTTGAGATTGGTCAGAATAAATCTGATCGATCAAGTTAGGAGCATACTCATGATATTGGTTTTCCAAATAACTGTTGTCATACCAGAGGTTATAATCATTATTAATGTCAAAATTAGGTATATTATCGAAATTTTGAGAGTATACCAAGGTGTTATTTACTTCCATAGGAGTTGGGGTATATGCTTTATGTACATTAGAGTTGTTGGAACTAGACATTTGATTTGGAAGTTGGAAATTTTGATTAAATTGAGGCTTCATCTGAGGTCTCAAATTTTGAACATTTGACCCAAAATTTCTTGGGTTATTCCACTGATTGGGTCGTTGAAATTGGTTAGAGGGTTGAAACTGGCTGTTAAAATTTGGAGCTCTGAAATTTTGATTCATCATAGGTCTTTGAAAACCTTGAGAATTAAAATTTTGGGGGTTTAAATTCATTTGATTGGGTCGTTGAGCTCTTAGATTCATACCAGTAGGTCTGAATAAATTTAAATTATTCATCCTTGGAATATTTCCGTTCATTAAATTGTTTTGTCGTCCTGACGAGTAGAGGAAATTTTCTTCCTCTATCACTAGGCTCATAGCCGTCTCTAGATTAGGCGGGTTTCTAAGTCTAATGATAGATTGCAAGTGGTTTGGTAAACCTCTAATAAAAGTTTTTAAAGCGAGGTCGTCATATGATCTTATATGTATATGTCTCTCTTCTTGAAGAGTGAGCTTAATTTATTTATCAAAAGACTTCTAGCGTCTTGACAACGCATACCGAAATTATAGGGTAGCTCGTTTCTACCAGGTATGAGAGTTATTAGATCCTGAACTAGGCAATCAATGTTTCTTTGATCACCAAAACATTGGTTTAAGGTACCTTTAATTTGTGCCCAGGTGTTAATTTCTATTCTTGAACCAATTAATATGACCGCTCTACCTGAAAGCTTGCCTAAAATGGCTCTGACCAGAAATGAGTTTATCGGGTTGTTAGGATTGTTATCCCCAAATTGACTGACTAAGGCATCAACATTCCTACAGAACAAACTAAGGGTATGTGGATTACCGTCATAACTCGGTATGGTTTCTAAAAATAATTTTAACAAGTGGTAGTCTACCCTGACAACGCCGGCTTCTTGAGCGGCGGCTTGTTCCACAGGGGGGGTCATATTGCTGTTAATATTTAATTTGCTTATAGCGTTCAACAGATCTTCGAATGACTCAATGATGTTAAATGATTAATTATTGTTTATAAAATTTTAAAATTATTTAATTAACAATTTATTTTATTTTATTGTAGTTAAGTTGTAATTATTTATTACTTAAAATTATATTTATTTAGATTTAATTGATATTCATTCAATTAAATCATTTATGAAATTAGTTGTTATTATTTAATAATAACTTTACACTACTACTACTAACTACGATATTTTATTTATATTAATATTATTATATTACTTAGATAAATTTATTTTGATTTTATTATGAATTAATTTATTTTTATATTAATTATTTTCTTTTTTCTTATCTTTTAATTATAAAATGACTTACAGATATAAGGGTTTTAAACTTATGAGTCATCCATGTCAAATCATCCCACTAAAAAATCATTCACATGCATGGTGACCGATTTTGATCAAAATTTGGTGGAGGTGTAGGGTCTATGCCTAAAAGAAAAATACAAATTTTCAGCTTAAAATATGCAGCCGCTTCCGCGCACTGATGGGGCAAAGTTGTGGAAAATAGCTGATTTCAGTGTTTTGGCACTCAGATTATCATTTGTATCTCTAAAAGTCGCATATATAAAAATTTCATTCTGCTTGCAATTTTGCAGCTAAACCCTAAGGCTTTCAATATTATTTAATGTTCATTTAGGCCCCAGCCATTTTTTGCCCTTTGACGAGCCCCTTTTTTAAAAATTTTTTAAATATCTCAAAATGCGTATTTTTTTAAAATTTTGAAAAAAAAGCCTAAATTACCCATAGTTAGTTAGGAAAGTGTCCACAAAGTTTCATGATGGGACCTCCATGGGCTTGGGCCCAATAATGTTTTAAGTGGCAGAGGGTATAGGGGATTGTCAGAAAAATATGACTTTTTGTTAGAAAAACGTCTCTAAAATAATCTTATAAAAATTAATATATTTTACATTTTTATTAAGTTTGAT